>VTFQ01000013.1:744168-856403 GCA_036281575.1 Ancherythroculter nigrocauda
CTGAATCTGAGAATAAAATAGAAAACCAGCAGCACTCGTGGCACGGAGGGGTCAAAAAAACAAAAACAAAACAAAGAACTGTAGGCTGGAGCTAAGTAACAACTTTATTTTGCCAACAAGTTTCAGCTCACAGGCCTTCGTCAGGGCTAAAAGGTTTCAGGTGTGTATAGGTTCCTTTAAATACAAACAGAAACAGAATTCAAACTTGCAATGAACCAATGAAAAAATTACTTGAAATAACATCAACCAATCACAAAGCTTATAATAAATAATCATGTATCAACCAATAATCAAGGGAAGAAAAAGGGGAGAAATCAAGGGGAGAAAAATAATAAATAAAAAAAAAAGATAAAAATAAAATAAAGATAAAGATAAAGATAAAAAGCCTATACAGAATGTACACCTTTGTATCAGAATATATCAGAGTAAAACTAATTCCTCATTAATCCCAGTAGGGAACAAACTTTTTAAATAAAAAATCCAAAAAGCCTCCCTTCTTTTTCTAATTAAGTTGATGTTACGTCCTCTTAGTGAAATATTTATATGCTCAATGCCAAAGTAAGAAAGGAAGACATCGGGTGATTACATTCTTTAAAATGTTTTGCTACTGGTTTTGTTATATCACCTCTTTTGATGGAACTCCTGTGTTCTGTAATACGATCCCTTAAGCGACGTGATGTTTCTCCAACATAAACTTTCTGGCAAAGGCACTTAATTAAATATATAACATTTTTAGTGTTACATGTGATAAAACTTTTAATATGTATGTTCTTTTTGTAGACAGAGTGTTCAAAACATTTAATGTTCCTGGTATATTGGCAGTTAATACAATTACCACATTTAAAATTTCCTAAAGGAACTTTTCCTGTAAGGGTCTTAATTGTAGGTTTATTTGGAGAACAAGCCCTAACCAATTTATCCTTAATATTCCTGGCTCTTTTGTGAGCAATAAGTGAAGGATTTTGGAATGTACCTTTTAGGGAAGGATCATCTTGTAAAATATGCCAATATTTATTCACCACCTTGTTGATATTTAAAGTTTTTGGAGCATAGGTAGTGCAGTATATAATACCTGACCTTGAAGATGTCTTCTTACCTTTGTTAGAATTTAGGCAATCTTCACGATTTTTAACATGTACTTTTTCTTCTGCTTGTAAGAGCCACTTTTCATTGTAACCTCTCTCTCTAAATTTTGATAACATTTTACACTTTCTATTTCGTAGTCCTCACTATTTTCACAGATACGTTTTATTCTTGTGAGTTGACTTATTGGTAAACTTCTTTTTAAAGAGACAGGATGGAAACTTTGACCATGTAACAATGTGTTCCTGTCTGTTGGTTTTGTATATAAGGATGAAACAAGATTTTTCCCTCTTCTTTCAACAAGTATATCCAAAAAGTTGATTTTTTCCATGTTAAAAGTCAAAGAAAATTTTAAATCACCAAAATTCATATTCAGAAATTGTAAAAATTCATGGAGAACGGCAACTTGTCCTTTCCAGAGCATAAACACATCGTCAATATATCTTTTCCAAGAAACAATATGTGGTAAAAAATGGTTGTTCTTTTCATATAAAACACTTTCTTCAAGTGAACCAACAAAAAGGCAAGCAAAACTGGGTGCCATTTTTGTTCCCATTGCTGTGCCTGAAATTTGAAGGTATGGGATATCATCAAAAAGAAATAATTCCTTTTCAAGACAAAAGAAGCCAATTCAATCAAAAATGCTGTAGATGGAATTTGAATTGCTCTTTATTAAGAAAATCTTCTAAGGCTTCAAGTCCTTTTTATGATCAATATTGGTATATAGGGACTCAATATACACATGATTATATCTGATTCAAGTTGTGAAAGATCTTTTAAATATATCAAGAACTCAGAACTGTCTTTAATATATGATTTTAAATTGGGGACAAGATCTTTTATATGGTAATCTACATAACTGGAAATTCTGTTCGTAAGATTACCTATACCAGAGACAATCGGTCTACCTGGTGGATTTTTTAAGCTTTTGTGAATTTTTGGAAGAAATACAAAAAAGCTTTTTGAGGATATTCATTGAAAAGGAATTGTGATTCCTTTAATGAGATATCACCATTATGTACAGCATTATCAAGAATTGAACGTAATTCATCATGAAACTTTTTTGTTGGATCACATGTTAATTTCTTATAAAAACTTAAATTATTCAATTGTCTATATACTTCAGATTTATAATCCATTTTATCCATTATTACAATGGCTCCACCCTTATCAGCAGGTTTTATAACTATTGATTTATTATTCTCAAGTTCAGAAAGTGCTTTATATTGTTCCTGTGAAATATTCTTATAGGTTAAATTTTATTCTTTATATGGTTTTCAAACTCTTTTTCTGTAAGTTTACAATATGTTTCAATAGTATGATTCCTATTCTTAGGAGGAATAAAAGTGCTCTTAATATGGAAGGAACTCCTAGAAGTACAATCAGAGGAATAGTCGGTATTCATAAAAAATTATTTTTATTTTTGACCCCTCCGTGCCACAAGTGCTGCTGGTTTTCTTTCTTTCTTTCTTATACCATATAATTACCATTCCATGCACCTTGTTGGTTTTGAAGTTGCACCAGACTAATCACATTACTCTGAGAATAAAATAGGACAATCAGTGAATCTGCTGTCTGGGCTGCGTTCAGCCCCGACAAAATGTTGCAAAACGTTTTTTAAACGGAAACGGTGGTGCGTTGAACACCCCGTTGTGATGACGCAAGAGATGTAACTATGGGAGCTGAGAAGGCCATTCTTTGTGTTCTTTTTGAAGAATTTTCGGAGCCTGATGAAATTGGTATAAATACGTGTTTGATACTGCAAAATACGCTCGATGTTACAGTCACTGCCCTGCTGTCCAGAATAAAAGAGGACATCCCAATCGAGTGAAGGGATTTGTGGAAACTTCTAATTATTGTGATACAACATTTGCCTTTGTTTATGAAAGTTTATGAAAGTATCACTCCACAATACAATAGCAAAATAGTATAGTATTTTTATGTTACATTAATCAGTGTCTAGCACACATTCGGATATGGACCAGAAGACATTGCAAATAAATGATATTTAGACAGACTTAAAGAAGTTCCAGATCTATACTTGTGCTCTTATTTTTTAAGTTATTTTGCCATTAATGTAAATACACATGTGCAAACAATATACTTGCTCTTATGAATTTATTTTGTTGTTAATTACATTTACGAGCTGTCTCTTTAATACCGCGTGGTTTATATGTATGTTGATGCTGATTGGGTTGACATTTTTGACACCCACCAAACAAGAGAAAATGTATCTCAAACCTGTTGCACACCGTTTCCAGGAAACCTGTCGTTCAACCCGGAAACCGTAGCAAAAAGTTGCGCACCGGTTTGAGCTTGAACGTGCCCCTGGTGTACTGAAGGATCCTCACTGTAAACTGGAGATACTGAGGTAAGATCATATTTGACTCTCACATGAATCACAGTGTAAAGTATATTTGAAGTGTTCAGCCTCTTTCTGCTGCTGTGAGTTCAGCTGATTGAGCTGTAAATGATTGAACACATAAGCTGCTCCTCAGTCATATGATACTGCTGGACTGAGAGTCACATTGAAATACACACTTTCACACTGTCATGATCACTAGTGGGAGTGCGCTAATCAGCCACTAGAGGGCACTCCAACCCGGACTCTTGTTTTCACTCTTGGACTCACTTCCCAGACTCATTATCCCGTTTCATTGCACCCAGCTGTTTTGTGTTTCATCATTAGTGTCTGCCTATTTATAACCGGTTTGTTTCTGCTTTTGTTATGGTGTTTTCCTGTATGGTTCTGATTTCTCCGTTTTGGTTTTCTTTGTGTTTTTCTTGTTTTTGTATGGACTGTTTCTGTGGATTTTGACCCTTGTCTGTTTTGGATTATGTTTCTGGATTACCCCATTAAAGCTGCACATGGATCTTACCTTTTGTCTCTGTGCCATACGTGACAGAAAACACCATCACACCTAGATCCAGCAATATGGGGTTTCGAGTTCTTCCTCCGGCCACAGTAAGGAGCGGATGGCTCGACTTCGGGCGTTGTCGGCTTTACGGCAGCGGGGAATGGAGGTGGGAGGATTTGCCCAGTCGTTTTGGACTATGGTGGTGGGGCTGGGTTATAATGATGTGGCTATAAAGGAGATCTTTAATAAATGCCTGGATGACCCGTTGCCTCAATGGGAGTTGGAGAGGCTTCAGGTCCTGGATTTTTGGGGCTTTGTCAATTATCTCTCCCATAGAAGCCATTGGGCAATACCAGCTCAGCCAAAGCCCGCTCCAGCCCGAGAGTCCTCTCCAGAGTCCACTCCAGCCTGTGAGTCCGCTCCAGAGCCCGCTCCAGCCAGTGAGCCCGCTCCAGCCCATGAGTTCGCTCCAGAGCCCACAGAGGAGGTGGGCACAGAGTCACCGCCTCACTCATGTAAAAGGAGGAAGAGGAGGAGGAAGGCTTCCTCCATCCCTCAAGGCCTGGAGGCCTTCCCAGAGCCCGCTCCAGAGTCGCATGCTTTTCCGGTCAGTCCTTGGTTTTTATCGGCTCCTAAAGAGAGAGACTCTTGGTTGTATAGAGTTAATAATAGATTCAATTCTAAATTCATCTACACTGAGAGAGTGAAGAGTGTGTCATTGTTCTCTACAGGTTGATTGATTGTGGAGTCAAAGATGAAGGTTGTGGTGCTCTGACTTCAGCTCTGAGATCAAACCCCTCACACCTGAGAGAACTGGATCTGACTGGGAATAAAATATCAAATTCAGTGATATTTCTCTCTGCTGTACTGGAGGAGCCTCACTGTAAACTGGAGATACTGTGGTAAGATCATTTCACTAATATTCAATCTCAGTCCTCAGTAAAATGTGTAATTTACATTTACATTTATTCATTTGGCAGACGCTTTTATCCAAAGCGACTTACAAGTGAGGAATACAACAAGCAAGTCGTCATGGCGAGGCAAATAGACAAGAAGTGCTCACAATACAAGTTAAAGGCAGTGCTCAGAGTATCATAAGATACAATAGAGAGGGATTAGAGGGAGTGAAAGGATAGGTATACATTTTTTTTTTTTTTTTTTTTAAGATGAGGTTAAGTGCTCACGAAAGAGATGAGTTTTCAACTGTCTTTTGAATGTTGCCAGGGTTTCACCATTCCGGATGAAGGCAGGAAGATCATTCCACCAGCAAGGGACAGTGAATGAGAATGTCCTGGAGAGTGATTTCGTGCCTCTCTGTGACGGTACCACAAGCCTTCGCTCCTTTAATGAGCGTAGGCTTCTGGTAGGAGTGTAGACTCGTAAGAGTGAGTGGAAGTAGGAGGGTGCTGAGCCTGTGGTAGATCTGTAAGCAAGCATCAGCGCCTTTAATTTGATGCGAGCAGCAAGTGGGAGCCAGTGCAGAGAGATGAAGAGAGGCGTGACGTGGGCTCTTTTGGGCTCATTAAAGACGAGACGAGCTGCAGCACTCTGAATCATTTGTAGAGGCTTGATTGTGCATGATGGCAGTCCAGCCAGAAGAGCATTGCAGTAATCAAGCTTAGAAATGACCAGGGCCTGGACCAGAAGTTGTGTTGCATGTTCTGTTAGAAAGGGCCTAATTTTCCTGATGTTGTATAGTGCAAATCTGCATGACCGAGCTGTCTTTGCAGTGTGGGCTTTGTAGGTCAGTTGGTCATCAAGGATTACTCCAAGATTTCTGGACGAATTTGATGGGGTAATTGAGGATGTGCCTAGCTGGATGCTGAAATCGTGATTTAGAGTCGGATTGGCAGGGAAGACGAGAAGCTCAGTCTTAGCCAGGTTGAGCTGTAGATGATGTTCTTTCATCCATGCTGAGATGTCCGCCAGACAGCTTGAGATTCGAGCAGCTACTGTGGGATCGTCTGGTTGGAATGAAAGGAAGAGTTGTGTGTGATCATAGCAATAGAATGGAGAGAAACCATGTGCCTGAATGATGGGACCAAGTGATGTAGTGTAAATGGAGAAGAGGAAGGGTCCAAGCACTGAACCCTAAGGAACCCCTGTGGTCAGTTGATGAGCTTTGGATACCTCCCCACTCCAGGCAATCCTAAAAGACCTTCCTGTGAGATAGGATTCAAACCAGAGAAGTGGAGTACCTGTGATGCCCAGTGATGAGAGGGTAGACAGAAGGATCTGATGATTCACCGTGTCAAAGGCAGCAGATAGATCAAGCAGAATGAGAACTGATGATTTTGAATCAGCCTTTGCAGTCCGCAAGGATTCAGTGACCGACAGCAGTGCAGTCTCAGTTGAGTGGGCACTCTTGAAACCAGATTGATTGACATCCAATTGGTTGCTCTGTGAGAGGAAAAATGACACCTGTGTAAGACTTGATTTTCCTGCTAAACAAAAACAGACATCAAGCATCCTGCAATAAAGCAATAAAACTCATTTGGAGAGAAGATTTCAAAGAAATAGCAAAGGACAACGCCTTGCCCTAACCCCCCCTCCACACACACACAAACACCAATCCCTTCCCCCTGATCCCTTCAAGTCACTGAAACTTCTTCAAGATGTATAATGTAACTTGTATATATATATTGTTTTTCCCTTTCATGTTTGGTATCATTTTAAATGTCTCAGTGCGATTGGTAAAATGGTCTCAGTTTCGCAGCAGTCACTGATATTATGAAGAAGATTGAAAACTAAGGAAAATTCTGTCCTCTTTTTGGGCGGTGTCTCTTCTCCTCTCCCCCAAAGCAGGTGTTGATGTAATAAACATTTACGATCCTTTTGTTCTGGTCCTGGTATAAAAGGTAAAGTGCAAAGCAGTCCTGTGGGATCTTAGCCAGAGGCCCCCATACAGGTATGGGTGAATGTCTGAAGCCATTCACACATCACTGTGTGTATATGTATTTCTTTGGGTAATTGATGTTTTGCATTTATTATTTCTGAATTGGCTTTAATTGGTTATTTGTGTAATTGGCACGATACACTTTTACCTGACAAATAAAATGTTATATTTGATTTACTCTGGATTCTCCTGATATCATTATTACCAGTAAATTATGGGAGGCTAATGCTACCGTAAATCTGTGTCCAGGGTAGAACAAACTGAAGGCGTATGAATGAAGGAGCAGTAGGCACTTCATCTGAAGAACTTTTGATTTCTGTTTACCGCTGATTTAGCAAGGTGTATGGAAGTGGCTAAATTAAAATACACTTTTGTTCGAGTGAGCAGTAGGCAACCGACTGAAGGTATCAGCCAACTTATTACACCCTCTGATGAAGATCAGACTGGCGAGTTTATGTCCGTGAGTTTACTGCAAAATCCCGGGGCGAGTATCTCTGTGCGGCATCGGGTCCCTGATGAAAGAATAATTGAAATATGGGATACCCAGAATCATCAAATATCTAAATTAATGCATAATTAATGATTAATTTCTAATTGGAAAGACAATCTAAGAGTCATAATCATTATAAATTGGAGTCAGATTAAACGAGTGAAATTAAGTGAACATTCAGAGGCGCTGAAAAGACATACACGCGCTAACCTTCGCCCAGGCCGTCGGATTCCGTTTTTGGGCCAATGAACCTTACACCTGGTTGAAAACAACTTGTTCAAGTGGTTTTGCTATGAATGGTAGGAGAGAAACAGGTCTGTAGCTGTCTACAAGTGGCGTGTTTAATGTGTTTTTTTTTAAGCAGTGGGGTTACCCGAGCCTGCTTGAATGTGTTAGGGAAAGTGCCAGTGTGGAGAGATATGTTGATGATGTGTGTAAGTGCTGGTAAAAGTGTAGGAGCGATGGCTTGTAGAAGGTGTGAGGGGATGGGATCTAGAGGGCAGGTGATGGGATGACTGGAGAGGAGAAGTTTGGATACTTCTGTCTCAGTGAGGGGGGAGAATGAAGAGAGGAGGTGTGTGGCTGTGTGTGTGGTTGGTCTGAGTTCCTGTGTGTGGAGCGGAGAACTGACTGCTGATGGTAGATGTTTTGTCAGTGAAAAATTTAGCAAAATTATCAGCAGTTAGAGATAAGGTGGGTGGTGGTGGAGGGGGACAGAGGAGAGAGTTGAATGTTTTGAAAAGTGTGCGTGTGTTTGAAGCGCTGTTGATTTTGTTGTGGAAATAGAAAGATTTAGCAGCATGAATTTCAGCAGAAATTCTGTATTCGCATCCAGAGATGAGAATTGTGTGGGTGAGGGAAGGGAGGATGACATGAAAGAGGAAAGATGAGAAGAAGAAAGACAGCGCAGGTTTCGTCTGAAGGTAACTGGTAGAGGGGATGGTGGTGAACAAATGGGGAGTTGTAGATTGAAAGTAACAAAGAAACGATCAGAGATGTGCAGAGGTTTTACCAAAATGTTGTCAGTGATGCAGTTGCATGTGTAAATGAGATCAAGTTGGTTGCCAGATTTGTGTGTACTTGTGGTGATGAGCCGATTAAGATCGAATGAGGCTACAAGAGAGAGGAATCCTGAAGCATAAGGCTTCTCTAAATGAATGTTGAAATCGCCAAAAACTACAAGTGGGCTACCATCCTCTGGGAATGAGGACAGCAGCATGTCCAGTTCCTCTACAAAGGTACCCAGTTAAATTACTACGATATGAATTTTGACAGGAATTAAGATTGTAATAGCATGAAACTCAAATGAATTGTAGTTACAAAGAGAGGAATGAGTCGAGTATTTACAATTGTCAAAAATGAGAAGACCTGTGCCCCCACCCCTCCCAGACTGGCGAGGGGTATGAGAGAAAGTGAAGTTGTTACAGAGAGCAGCAGGGGTTGCTGAGTCCTCTGGACGAATCCAGGTCTCAGTCAAGCCCAAGATATTAAGAGAAGAATTAGTACCAAAGGCTGGAATGAAGTCAGCTTTGTTAACTGCTGACTGACAATTCCATAGACCCACAGAGATAGAGAGAGGAGAGTTAGTGTTAGAAGAGGAGTAAACAGGGGGCAGGTTAGAAGAATTGCGCTGCCTTTTACGTGGGTTAGTGGAGCGTTGCCAGGAGACAACAGGAATGTGTTGAAAGCACATGCTGAGGAAGAAGGAAAAGTGTGAAAGGAAGGAAGAAACTTAAGTGCCTACCGGTGTCGTTGCTCAGTGGAGTCACGCAGGTAGAGTCAAAATTAGCACTGCAAAAGCCTAAACCTGTGAATGGCTGCAAACCGAAACTAACTAAAGCTTAAGTGCGGGCAATAACACCAATAAAGTCTGCAAACGCGGCTGTTATTCTAAACAAGTACAATTAAAATACAATTATAGTCAAGGTAGAAAATAGGACAAACACAGATACGAAATAAATCCTTCCTAGCAGCAAAGAATAAACGAAGCAACTGACCCAGAACAGATATTAAGCAAAACACTTATGCGCTCTTGCCGTCACCACTGCCAGCTTCTGAATTACACAAGTTTAAGTATGCTTTCCCTCGCCAGGCCCGCCTTGCAAATTAGCACTGCAAAAGCCTAAACCCGTGAATGGCTGCAAACCGAAACTAACTAAAGCTTAAGTGCGGGCAATAACACCAATAAAGTCTGCAAACGCGGCTGTTATTGTTCCAGTACAGAAGGGACGGAGACAGGAAATCACAGGTATTGATGTTTATTAAAACCAGTATGGGCAAACAGCAGTGCAGGTGAGTACTTGAAGTGCAGAGAGGTAATACTGTCCTTTTGTGATTGTAGATAGTGATGGGACATTTGAACCGAGGTTTCGGAGCTTGTGTCGAGCATAAATGGGCGTGCCAGATGAAGCGTCGATTCAAGGCTTGTGTTGGAAATGTAGGAATCACGTGACCGATGACAAACGAGGCCTCGGTTTGTGTGGAATACGTCATCGGTTTGGTTTGAGTGTCGCTTCCGGATAAAGGGGGTTCGAAACACGCGCCACCTTGTGGGTGTTTCAGGAGTAGTAGAATCAGTAGTAGTAGTAGAGTGTTGGAGAGTCAGAGAGTTAGAGAGTTGTGTCATTGTCGTTATTGTATTATTAGAGCTATATATTATATTATATTAGGTTATATTAGGTTAGTATATTGTTATTATTAATATTAGTTATATTATATTATTATATTACATAGATAAGATTGGTTGGATTGCTTTGGATTTTTGGACTTGGACTGGACTGCTTGTTGATTTGGATTGCCCTTTTGGATTTGTTTGCTTTTTTTGTGACCTCTTAATGGAGCCAGCAAGAAAGAGGAAATCCTCCCCTGTCTGGGAGCATTTTGAAATGGTTGCTCACAATAAGGTATGTGTAATTGTTATATTTTACTGTTAATAATTATAATCCTCACTATATGGCTGTATAATGTTTCATGTCTATTATTTCATGTTTCAAGGTGAAATGCTTGCTGTGCCTGAAGGAGCTAACATACAGCAATAACACCTCCTCCATGCTCAGGCATTATCGAGCACTGCATGAACATGCAGAAACTAGTAACAATCCACACAGTACTCAATCCACACAGTACTCAAAGTAATACATATATTTTTTTTTATTTTTATTTAAATAAGGTGTTAAGCTCCTACAATACACCAGCTTTGTATTTATTATAGATTCCAAAAAGAAATGGTGAATGAGGCCCTGGTGAACATGGTCGTCAAGGACTCCCAACCCTTTTCCATTGTGGAAGATGCTGGATTTAGGGAGCTCCTGCATGTGTTGGATCCTACTTATGTTATCCCAACTCGAAAGGTATATGATTAATAAAGTGGTTTATAATTATTTAAGCAGTTAATTAAAAGTAACTGCATTTCTTTTTATCCACAGGCTTTGAAGGTCATGGTTGAAAATAAATACAAGGAGGCTAAGGAGAAGGCCAGAGAGCAGTTGCAGAAAGTTGCGGCTATAAGCCTTACATCTGACATGTGGACATCCCTACACATGGATGCCTACCTAGCAGTAACCTGCCATTTCATAGATGAAAACGACAAGCGCTGCACTATTTCACTAGGTGTAGAGCATTTTCCTAAGAGCCATACCGCTGAGAACTTGGCTACTGGACACATCAAGCTCATGGAGGAGTGGGGCATAAAGGAGAAAGTGAAGTGCCTGGTAACTGATGCGGCAGCCAATATGATTGCATGTGTAAGATCACTAAATGTTAGGCATGCAATATGCATTGCACATGCACTAAATCTCATTGTGAGGAAGTCCTTTGATGACATCAGCAGCTTCAATGACATTAGATTGAAATGTAGGAAACTTGTGACATATTTCCGAACAAGCACAACAGCGAAAGAAAGACTGGCCCAAGTACAGGAGCAGATGGGGAGACCAGTACTCAAGCTGATAATTGAAGTGGACACTCGCTGGAACAGCAATTATAACATGCTGGAACGGCTCTATCAGCTGAGAGAGCCAGTGGGGGCAGCCCTTGCCTGTCTAAGGACTGACATCACCCCACCTACTGCCTTGGAGTATGAGGCTATCCAAGATGCCTTACATGTTCTTGCCCCTTTCCACCAGGCTACAGTAGAGCTTTCTGCTGAGAAGAGTATCTGCCTCAAAAGTGATTCCTTTGATGAAGATGTTGAATCATATGGTAACGAGTAAGATGGAAGGCCTCAAGTCCAATTTAACAAGGCAGCTGGGTGACAGCCTGGTCCGGAGGGTCAGAGAAAATGCTGTACATTTTGAATCATTAAGTGTGATGACCATACCTACATTATTGGATCCCAGATTCAAAAAACTGTGATTCTTAAGCCAAGGGAAAGTACAAGAAGCAGTATCAAGATTAAAATCAGAATGTGCTACAGTAATCAGAAGTTCTGGTGCCCATTCTGCTTCCACCAATACATCCCCAGCTCAGCTGCCAGCCTCTTCAGAAGCAGGTCAATCTACAAACAACAGTAAGTAGTATATTTCTTTGTTCTGTGAATTTTCACATAAGTGATTAGTACTGTGAACCATTATTAATGGAGTTTTTCTCTTTGTACCTCTATTATTAGGTGACCTTTGGCATCTGCTGGACAGCATGGTTGATCACAGTAGAAGGAGCTCAAGTGCAACAGCAGATGCTACTGTTGAAGTGGACCGATATTTATCAGAAGTGAATCTGTCAAGATCTGAGGATCCACTAGTATATTGGGCTCAACAGAAGCATCTATATCCTCACTTATACCAGCTGGCACTGTCATTCTTATGTTCCCCTGCATCCTCTGTTCCTTGCAAAAGGATCTTTTCCAAGGCTGGAGAGGTTTTGTCCAAGAAGAGGAATCATCTAAACCCCAACACACTTCAAAAAATTCTGTTCCTCAAAAATCAATTATAATCCTTCCTTCACCCACCCCAAACTGCTCTGTTGCAGTTTGCTCCATATCTCCAGTCCCATAAGCACAACACTGCACTAAAACTGTTCACTGCACCAAAAAACTGTAACAATTCTTACCTTTTCCCACCCCAAACTACTCTGTTGCAGTTTGCAGTATTACAGTCCCTCCATAATAATCACTGCACTCAACACAGCATCAGTTTTGTTATACATACTGTCACTATCCAAACAATCTATGAATAATTAATATCTGTGTGTGTGTGTTTGTGTGTGTCTGTCTGTCTGAGCCAGTTGTCTCTGCACAAATAAAATCAGACAGTGAAAATACATATTTTATTTTATACCCAGGCAATGCACAAATGTCTGTTCAGGTCATAGGCTCAGGATTAATTTTGCCTGCTATTTCTTTGCACAGTAGCTAGGTGTCACTAGTGAGCAATGCTGAATGAAGCTTCGGGTAATGAACCTTTTGGTGAACCAATGGGTTGTGAAGCCTCAGTGCTTCATGAGGCTTCATTTGCCCATCACTAATTGTAGATGCAATGAGTCTTGGAGAAGATGGAGATGGAGATTGCTGACAGACTGGGAATCACACAAGGAGAACTGGAGACGCTGGAGACAGGTAAGTAGATCGCTTGGAGTCCTTAAGGTAAGCATACAGGTAAGTCTAGATGCAAACGAGACCGGAAATTGGAGTGATGTTTGTGAGTGCTCTTTATACTGGTGTTGATGAGGTGCTTGATGAGGTGCAGGTGTCGGTGATCAGTACTCTGGTGATTGGGTGCGCTGTGATTGGTGGAAGGTGGAGCCTGACATGTCTGTGACAGTTATTCTAAACAAGTACAATTAAAATACAATTATAGTCAAGGTAGAAATAGGACAAACACAGATACAAAATAAATCCTTCCTAGCAGCAAAGAATAAACGAAGCAACTGACCCAGAACAGATATTAAGCAAAAAACTTACGCGCTCTTGCTGTCACCACTGCCAGCTCGCTAGTCTATTAATATAAATTCTAAAACTAAAATTAACTTGTAAAATAAATGCTCAGTAAACACACTAAATCTCAACACAAATGATGATTAATACTCCTTCACCTGCTCCTCTCTTTTAATTGTCACCTTATTTTCTTCTTGTTCTAAAATCATCTGAGCTCATTGTGTTCTTATAGAAGTCGTAAGGAAGGATGGCATGAATTTAACTTAATTCTTACTAGTTCTTACTTTGCACATTAGGACATTAAATATCTTTATAGAGTTCACCACATTTCAATTCAGTTTACAAGCTGCCAGATGAGACTAAACATGACACAATTATGTGTTTGATCACATGAGTTAATAAATGATATGTAATGGGGAACACATGGATCCTGTGAAGCAAATGTCCTCCTGTAGAAGAGTATAAAGGAGCAAGTGACTGTTTCTGCAGTCAGATCCGTCCTTAAATCAGTATGAAACAATATCTCACATTCAACTCTATGTCTGTTCAGTCCTGAAGCACATTCAAACTAGGGATGCACCGATCCGATATTCAGATCGGTATCGGCTCCGATACTGCCATTTTTGCCGGATCGGGTATCGGCCGGAGTGGACCGATCCAAATCCGATACTGTGCATGTACTATTCTGTTATTGTTAAGCTCCACAAAAGGCACAAAAACATTAAAAAGCACCATAAAGTTTCTGTGCACTATATTCCAAGTGTTCTGAAGCCATTCCATAGTTTAATTTGAGGTACAGATAAATATTTAAGTCATTAAATGAAAGTTCACGTAAATGCCTCCCTCCGCTGCGGCAGTCAGTCATTCTCCATTCAGCATTCAGACTGCGTGTCGCGTTCGGTTATGACAGTCAACACAATGAAACACTCTCCAAGATGAATCAATGTTTATATTATTATACTTCATCAAGATAACGGTAATACAATACCCATCAATATATCTTCTCTTTGTGCTTTGAACTTTTCAATGCGGAGCGCTGTGACTCCATGATGCTTCAAGCGCGTCATTTTGCACACGGGATGCGCATAAGCGCTTTGTGCCGCTCTGTATGGGAGCCGTTAATACGATAATACTTTTGCGCAATGAACGATTGTTAATAGCACTTTTTTCGTTATGTCCTATCTTTCATATGTTGCTGCATCATTTTGATTTTTATATTTTAATGTTAAGACATTTAATAGCTTCTCATTTTCATATTTATTCACAAACTTATAGGATAAACAAATAGTCCTAAGCTATGCATTTATTTATATTATGAAAAGAAGATAAAGACTGCGTCACTTCTCAGTTTTCATCTTGAACACTTTTTGAGGATCGTGAGTGAACGTGATCATCTCTTCTTTACTACTTTACAGAAGGAAATAAATATGAATAAAAATAAAAGAATATGTTGAAAGTTGCAGTAGCTTACCGAAATCTGTATCACGTCAGTTCAATCAGTGTTGTAAACAATGTCACGTATACCTCAGAAAAGCCATTCGTTGACCATAAACTTATAGTCAGCAGCAAGAAAAATAAAACTAACTATTTAAAACAAAATGGATTAGAAACTTAATTATGCAAGCATAAGTATAAATATAATAAAATGGACAAACTGGGTGCGTGTAATCAAACGCATCGTTTTCATTTTATTCTGGAGACTGAACTCGCGCTCTGCTGCCACACTGGAGCGCGCTCACCACCAACTGGACAGGGGTGGGAATTACAGTCACAAGCAACATCAGCCTCAGTAATCAGTCAAAATGACGGACAAGCTGCAGATTTTTTCCGTCACTGCTAGAAAAAAATTCCATTAATGACGGAAAATTTTCGGTTAACGCGACCTTTGAGATTATATTTATATACACGCCACACTACCGCCGGTGACACTCCACGACCGCGGTGGCACTGTTGTCATGCCGACCGTCACAGCCCTATGTGAGGCATACAGTTTATTAGGTAATTTAGCACTTTTCTTATTACTTGAAGATCGGATCGGATCGGTATCGGCCGATACTGAATCCCAGGTATCGGAATCGGTATCGGAAGCGAAAAAGGCGGATCGGTGCATCCCTAATTCAAACAGCACATTTAGCATCAACATGCATGAATCTCATTCTGTCAGCAGTAGTATGTGGCAATGCTTGTCATTATATCTCCTCTACTGATCTGAGACCAGAGTGAATCAAAACTACAGACACTTGAACTACAATTCAAACTGTGTCCTTTTTCTCTACAGGTTGAGTTATTGTAGAGTCACAGATGAAGGTTGTGCTGCTCTGGCTTTAGCTCTGAGATCAAACCCCTCTTCAATCCTGAGCGAACTGGATCTGTCTGGGAATAAACTAGGAAAATCAGGAGTGAAGTTGCTCTCTGATCTGAGGGATAATCCACATTATAAACTGAAAAAATTATATTATTGTGAGTATATTTTTATTTAAAGCTTTTAAATTAACCCAAGTTCAGTAACAGAACTCATAAGTGTGTAACTGGAAAAAAAAACATAATAATAGTCTCTGTAAACTGTTTTAATACAAATTTAATTCTGTGATATAAATATGATCTATGAATATTTTAAAGTGTATCTTAAAGTGTTTGTGTGTAAGTGATAAAGAGGCTTGTTTGTCATTTACTGTTATTAATCTATTAGCAGCTTTTCATTCATATCTCTGACTAATATTAATATTCTATCTCTGGCTGTGTTTTTTTCTGAAATGATCTCCTGATGTGATGTGACAGCAGTAATGTGACTGTCTGTGTTTTATTGTAGGACTCTCAGTATTAAGACGTCAGTTCTGTTTCCTCAGGATCAGCTGATGGTGAATAAGGGCTACAGAGACTGAAGACACAGAGACACACAGCAATCTGTGACTTCACACCTGTTACAACCTCTAATAAAAATATCAGCTTGAAAAGAAGAGAGATTATGTAACATAAACAAGAACGAATAAATGGCGGAATCAATCAAATCTATTTATTCACTCGCTCATAACAAACATCACAATAATAACGAACATAACAACCAAGTAACGAATGTAACAGAACGGACAACAATTAACAAAGGGAAAAAAAACAAAAAGCAAAATAAAGATATAAAGACACTTGTTTGCTGACTAGCCCACAAAATCAGTCGTCTCTGTTTCTTTCTCCTCCTCGTTGGCGTCTTTATCAGTCGGATCAATCAATCAGCCACTCAAATGACGAACAGGTGTGTCCATGAGAGAAAGAGCATGTACACGCTCCAAAAGGATAGCGCAACACCAAGAAAAACAAGGGAGGGGCAAAACAGAAAAAAAAAAAGACACAGGCCAAGCCACCGACCGTACTCAATTATATATGCAATGGCCCATGAAAATAAGTGCTGAAAGTTACCATAAGCAGCTTGTAATTGTTCTGGATACACAAGACATTGATTATAATGATGGTGTAACACTCAATATACACTACAAGAAGTGACGAAACTACAACACTCATATTTTAATCGATAAGCCATAAACATTGTGAATAAGAGATTTATTGTGCAATACAGACAGCTTAGTTTATTACGGAGCCCCTAAAGGGACATGGTGGTAGAAAAAAAATTGGGAAGGGAGGAAATTTACGAAATTTTACAAAGTTATAATCGTTCCCTTGCTGTGTGCTCGGACAAACACTTCCTCTTTAATGTCCCTCTGGCTGGCAGTAGTGTTTCAGTTAGTTTCATACGTTAATAATGCCACAAATAATGCGCAGCTCTTAGAGTTTGAACTTGTTGGACTCAAATAAAGAAATGCAGTCAGTGCTTATTGCAGTTCAGTTGGCAATATATTCACAGATTCTAGCTTCACGGATTAATAACTCGTGAGCTAAACGTTGTTAAAACACAAATACAACTACTTCCAATCATAGTATCCTAGACAACAAGCTACAACAACCCAATTTTCCTCAAATGTGCTTTATAATAAATTGGTCTCTATGAGCAGGCGGCGGAGATACACGCCTGAAGGGACCGGCTGAAAAGTGCAAAACCCTTTTGCTCATTTTATATTATGAAAAATACTCAATAACTTCAATGTAACACACTGTGCTGTCACCAAATTCAGTTCATACATCACTCTCTCTGGTTATAGGTACTACAACACTTAATTTGGCAAGTAGCACAAAAGGCCTTCTTTACACAAATGATACACAGCTTACATACTTGCAACAGCTTTTGCATGATAATTGCTTACTGGATTTGATGGCATTACAATTTATTTAAATTTTTACTAATAACAGTGAAGTTATTATTATATTATTTTATTTAATAATTAATAATCATAAACATTATGCATTTTTTTTTTTATCAAACTAAGTGTTCAAGTACAACCAGCAGGAGAACAGTGACGTATGAACTGAATTTGGTGACAGCATAGTGTGTTACAGTGAAGTTATTGAGTATTTTTCATAATATAAAATGAGCAAAAGGGTTTATTATGTATATCTATGGTTCTCACCTGCTTCGTCACAGATTGCGACATGCCGTGTTTTAGTGGATTGACATTTGAAATGAGTGTCACGCCTTAACGGAGAGAAGCGGATTTATCATATTTTCATGGATTAATAAGTTAAATTCTGCTCTGTACCCTATAAAATCTATTACCGTCAGAGAGGACTGTGACTCTAACTCATCATTGAACTACTTTTGGTATCACTTTTGAAATTTTCGCAAAAAATAAATTATTGTGATTACGCTTGTTTGTCAGTTATTCTTTATTTATAACAGTAGATAGTTTAAAGAAATGGATATGGGTAGGTTAGGGGTAGGTGTAGGATTAATGGCTCAAAATATCGTTTTAATGTTATATTTTTATTAAAACTGTCATTTCCCTACAATTTCTGTCCATTATGTTTATTCTTTTAACATTCTGTATAAATTCTGTGGGTAGGTTTAGGGATCTTACGTTTATCTACAAAACGATAAAATGGAAATTATACATATATCTTTATGATATGAAAGATTCGTAAAAACGTAAGTATTTTTTATGTTTTAGTGCCATAATTACATCATATTGTACGTTTTAGCACCTTCTAAACATACAAAAATGTACGTTTTGTGAAAGTTACATATTAATACCTACGTATTAACAATGAGACCAGGCTGGACAGGTGTCAGATCTGCTCAGATATACTGATGAATCATTGGCTGGATGATTGCTGGGTTGATGAATGAATGAAGAGAGATAGATAGATGGATGCATGCATTGATGTAGAGGCGTCTCTACATCTACTGTAAGCCAAGTCATCATTACCACTGCCAGTGCTTTTGTTTCCACTAATGCCCTGCATTCCTACTCACTGCCACAAAAGGGCACAGAGAGCTGAGATGGGCATGGTGATAATATAATCTGTATCAGCATTTAGAGTTAGTGTGACTGTGAAGCTTTAGATCAGCTGGATGCTCAGCCAACACGCCACAAGCTAGAATCAGGTCCAGAATATCAGCTATAGCCTTCAGAGTTTAAAGTTGTGTATCTTTAGGTTTCTTTAAGTTGTGATCTGTTGTTATATTATTGTGGTTGGGTGCCCTCTGTCAGAGCAGGGTAAAAGGGTAGAAAATTTATCCAATGTAAAATCAGCTGGACAGCTGCCCTCACATCATTTAGTATCTCTGATTGCTTGGAAGAAATGTCTTTAAGTGACACACGCTGCCACAAAACCTGATGTCTGTGTCAGGGATATTTGAGTCATTCTAATCTACTTTATGTTTTAACTCTATTAGCAGTTTTGCAAGAATACATTTTGGCATGTTCAATAAGTGCTGTAAATATGATTTTTGGGATGGTTCTCCCATGCAGTGCAACTAATTGGGTGGATCTGACAGGTTGACAGTGACATGCCCATTAGAAGTTTAGGTGTTCACTAATAGCAAAAAGGAAGCAAATGAACAGCCAGTTGCACATTTGTTTTTGCAGTGGCATTTAATTTTCGTGGCTGATGGCCTTTTACTAGGGGTGTAACGATACACTCAGCTCACCATACTGAATTCACGATATGATACGTATCACGATATTTTGAACACAATTTAAAATTAAACTGAAATTCAAATAACAGATTTATTTCCAAAACATTAACAATTTTCAATTACTTTGCTGAACATACAACTTGATTGAGTGTGTCACTGAACAATAAAACTGAATTTTAACACAAAGTGAAGTTCCTAAACGTAATTTAGGGAGGAGCGAGCCCATCTAATCTTCCAATCAACAGCCAGAGTATATAAGCAGCTGCTTACCTCTCTTCAGTCTCAGCTGTTTCAGCATCCGGTAGTGCCGTACTGAACAATGTCCGACACCACGGAAATTCCACCATCCCCCTTCAGACGACGAACTTTCCCCGAGACACCAACAGTCACATCTCGCGTAAGATCGGATCTCACAGATCCAAACACGGATGCTCTTTCTGAGCGCTCATACAGACCACGCGGATAACCACTCTCTCCTCCACGCTCAGGATCGCCCGTTTAACTGCGCCTCATGTCTTCTTCACAGACTTCATCTCTTCATTCTACCGCCGCTAATACACTGATTCTACCCATTTCAAATGGTCCGCCAACAGCCTACGTCAAGTCCTCTCCAGCTCTGGAATTAATTTCTCCCGCAGATCATCAAAAGCTAAACTCTACGATCTTCTTTAGTTCTAACAACAGTTCCAGCATGCCAACAAACACTTCAGCATCATAAAAGCAAGACTCAGAAGTTTCTCTTCCGACCTGATGTCCTGAACATAAACATTTACAGCACGCTAATCCACAGTCCGTTGCCGCCGCACGCACTTCCTCGTCCGCCGTTTTTCCGCCCGATCAACAACAGCGGCCGCAAAAACAGTCCCGCTTTTCCAGCTCTTCCCATATGCAGCTCCACTCCTCAGGCAAGAACTATCCAAACTTACTCCTGTCTCCCGCACTTTACTTCCTTCTATGGATTATGAAATGAAGCCTCTTGAATCTTGAAGCTTTAAAATAAATAAATAAATTTACAGCAGCCATAAACCAGCCAGTGCAGCCAAAGAATATAGATGTACAGCTCAGTCATTCCATTAAGCAAATAAAAGCCTGGCAATGTTAAACGTGTAGTTTTCTGATAATATAATTTCCATACTAATGTGTTGCAATAAATTAAATATAACAATAATAATACTAACAGAGTTTGATGCAAGTAAATCATGCTCTAATTATGATAGGGTTTTATACTGTCTTTATGGCAGAATGTACGATCATGTAATGTAATGTATATATATATATATATATATATTAGTAAATGGACTTTAAATTCCGTAAACCTGTAGAGTAGTGGTCTGGGTTCATCATTCTGAAACGCACGGCATTCATGTGACTGGAAAGATAGTTGAGACGTCTTTCATTTATCACCGCTCCTCTGAAAACATATGCATTCATTATAATTGAGCTGTGTATTCGATATGAGATTTGAAGCTTCAGTTTCATATGTAACATCACTAATTCCTTCTGCTTTTTCAGTTCTTTTTCAATCTTCTTCATGATAAACCCATGCGCCAGGATGCCCTCGCAGATGGTTACTTCTCGCTCACCCAGAAAGCGGATCCTAGTGAGGCTGCCTGCTAGTCGTCCCTCACCCTCTATCCGTTTACAACTTACCTCATTCCTCCCTCCCTTCTGTTCCCCAATTTCTTCTAACATTCTTCTTGGCACAGATCCTAGTGAGGTTGCCTCCGCAAATGATCTCAACACTCTTTTTGCCCACCAACCCCTTTCTCTCACTTCAGCCATCTTGGACACCAGTCAGTAATGGAGCCCTCCTCCCAGCATCCATCTTTTTCCAACACCAAACACTTCTTCAGGTCTGAGCCGCTTGCCAGCCCATTCTCTCGCAACAGCAGTCCCTCTTCCAGCTCCTCCCAACGCAGTCACCATGGAACAACCACATTCTCAACCCATAACCGTTCCCTAATTCCATCAGGTGCAGACATTTGATTCTTCCTTTGGAGCAGTCATTTTTATATCTACCTCAAGCTTTGCAGCTAAGTGAGCAGCCTCTCTCTTCTTCAATCATTATTTCCCAGTTAGTTAGTGAAATGGACACCATCCAGACAATTTCCAACCAGTTCTTTTTTCAGGCCTGACAGAACATTTCAGCCACAGTCTGGAAAGTATACCTGACTCCAGCTTGATCTGCAATAACTTATAATCTGCAACAGCTGGACCCGATATAGTGGAAGGCCTCATCAAAAAGAACTAGATTCCAGATTCATGATCGGCCCTTTTGATTCTCCACCTTATTCCGCATAAGCCCAATTGGAGTAACCAAATTAGATGAATTCTCCACCACCACAACATAGACCAAGCAATCATTCTCATAAACCTGTATCCCATAGTAGTAACAGCCAATCTATGGGGTTCCGAAATGTTAATTGCCCCTTAGAATTTCCGCCTGTTACCAGTTCATCATCATAGATGAACATATCCCAGGTCACCAAAATAAAATCACAGATGTTTTATCTTCTTTTTCAAATTTAGAACATTGGCTCTGGAAGCAGACTCCAATCAACTTCAATTCCTCCTGATTCAGAACTCTCATTCGTCTGGTCCATTCCCTCAAGACATCTTCATACCACATCCACAAATACCATACTGCAAGCCGTTTCTCTCAGAACACTCCAAACCTACTGGACAGCTTGGAGTTCCTTCAAAAAACTTCCACAGAGCTTTCCAGGAGTTTTCCCTCCTTTCATATCCTTCATCTCTTACCTCCATCATACCAATTTAATTCAGGAACAATCAAAATCTACCTCAGTGGCATACATTGCTCTCCAAGTTCATCCATGGCCAACAGTGCCCCGACTCTTCAAGTCCCCAGATATCCCTCCTCATCAAAGGTTTACAAAACCAATCCCCCTCAGCCAAACACCAGACAACCTTTAACCATCCATTTTTCTTATCTTTCTGCAGGTGCAGCCATCACAGCAGCCCAGAGGGGCCTATCCGAACACCAAATTAAAATGATCGGTCGATGCCCCGCCTTTAAAACAACATATGTTCGATCAGTTCTACATCACAAACACTAGCATCTTTCTGAGTCTGGACCGCTTCTCCCTACTATTTTTGCATCTCTCGCTACCAAGCCCCGCAGGGCTCATATTCATCTGGATGCAGTGAGAGCTCTCCCTTTTCGGATGTGTGTTAGCTACCACTCCTGGAGTGGGCTTTCCCATTCGAATTGCTGTGTGGGCCCCATTCGAATTGCTGTGTGGGCTCCCCGTCCAGATACTGTGCAGGCTCTCCCGTTCGACTTGCAGAGTGAGCTTCCCGTTTATTTTATCGGGGGCTCTCTCCTTCGAAATGCAGCGGGAGCTCTCCCGGTCGAATCGCAGTGTGAGCTTCCGTTCAGGCGCCGTGGGGGCTCTCCCTTTCTGAATCGCAGTGTGATTCTTCATGTTCTTAACCATGGAGGCTCTCCCGTTCGGATCGCAGTGTGGGCCCCCTATCTGAACAAGCGGACTGGAGGTACCAAGGATCGTATGTCCCATAAGGATTGCAGCGGGCCCTCATGTCCTTATGTGATCCAAACCACCTTGGAAGGATGGTAGCTCTGCATTTTATCTATATACCGTAGGCTCCCTTTTTCTGCGGCAGGCAGGTTCGCTCTGGATATCAGTGGCCCGTTTTCCCTTTAGGGACGAGGACCTCCTTCCCCTCTGTTGGCAGCTGGGGGCCCCATGTACTTCTGAATTCATGGGCCCCCATATTGCAGACGTTGCGGCGGGGCGTTCTCCAACCACGTACTCAAACCTCCAGTCCCAAAAAACACTCCCGCAGGAGTAATTTTAGAAGTGACTGCCGCAGCAGTGCAGCGGCGAGATGCATCCTAATCAAACTCACACAGCGCAGCATAAACGCAAGCTCCCGACAGAGTTCCTTAAATAACATTGCCGCAGCAGTAGCCTGTTCATAGCTCCACATGGTGGACATAGTAGGGTGACACGTTCCAGCCCAGCTCCCACAGGAGCCTCGTTAAATATCACTGCCGCAGCAGTATTCATTCATGACTCCAGGCCAATTAATCACAACCTCCTTGTGTTCCAGCATAGGAAACACTAGTGCCACTCCTCACCTCAACTCTATTCTTCATGTCGCTTTAATCTTTCGCTCATTTTGGGGGGGGGTAACAAGCATTAAGCATCTGGGTATCCCATATACATTAAATCCTTAAGCATTTTCAACCATGCTAAATCCAACTTGCTGTCCCAAATTTATTCATTTTTTTGGGGGTGTATCAGAGCTCGAGTTGAAGATGCTTCATCGAGCCCCTCCTCAGTGGACAGCAAGCCAAATTAGCTAACCTAATACCCTAAAGATTATATGGGCAAACAAACTCGTTAAGTGAAGTTCCTAAACGTAATTTAGGGAGGAGCGAGCCCATCTAATCTTCCAATCAACAGCCAGAGTATATAAGCAGCTGCTTACCTCTCTTCAGTCTCAGTTGTTTCAGCATCCCTCCACCTCCCCAAACTCCACCTTCATTTCAGGTACCTTGCCCTATGTAATCACATCCTATATTTATTCACTGGGGGGTGTATCAGAGCTCGAGTTGAAGATGCTTCATCGAGCCCCTCCTCAGTGGACAGCAAGCCAAATTAGCTAACCTAATACCCTAAAGATTATATGGGCAAACGAACTCGTTAAACTCACATGATAATTGAAGAGTCTGTGATTTGTGTCTTGTGTTCAGTTTCAGTGTCTCCATCATCATCATCATCATCATCATCATCCTCACAGACTGAGATCAGTCCAGGTCGCTCTGTGACTCTCTCCTGTCAGTTGGATTCATATGCTGGATCCCACTGTGATGATTGGGTTCATTATAATGAGGGTCTTTAGCTGTCGTGGGTGAATCAGGCTGGTGTTGATCTGACGACAGACTCCAGATATCAGATATTATTCTCATCATATCACTGTAACATCACTCTGACTACAACACTCCTGAAGGAAGATGACAACAGAGAGTGGAGATGTCAGCTTACTCTTATGTACATCTGAACATCCATCTTCTGATTCCAGTCAGCAGCTCAAACTCTGAGAAGAAATCAAGCCAAACTACAGCAGCAGCTCCTACACAAGGTTCATGATCACATGATCACTGTCACACATCATCAGTCTCTCACTTCACTTATGTGCGTCATGATGTGTTGAAGTGAACTAACAGACGTGATCCACAGGTCCAGCTGACACAGCATCAGAAACTGAAGTCAGTGTGACTGCTGGATCATTATTCATTTCTACTGACAGCTTTACACCATTAAACTATCAGCTTCTTCAATAACTGTTCATAGTTGAATCCCCTTGACTTCAGTCATGTCCAGTTTCTCTTCTTCTTCTTCCACACATGTTTCCTGCAGTGATTGTGATTATTGTTGAGACGGCAGTGTTTGCTGCTCCTACTGTGATTCTTTTTCAGATCATCTGTGCAAGAAGAGCTGGTGAGTTTGAGCTTCACACAATCTGATGATTCACACTCATCTGATCTGGATCAATCATGGTAAAACACATACGAGAGGTCAGTCAATGCTTTCATTTTGCAGGGAGGAAGGACTCGCAGCACCCAGAGGAAATAGAGATGCCTACAATATTACAATAAAACACTGCTGAGTTTGGAGACCATCTGAAACAAGATTTAAAACAGCAAAAACTCAGAGGATTGTTCACTGTTTGATGTTCTTCTTCTCAGAAAACAGAGAAAAAACCCAGTGAAGAAAAAGTGACACCATCAAGTTTGGATTAAAATATATTTACAAATAAAAGGCCAGATTTATTTTCATTTTTATGGGTTTGATGGATATGTGCCTACAGTGTTGAATGTCATTTTCCTGTGCTTCATATATAAACTGCTTTATATATAATGTTAAATACACTAATGGACAGACTGTTTGTAAAATCCTCTCTGTTCTGTGTGATGAAGATGATTTGGTGATTCTCATATCTTGTCTTTTCATTCCTGTTTTCAGCAGCTTTGTTTATTTTGAATGATTTCTACTAATTTTCTTAATTAAACCTCTCTAATTGTTTAATATGTCTCCTTTCCTGAGATGTTTGTTACAAATATGGTGATTCATGAGCTCGTAATGTGAGGATGAACAACAGCAAAGATAAACTAATAATGAAATGATTCAATAAAACTTTAACCAGAATAACGTTATGTGAATTATTAGTTTAGAAATCCACTTTGATTAACTAACGATTTTAACGCACTTTACCTTCTCTCACAGCCTGGTTAAAAGAGCAAAGTTATTGGTTTAGGCTTGTAAGTGCAATTATTTTTAAGGGCATACAGATATTGCCCAAATTAATTCCACCAACATAAAATTTTGTTTGAGTATTGTTTGCTCACATCAGATACACTATGTTAATACAATATAACTCTTCAGTAAATACTATACAGTCTAAGTCTGATGCTCATCTAATTCTGTCCAAGCCCCGCCTATTCAGGCACAAAGGACCAATGGAAGCCGCATTTGATGATTCGCAAATCAGATTGAACTGATGTCAGCTCCTGTCACTGTATATGACAGGAGCTGACATCAGTTCAATCTGACTTGCAGATATACAGTGGGTACGGAAAGTATTCAGACCCCCTTAAATTTTTCACTCTTTGTTATATTGCAGCCATTTGCTAAAATCATTTAAGTTCATTTTTTTCCTCATTAATGTACACACAGCACCCCATATTGACAGAAAAACACAGAATTGTTGACATTTTTGCAGATTTATTAAAAAAGAAAAACTGAAATATCACATGGTCCTAAGTATTCAGACCCTTTGCTGTGACACTCATATGTTTAACTCAGGTGCTGTCCATTTCTTCTGATCATCCTTGAGATGGTTCTACACCTTCATTTGAGTCCAGATGTGTTTGATTATACTGATTCGGACTTGATTAGGAAAGCCACACACCTGTCTATATAAGACCTTAAAGCTCACAGTGCATGTCAGAGCAAATGAGAATCATGAGGTCAAAGGAACTGCCTGAAGAGCTCAGAGACAGAATTGTGGTGAGGCACAGATCTGGCCAAGGTTACAAAAAAATTCTGCTGCACTTAAGTGTTCCTGAGAGCACAGTGGCCTCCATAATCCTTAAATGGAAGACGTTTGGGATGACCAGAACCCTTCCTAAATCTGGCCGTCCGGCCAAACTGAGCTATCGGGGGAGAAGAGCCTTGGTGAGAGAGGTAAAGAAGAACCCAAAGATCACTGTGGCTGAGCTCCAGAGATGCAGTCGGGAGATGGGAGAAAGCTGTAGAAAGTCAACCATCACTGCAGCCCTCCACAAGCCCGGCGGCCGCTTCGCACTCAAGCCCGGCGGCCGCTTCGCACTCAAGCCTGGCGGCCGCTTCGCTCTCAAGCCCGACGGCCGCTTTGCACGCAAGTTCGCCGGTTGCAACGCTCTCAAATTCGCTGGTTGCAACGCTCTCAAGTTCGCCGGTTGCAACGCTCTCAAGTTCGCCGGTTGCTACGAACTCAAGCGCCCTGGACGCGATGGACAAGATGGCTGCCTTGCCAGTGCCCACGGGCAAGATGGCCGCCCCTGCGGTGCTCAAGGATGCAGGGGTTGTTCCAGCCATTGAGTCCGCTCCAGAACCCGCTCCAGCCAGTGAGTCCTGTCTTGGCCCAGAGGGCTGTGCTCACTTTTTATGTCTTGGCTGTCCTGCGTGCGTTGAGGAACTCGAGCTCTATTGACGTCGGAGCAGTCTACGAGCCCGCTGCAGTCCCGGAGCAGCCCGAGCCCGCTGCAGTCCCGGAGCAGCCCGAGCCCGCTGCCGTCCCGGAGCAGCCCGAGCCCGCTGCCGTCCCGGAGCTGTCTGCTCTCCTTGATACGGCCACAGAGCAGCCTCGGTCGGCCCTGCCACCACCGCCTGGACCATTTGCTCTACTGCTGCCGCTCAGGCCATCTGCCCTGCTGGCGCCACCCGAGCTCCTTGAACCCGCCAATGCCTCCCTTGATTTCCCCAAGAACTTTTTTGGGGGGGGGGGGGGGGGGGGGGGGGGGGGGGGGGCAGTATACCTAGGGGTGGGGAGCTTGTGGGTGGGGACCTTGCCCGACCACTGCTGGCATGGGCCTTTAAATTGTTATGGCCACCTTTGGACTGCAATTTATTATGGCCACTAATGGACTCTGACCCGCTGGGGTCAACTATGGACTCTGTTCCGCAGTGGCCGTCCAAACCGCCTGACCTGCCGTGGCTGTCCGAGCCGCCTGACCTGCCATGGCTGCCCGAGCCGCCTGACCTGCCGTGGCTGCCCGAGCCGCCTGACCTGCCGTGGCTGTCCAAGCCGCCTGACCTGCCGTGGCTGCCCGAGCCGCCTGACCTGCCATGGTTGCCTGAACCATCCGACCTGCCGTGGCCGCCCAGGCCACCTGACCCACCGTGGCTGCCTGAGTCCCTGGGGCTGCATTGGAGATCCCGTTCCCGGCTGCTGTTAGATCTCCAATGCACCCACCCCCCCCTCCCTAGCTGTTCCTTTACGTCGCGAGGACGCGCCTTCCGGGAGGGGGGCATTATGTCACGGTCACAGTCTGTTCCTGTTCACTCCGGACTCCATTTCCCATAATCCTCCCTGTCAATCACATGCACTCTCTCCACCAATCACCTGTTGCCACATACAGTCATGCACACTCCACACTAATCACCACACCCAGCTGATACGCATTATCAGGACTATAAAGGACTTCCACTCACACCACCTCACCGCGAAGTATTGCTAACTCCTGTTACAATTCCAAGCGTTTATACCCGGTCTGTTTATTGTTATTGTTCCTGCCTGTTACCCGCTGTTGATCCTTTGCTGCCTGTCCTGACCTGTGTTTTGTATATCGTTCTGTGAGTGATATCTGCCTGCCTCTTGATCTACCGCCTGTACCCTGACTATGACCCTGCCTGTCCTTTGCTGCTCCTGTTTGTTCCTGATTGACTCTGCCCGTACGACCATTCTCACTGTAAAAAAAACGCTGCACTTGGATCTCCTGCCTGAGCCTCCCATTCATAACAGTGACGTAGGGTACAGATGCAAGAACTATTATTATTATTATTATTATTATCATCATCATTTTATACAACAGTTAGTTCCGGTCGAAGTATTTATACACACAAATATACATTAACAAATATACCGGGAAAATCGTTTTTTTTGTTTTTTGTTTTTTTATAAAGAGCGCAAATTTATGTTGACCCCCTGCATGCGTCAAAATCCGACGTTGAGGGTCTGATCCGTTAAAAAAAGTCTATCCTCTGTAGCCTAAAACCTGGTTTATTTTTTATCGCAAGATAATACCTAACGTACATCTAGCCAAGTTATTTGTCATTATGACCATGGAAACCGAAAATTTCCAGCACACGCGAGAGATTCGTTGGTTGACCCCCCTGCGTCAGAATCCGAAGATAAGGGATTTACATTGAAGTGTATCGGACTGCCATCTACGTTGAAAAGCGACGCAAAAGGGGTACCTTTTGCCTCGGATGTCGACGCCAGAGGGCAATGACCAAACGTCGATATGTGACGATGAGGGGGTGAGACCGTGTTGGCGATAATAGCCAGCCATTCCTAAGAACCTGCGGAGTTCTCGTCGAGTAGCTGGAGTTGGAAATTCAGCTATGGCTGTTACTTTCGCTTCTAACGGGCGCACTTGACCTTGACCGACTTTTTTACCAAGATAAGTAATGGTTGCTTGAGCAAACTCACACTTGGCCAAATTCAAGGTCAGAGAAGCTTTAGAAAGACGCTCAAATACAGTCCGTAACAGTGATACATGTTCTGACCAGTCAGTAGAATACACCACTAGATCGTCCAAATAAGCATTACAATTTGGCACCCCGGAAAGCACGATATTGATGAGTCGTTGAAAAGTAGCGGGAGCGTTGCGCATCCCGAAAGCCATAACAGAATATTGTAAGAAACTGTCAGGAGTCACAAAAGCTGAGATCTCTGAGGCACGAGAGGTAAGGGGCACTTGCCAGTATCCCTTTAATAGATCTAATTTACTGACATAACGAGCAGAACCAAGATTATCCACGCAATCTTCCATGCGCGGCAGGGGAAAACAGTCTGGAATGGTAACTGTATTTACCTTCCGATAGTCAGTACAGAATCGAGCGGTGCCATCACTCTTCGGGACTAATAGGCATGGGGAACTCCAAGGACTACAACTAAACTTAGCAAGTCCATGCCTCAACAAGTACTCAACCTCATCTCGCATGACAGCTCTCTTTGTGGCATTCACACGGTACGCATGCTGCTTTAACGGAGTGGCATCACCTACATTAATATCATGCCGCAGAACTGTAGTGCGAGAAGGAACGTCATTAAACAGAGAAGGGAAATCGTTAATCAGATGCATAATATCACTTCGTTGTTCTTCAGATAGATGTTTTAAGTGAGATGGTAGTTCGCTTAATACCTCAGAATTCGTAAGTCTAGCACATTGTTGATATGCATGACGGGACCCTATACCATCATCCTCAGCATCACAAGCGGCAGTCACTCCACCACAGGCTATAGCTACAGGAGCTGGACCATGAGCTGGAACATCAGCAACAGCAGAAACTTCAGTTTGGGGAGATTCTCTACTGTGATATGCTTTTAACATGTTCACATGACACACGTGAGACTTTCTCTTTCTGTCGGGAGTACAAACCACATAATCGGTGCCACTAAACTTCTTTGACACTTGGTAAGGACCTGAGAAACGTGCAGATAAAGCAGAGCCAACAACAGGGAGTAACACCAACACCTGATCTCCTTCTTGAAAACAGCGCTGAACAGATTTATGATCAAACTGACGTTTCATCTTTTCCTGAGCAACAGTCAATGAATCTCTCGCCATAGAACAAACTTTATGCAACCGCTCACGGAATTTACTGACGTAATCCAAAACATTCGTTTTTGGGCTGGAATCAAGAGACAGAATATTTTCTTTGAGCATTTTTAAAGGACCTCGGACAGTATGTCCGAACACGAGCTCAGCGGGACTAAAACCAAGGCTTTCCTGCACAGCCTCTCTAGCCGCAAACAAAACCAACGGTACCCCCTCGTCCCAATCCTTACCTGTATCCATGCAGTACTTCCTGAGCATCGCTTTCAACGTTTGATGGAAGCGTTCGAGAGCCCCTTGAGTCTCTGGGTCATAGGCGCTTGCAACTCTATGAGAAATATTCAAGGTAGTCAAAACTTGTGAAAAAAGTTTAGAAAGAAAGTTAGTACCTTGATCGCTTTGCACGACCTTCGGTAAGCCAAACGTAGAAAAGAATTTCACAAGCGCTTTAATGATTACCAGAGCTGTGATTTTTCTCAATGGAATCGCCTCAGGAAAACGCATAGCACTACACATGATTGTTAAAAGAAATTGATTACCGTTTTTAGTTTTAGGTAGAGGTCCTACGCAATCAACGATTACGTGCCCAAACGGTTCTCCTACCACTGGAATAGGGACGAGCGGCGCAGGGGGAATTACCTGATTCGGTTTGCCATTAACCTGACAAGTGTGACAAGTGCGGCAGAAATGAGCGACATCAGTTTTTAGGCGAGGCCAAAAGAAATGCCTCAGAATTCGATTATATGTTTTCTTAATGCCTAAATGTCCTGATAAATCATGATCATGAGCTAAGGATAGAACTTGCTGATGATAACATGAGGAAATCACGATTTGATACACCACATTCCATTCCGAATCATCCTTAGCATCAGAACACCACTTACGCATCAATAAGCCATTTTCGACGAAATAAGCAGATTTTCTCTGTTGTGCTTCCTCCAAAGGAACAACCGCAGAGAAACATTTTCGCAAAGTCAAGTCAGCTGTTTGTGCAGAAATAATTTTCTCACGCGTCACGGGCAACTTCAAACAGCGCGAACTGATAGAAGATTCTTCAACAGTCTTACCTACCACCGGCGGTAAAACGTCATCGGCAAGTATAGGTGCAATAAAAGAGGAGGACAAATCAAAAACATCTTTCTTACGAGCCTGGCTCGCGTAACGGCGCAAGCCGGAAAAATTTCGGACACCTCATCGGCCTGATCTAACACAGGGTTATCAAAAACCTCCAACACGGGAAAAACCTTCCCACCAGCTAGATCATTGCCGAGGATAAATTGTACCCCTTTCACAGGCAAACATTCACAAACTCCTACTTTTACAAAACCTGTACACAGCTCAGACTGCAAATGCACCTGATGTAACGGCACTTTAAGGAGACCCATCTCTATGCCCTGTACCAACACATTACTGCCACAAAAGGTCTGCTCAGAGAACGGCAGTACACCGGCAACCACAAAGGATTGAGTAGTACCAGTGTCACGGAGCATTTTAATTCTTACCTGTTCTGTAGACTTACCCGTAATAGAAATTAACCCTTCCGTCAAGAACGGTTCATAACTAGAATCTGGCCTACCATCACGCTCAACATTTGCAACATCAACAGCCTTTACAAAACCAACGCTCTTGGTCACAGAGCCCTGCTGCTTTCGTTTCAGCACAGAACAGTCAGCAATTAAATGACCAGACTTATGGCAGTAAAAGCATTCTCGATCTTCTTTTGACTTTGGAGCACCTGCTTTCGGTCGTGACTGGTTAATCAAAGGAACGGACGTGGGTTTATCAGAACGGACGGTGGTAAATACGTTCTTATGTGTCAGCACGAATTCATCTGCCAGGACAGACGCATGAGATAAAGAAGTCACCTTTTGTTCATTTAAATAAACAACGACACGTTCGGGAATACAGTTCTTAAATTCTTCTAAAAGAATAAGTTCTCGTAGCGTCTTAAAATCTGTAACTTTACTCGACGTGCACCACTTGTCAAATAAAACACCTTTCTCTCTGGCGAATTCAACGAACGATTGACTGGAATTTTTTTTGTGGCCTCTAAACCGTTGCCTATAAGCTTCTGGTACTAACTCATGTAACGAATGTGTAGCGGTTATTAATAAATTTATGGATGAAATATGAATATAATAATTCATAAGGTTATGAATAAATTATGATTCATATATCGACCCAACGGGGAATTAAACATATATTGTGAATCAATTACAACGAATTATAATCAATTACATATATGATTAGTTCTGGTTTAATAATTATTTAGAGAAACTGTTCGTTTGTCCAGCAAACTAAGTCCCTCACAGAATATTATAAACAGAGTTATTATCTGGCCATGAAAATAACTTGCTATTATAACATCAAAGCATAAAGCGATCGAAAACGTTAAAGTGACTTGGTTTTCAGCTGAAAGAACAAACAGAACAATCGAGCGTGAATAACGTTTTAATATATGCAAACTACGAATACAGAGGTTATACATCTAAATATATATACAAGAATACACATATATACACGAGAATGAAAATGAAGAAAAGACAGGGAAAGAAAGATGATCAAAGAATGGCAAATTACACAGTTAAACCCTTTTGAGAGAGCCAGCACAGAAATCAGTTTAGACAAATTTAAGGTAAATGATAATACTTGCTTATTGGTTCAAGTCCGTGAGTAGCAGTTTCAACGCGCTTGGCTTGGTCCTTTCCGAGAGGGTTTCTCCGGCGGGGTTTTCAAAAGAGGTTTAAACTTAAGTAACTTAACCGAAGAGAGAGAGAGAGAAAGGAAGTGGTCCTCCCGAGCTGCGCGCGTGGTTGGGAAGCGCGGTCACCTGAGGCGTCCGGGGAGACGTGCACGAGACGATCGGGAGGTCACCGGGAGAACACAGAAAAGGTGTGTGTTGTTGTTTTTATGGAAACCCAAACTAACACACCTCCTGAATTGTAGCGGCCAATAGATGCGCAGCACTATCTGGCGGGCAAAGTTCCTTGGTTTGGTCTCCTAGATGAATTTGCATACTTAGTGGCCATCAGACCGGATTTCGAGATCGAGTGCTTTCTTCACAGTATCATTAAACACATAGAAAAATGCATATGTCAGCCATGTGACCCACCTCAGTAAATAGCTCGAGTCCGGAGCTTTACGGAGAGACCAAACTCGCCAGATTAGAAAGGCATAGACAAGAAGTTATGGTTTACAGACAAAATTATATCGTTAAAATGCACACTAGCACAAATACACTAATTTAAACACTAGGAAACATGCATAGGCCCTAAAATATATGAAATATATATTTCAGCATAGTGGTAGGATATATATACAGTTAAAAATTTATGTTTGTGTGTTTCTGTATGTGTGTCTGTGTGTGTGTTTTTGTGTGTGCCAGTGTGTGTGGGTGCTGGAATGTGGATCTGGCCCATAGTCCACATGAGGGGCCCCTTTGATGTCCTAAGAGCAAGGAAATTGGGCCTGCTGTGTTACCTCGGAGGGCAACAAAGGTGTCAAGTGGGCTCATCTTTAGTAGACTGTTCGGAGCCGATTTAGTGATTAAGAAACAAAGTTCATCAGGTTAAAAGCATTCTGAAAACTCCAAAGTTTATTGACTCTGAACGGATCCATCCAGACGTTACACTCATAAGCGCTTTCATCATGTCGTAATTTAAACTATCTTCTAAAGATAGAGTTGCACATACCTCCTGTGCCTTACCAGTTAATTTGCACTGCAACAGTAAAGGCCACACTTCCCTAGACCAATTTAGTGCGGACGCGATACGCTCAAACACACCAAAATATGAGTCGACTTCTGCTTCTCGAAATTGCGGTACGAGAGAGATATGCTTACTCGAACGCTGCTGCCTGCTGTCTGACCTACGCTCGGAGCTTCGTGGAGTTTATCCTAAATCCTTCTTTTTATTCCTATTCACATAATATAACTTTCTTATTTTTCACTAGATTACTTAACCTATTGCATAGTATTACTAAACGGAACGATTTATTACTAGCAATCCACCAGCGTAATCACCTAGTGTTAGCCATAGCCCGCTAGCCTGCTAGCTACCGTCTACTTTCTTTTTTCCTCTAAACCAACCTTCCTTGTCGATTAAATGGCGGATTTATCCGATGTATGTTATTCTGATCTGTCCTCGCCAGATCGGGAAGCTGTGGAGACGTTGCTGCCCGGCATTCATCGATCCACCGCGAGGTACAGCGTCCCGCACATCACCCTCGCCCCAGGCACCGGCAAGCGACCGAGACATCCAGCCAGCGAGTCCCGTGTGCGTTGCAGTTTTTCGGACGGCGTTCATCAAACACACGGTCAGTCATGTCCGACGATTATCATGTGTATTAAATGCAACATGTACAGCTTAGCTCTTTCTGTCAGCAGTGAGACTTACACATGTGATAAATGCAGGGATATTGTCAGGCTGACAGAGAGAATCTCAGAATTAGAGACACGCATCCAAACTTTAATTGAGGATAGTGAGAATGAAAGGGCCTTAGATACTGCTTTGGATGCGACTAGCCTAGTAAACACTGCACATTCGGTTCCGGTTGTAGAAGCCACGCAGCAGGCTAACTGGGTGACTGTGAGGCGGCATAATGGCAAGAACAAACACCACTCTTCCGTTCCGATTAGAACATCAAACAGGTTCTCCCCACTCAGTGACGCACCCACTGAGAATCCTGTTGAAAGTGCCCTAGTTATTGGCGATTCTATTACACGGAACGTGAAAATAGAGACACCAGCCACCATAGTCACATGTTTGCCGGGGGCCAGAGCACCTGACATCAAAGCAAATTTAAAAGTGCTGGCTAATGCTAAACGTAAATATTCTAAAATCATTATCCACGTCGGCACAAATGATGTTCGACTTCGCCAGTCGGAGATCACTAAAATTAACATTAAAGAGGTGTGTGAACTCGCAAATTCAATGTCAGCAGAAGTAATTTGTTCTGGCCCTCTTCCTGTTCGTCGGAGTGATGAGATAGTTAGCAGGTTATCATCACTCAATGGCTGGCTGTCTAAGTGGTGTCCGCAGAATAACATAGGTTTCATAGACAATTGGAAAAGCTTTTGGGGCAGACCTGATCTGTTGAAAAGAGATGGTATTCATCCCTCCCGGGATGGTGCTGCTCTTCTATCTAGAAATTTGGCAAATAGTCTTAGAGCTGAAACATGACAAACCAGGGCCCAGATCAGGACGCAGACAAACTGGCTAAACCGACCGTCTGCTAGCCGCCTCACGTCACAGAACTCAGATAATTCACAGCACATAGAAACACTTTCACCTAGATATTATCACATAGAGACTGTGTCTGTACCTCGAACTAGTAAATACAAAAAATTTCCGAAACCTTTTAAGGGTAAAAATTTAATTGATGTTCAAAAAATGAAAATCACAGATAAATCAGATAAACAAATGATAAAGCTTGGGTTACTGAATATTAGATCTATTTCTTCAAAAGCACTTATTGTAAATGAAATTATCACAGACAATAAACTAGACTTGCTGTGTTTGACAGAAACCTGGCTAAAACCAGACGATTACATTACTTTAAATGAATCTAGTCCTCAAGGTTATGATTATCGACACAATCCTCGACAGAAAGGCAAAGGGGGAGGTGTTGCTGTAATTTATAGTAATATATTCAGAATCATTCAAAAGAATTTCAAATATAATTCCTTTGAAGTGATGGTGCTTTATGTAACATTATGTAAGTTGACATTTGTGCTGGCTACTGTATACAGGCCACCAGGGCACCATACTGACTTTATCAAAGAATTTGCTGATTTTCTATCAGAGTTAGTACTAGCTGCGGATAAAGTCCTTGTTGTTGGTGATTTTAATATCCATGTAGATAATAACAAAGACGCATTTGGATTGGCATTTGCAGACATTTTAAACTCTATTGGAGTTAGACAACACGTGTCAGGACCCACTCATTATCGTAATCATACCCTAGATCTAATACTGTCGCATGGAATTGATATTGATGCTGTTGAAATTCTACAGCAGAGCGATGATATTTCAGATCATTATTTAGTCTCGTGTATAATACAATTAGCCAAGGCTACAAAACCACCACCCAGCCATAAATATTGTAGAACCATCACGTCTACCACTAAAGATTACTTCGTAAATAATCTCCCCGAGCAGTTTCATTGCCTTAGTATACCTGATAACTTAGAAGAACTCGATGCTGCAACAGAAACTATTGGCTCTCTCTTTTCCAGCACATTAGATGCAGTCGCTCCTTTACGTCTAAAGAAGATTAAGGAAACTAATCCAACGCCGTGGTATGACGAGCACACTCGGGCTCTAAAACGAGCTGTGAGAAAAGCTGAACGTAGTTGGAAGAAAACAAAACTAGAAGTTTTTCGCCTTTCGTGGAAAGAAAAAATGATTGAGTATAGAACGGCTATAAGAAATGCTAGATCTACTTATTTTTCAAATCTCTTAATAGAAAACAAACATAATCCTAGGTATTTATTTGACACAGTGGCTAAATTAACTAGAAACAGAGATTCAACTGCTGACGTTTCCATAGAGCACAGCAGTAATGACTTTATGAACTTCTTTACTTGCAAGATTGATAATATTAGAGAGAAAATTAAAAACATGCAACCGTCTACAGTTTCGCTTCAGACAGTGCACTGTAGTGTCCCTGAGGTAAAACTAGAATCATTCGCCGCTATAGGAAAGGAAGAATTATCTAAACTTATCAAATCATCAAAATCAACGACATGTATGTTAGACCCAATTCCGACTAAACTACTGAAAGAAATGCTTCCAGAGGTCGTAGGTCCACTTCTTGATATAATTAATTCATCGTTAACACTAGGATACGTGCCAAAAACCTTTAAGCAGGCTATTATTAAACCTCTTATTAAAAAACCTCAACTAGATCCGAGAGATTTAGTAAATTACAGGCCAATCTCGAATCTACCTTTTCTGTCAAAGATACTAGAAAAGGCAGTTTCAACACAACTGTGCTCCTTTTAGAAAGAAATGGAATCTGTGAGGATTTCCAGTCAGGATTTAGACCATACCATAGTACTGAGACTGCTCTCGTTAGAGTTACAAACGATCTACTCCTATCATCCGATCGTGGCTGTATTTCTCTATTAGTGTTATTAGATCTCAGTGCTGCTTTTGACACTATCGATCACAACATTCTTTTAAAAAGACTTGAAAACTATATTGGCATTAGTGGAACTGCTTTGGCATGGTTCAAATCGTACTTATCTGACCGTTATCAGTCTGTAGTAGTAAATGAAGAGATGTCGTATCGATCACAGGTTCAATATGGAGTACCACAAGGCTCAGTACTAGGACCGTTGCTTTTCACTCTGTACATGCTACCCTTAGGACAGATAATTAGGAAGCATGGTGTTAGTTTTCATTGCTACGCTGACGATACTCAGCTCTATATTTCCTCGCGCCCTGACGAAACCTACAAATTCACAAAACTAACAGAATGCATAGCTGACATTAAAAACTGGATGACAAGAAATTTCTTATTATTAAATTCAGAAAAAACTGATATCCTAATCTTTGGACCAAAAACTTCCTCACGAAAAAACCTTGAATACTCTCTAACACTTGACGGGTGCTCCATTAAACCTTCGTCCTCAGTTAGGAACCTGGGTGTGCTCTTTGATACCAATCTTTCATTTGAAAGTCATGTTTCTAGTATCTGTAAAACCGCATTCTTCCATCTAAAAAATATATCTAAATTACGACATATGCTCTCAATGACAAATGCGGAACAGTTGGTTCATGCATTCATGACCTCAAGACTAGATTATTGTAACGCTCTACTGGGTGGTTGTTCTGCTCGGCTTTTAAACAGACTACAGTTGGTCCAAAATGCGGCAGCTAGAGTTCTTACTAGAACCAGAAAGTATGACCATATTAGCCCAGTTCTGTCAACATTACATTGGCTCCCTATTAAACATCGTATAGATTTTAAAATCTTGCTACTTACTTATAAAGCTCTAAATGGTTTAGCTCCCCAGTACCTAAGTGAGCTCTTAATGCATTATAGTCCTTCACGTCTATTGCGATCTCAGAATTCAGGCCAGTTGATAATACCCAGAATATCAAAATCAACTGAAGGCGGCAGATCCTTTTCCTATTTAGCACCTAAACTCTGGAACAATCTTCCTAGCATTGTTCGGGAAGCAGACACACTCTGTCAGTTTAAATCTAGACTAAAAACACATCTCTTTGCTCTTGCATACACATAACACATTATCAATACATTAACATTTTTCAAATCCGTTAAAGGATTGTTACGCTGCAATAATTAGGTCGGCCGGAACTGAGAACATTTCCTATAACACTAGATATACCTGTACATCAGAATAAGAATGGCATCTACGCTAATATCTGTCTCTCTGCTTATCCTGAGGTTTGCCGGGTACTGGATCCAGGCCGTATCCAGATCAGATGGAGAACCTGTGTCTGGACCTGACTACAACGTAGCCCAGGAGACAATGGGCCTACAGATCCAGTTCTGGCTGCATCTATAATTCTGATTTTTAATCCCCGTATCCGCTTACATATATTTATATATAATCTATTTTTAATCTCTATAATAAAATGTATAATTTAGATTTTGATCTCCATATCCATTTACATATATTATATATATATCTTCCAAGGGGTTTTTTCCCTCCTAGGACTTTTTTCCCAGTGTTAGCACGCTGGGTTTTTCTCCTAGGGGGTTTTTTCCACCCCTGGGAGTCAGCCGACATTGGCTTAATGTAGCACCATCTTGTATATGTTACATATTACCACGCTTGTTTGTACAGCTTATTTTTAACCACTTCCCTTTTTTATGTGCTTCTAATATGTAAAGCTGCTTTGAAACAATTACCAATTGTAAAAGCGCTATATAAATAAATTTGACTTGACTTGACTTGACTTGACTCACGTCAAAGGTGGTTACTGCTAACCCAGCCCCTGACGGAGCGCCAGCAGCCTGCACCGGTGGAACAACTGGGGCAGGTGAAATTTTAGCTGCGTTCAGCTCCAGTTCACGCAGTTTAACCTGCTTTTCCGCCTCAATTTCTAACCTGCGAACTTCAAGTCGTAACTTCATCTCAGCCCGACGACTCTCTGCCCGTTCCTGCGCTTCCATTTGGACACGCGCCAAGCGAACTTTCAGCTGGGCATCACCTCCAGACCCAGCAGAGATCGGAGAAAAAGGTTCAAAGGGCGGCAGAACAGCCTTGGTCTCAGACCCCTCCACCTCAGCCGTTCCACCCTGCTCCTCATCACCAGACACATTTGAGTGAACGTCTGTGCTGAGAGAATCCTCGTCTGCTCCAGCAGGCAAAACCAAAACACCCAGTTCCACCAACCTTTGTACGATAATGCTCTTAATATCTCTCTTAAGCTGTTGCTTCGTAACCGCAATTTTATAATGAGCAGCGATGCATAGCAAATCATCTTTTCGGCACTTGTTAAGCTGCTCAACAGACGGCGTTTTAACGAAATTATCTAAATCAAAATCGGCCATTGCCACGCCGCAACAAACCCGGTTAACCAGTCACGTCCTTCAAACAAATTACAAAAGAGCCATGGCCATTCTACTTCCCACTCCAGCAATATTTAATATCACGGGAAATATTTATCCCGGACGAGCCCCCATTAAATGTTACGAACTTTTAAAGGTCTAGGGTAGAACGCAACATTTAGTTTTTAACATTGCTGTAATGGAGCGGGCAGCAGAAAAGACCAGGCACACAAAGGCAGGTACAATTAATTTGTTTATTGTTGGTACGTCAAGCCGAAGCCACTAATCAGTGTGAGTGCGCTATAATACAATGCATTTGTATAGAAGAATGGATAAAGAAATTTACAATTAACTAATGGGGAAAAGGAACTAGGGTGGCGCCAAATTAAAGAAAAGAATAAAACAACTAAATTCTCAAACCCTCTAAACTTACTAACCAAAGAAAAATGTGAAAAGAAAAACCGAGATCTTCGGCGCACCCGGCGCCATAACTATACCTACCCTTTAATAAAAACCAAAATACAAGAAGGGCGCTCACCTCTTACCTGGTGTTTCTAACACTTGATAACTGCGGGCAATATGTATGTTGCGCGACCTGCTTACCTGTTCACTGTTTCCCCAAAAGGTAATCAGTTACTCTTAACTCTCGACATTCTAACATATTAAGACAAAGTCAAGTGTTGGATTATAACAGGCTCTAACTAAAACGCCTGAAACACACACACAAACTGCACTGCTGAACAAGACACGCCGGGAGACTTTTAAACTTCCAGGGCGGCACTTGATTGGCTGCAGAGACGACACCGTAATGAAGAGTGACAATCACCTACTCCAATCAGCGTGGACCTGCGAGACAGCACAAGCCAGAGAACAGGGAGCAGAAACAAGAAACATTCCCAAAACACACACAGCACGTAACACTGATGTTTTGTTTTGTTCTGTTTGCAGTCTGCACAGAAATGCTCACAGTCATGGCCATGCGCTGGAATGAGCAAAAGTTTAGCAACTTGGCTTCCACACTTGCCCGCCGATATCAAAAGGTAAAGACACTAGTAATCACTTATGCAACATATAAAGCATCATGTGTTTTGTAAAATATAGTGGCATCACACTAAACATTTATATGTAGTGATCTTTTTTTAGCTGATATATTTTTCAGCGTGTGTGTGTGTGTGTGTGTGTGTGTGTATATTAGGGCTGGGTAAACAATATAGATTTCTTGATTTTAATCGATTCTCATTTTACGAACCGATATCAATTCTTAAATCCCAAGAATCGATTAGTCTAGTCTGTTTTCAGAGCAGAATATGTAGCGCCTCCCATCCAATAAATCGCAATAATCTTTGTGCTTTGTTACTTTTGATATAAAGCAGAGTCTCAGATTTCAAATGACGTCCATCTTATTATGAGATTAAAAAAAATCAGTTTAATGTGGCGTGACGGATCGCTTTAGCGCCTCAGTTAAAGAGAAGCATGTGATCATCCTCTCCTCCGCTTTAATACCAGTTACAGCGAAATAAACATGCATGAACATCTGAAGGTATGTTAAAATATACAGTACAACTTACTGAAATCCGTATCATGTCTCGTGTAATCGCTCAATCAGTGCTTCAACCTCGGAAAGACGTCAATAAAACAGCTTCAATGTCACGTGACGTCACATTTACCTCAGAAAAACATATTCAGTGACCATAAACTCATTAGTCAGCTAGAAAAGTGACTCTAGAAAGATGAATATAGCTATGCACCGTTACATATTCATTATAATGTTCTTCAATATTTAATGCATGTTTGAATAAATCAGTTATGACAGCCTCGATTTAAATGTTTATATTTAAAAAAAAAACAAAAAAAATGAATTGGAGTAGAAATATGATAATGTAATTCTAAACTTTATTTATTATAAAAAACATCATTGGGTGTAATTTAAGTGTTTGTATATAAATAAGTTAATTTAACCTTCAGTATTATAGTAAAGTAGTACCAACTGACTCCCATGTGTAGTTTACAGCATTAGTTGAGAGATTTTTCCTCTAGAAAATTTGCCATGTACTGTAACTGAAATACAACATCCAAAATGATCGATATCGAAACGAAATCATAATCGAAACGTAATCGCATCGCAAACATGTGAATAGAAATCAAATCGAATCGTGAAAATTGTGTCAGCACCCAGCCCTAATAAATATATATATATATATACACATACAGTACACACACGCACATCATTGCATACCATATAGGGACAATTCCAGGTTATGGATGTGACTGAACATGAGCAAGCATAGTGTTGTTATATTTTGCACAAACCCTGGTATAGTAATTATCATACAGATACCATGGCATTTTATTGACATTGTGAATGTGAGAAAAAGTCCACTTTCCATGGAATTGTCATATAATTATAGTCCCTGTATTTGCGAATATATGCACAGTATATTGAATGAATGCTGTATGTGGTTTTCTGATAGTGAAGATAACTTTACATTCCTTATTAACATATCTCTAGGCATTACCCTTGTCTGTCTCTGCTTCATTGTCATTTCTTGTTTGTGTTTGAAGGCCACAATAGCCCTGCAAAGACAGGTGCATAACATAGAGGCCATGAAAACTGAAATGGCAGTCACAGATGATCAACTGGAGGGCTGGACCACTGATGTCAATGAGTGGGCAGAAGGTATAATATGTAGTTTGATGCTTAATGCATAATTTTTGTGGTCGTTTAATTATAATTGACACACTAATGTATCAACTAATGTGTCACCTGATGAAGATAAAGTTGTTTCAGTCTAGTTTTGTGTTGTCATAGATGCAAGCTTATTTTAGCATCTTCAACCCTTTGAATTTCAAGCTTTTTTATTGTTTGTTGCAAATGCGCGTAGCTTTCAACCTATAGGGTACAAAGCATTATCCAGTAGGGTAGCCACTCAGTTACAGAAAAGATTTTTAGGCTCACTGGCCCATATGCCAGAAATTATACTTTTTAATGGATTTAAGAAGCATATTTCCTACTTCTCTTCCCATCAGCAACAACATCCCCGAATGATGCTGATGTTGCTACTGTGGCCAGACGAATTGAGGAGCTGGTGACCAGTATTAAAAGGAGGTCGCAACGTCTTTATAAAGACAATGATGGCTGCAAAGGTCATGCCCGGATACGCAGAAAGATCAGAGAGGAAAAGAAACTTTTAAATTCTGTGGTGGATCAATATAACTCCATGGTACCTAAAGCAGAAAACCTGGACTTGGACACCATTCTTCAAGATGACATCATTTGGCCATGGCAGCTTTCATATGTACACAAGTCCATTGATGATGTGAAATAAGTCTCATAGTAGCACAAAGTCTTTCATCGATGTTTGCCCAGATAATCTAAGAAAACCTTTAAATACTAATCTTAAAATCAGCTGATTTATGTATTCCTCCAGACTCTGTAGATCTAAGGACAAAAAGGAAGGCATTTGACATGGTGATGGCAGTAAGGAGACTTGAGGAGGAGAAGATGATTCTCATTGCTGAGATGGAAAAACATTGGACATCTCTTTGCACCCGTGCAGACACCCTGAAGGAGATGTCATCCCAGCTTTGCAGTGGGAGATCAAGTATGTATTTAAAGTTATACTTGACGTGCATTATATTTACCAGTATGTTTCTGAAAGTCTGTAATAAAGTTGTCCCCCCCCCCCCATATAAGGTGAGATGTGGGGCCTGAGTAAAGAGGGAATCCAAGGTCTACAGAGCTTAACCATGAAGAAAACACAAGCCATCAACAGAATACGAAAGCACGCAAAGAACTGTTATATACAAGTTCTGACAGGAACAGAAGTGAACTTTGAAAGTGATTCGGAGGAATACCATAGTGACTCTGAACTTTCAGAAGATTAAACAGAAGATGTAAGATGACCAACTTTCAAGTGTCTTGTCATTTTATCCAAGTCTTTGTTAAAGAAATTCATTGATTGGCAAGAAGATCATTGTAGCACCTGGACTCTTTATGTTGAAATTCACAATTCAGTTTGTCACATACATAATCGGAGTACAGCATACTGTAAAATGCTTAGTGCAGTGCTACTGTCACGAATACGGCTCCCGCGGCTCTTCATCCTGGCCGCCAGAGGGAGCCGTCACCGGAATATTGACTTGTTACTATCTGGACTACATTACCCATAGGCCCGCATTCCTGGGACTGATTGCGCACACACCTGATCGCGTAAACGATTGGCTGATGTTTTTAAGGCCCTACCTCGTGCACAGATGATGTATATTAATATTATTCCTTTCAGTGCACCTAATAAATAGTCTTTTATCAGTTAGTAAAGACAGTTTCAAGTAATATTGCAAAAATGGATAAAACAAAACATCCTCTTTAGCACCTTTAAGTGGTCCAGGCTGCACCAGTTTGTTTTTATTGCCGATTTCGGAGCTTGTGGCGACTACAGAGACCGTGTTTTTTTTTACAGTGTGTTCAGGGGACAGGCAGCTAGCGGATAGTGAGGAGATGTTTGCTGTATGTGACAAAAAATGTTTTGGCCTAAAAACGCATGACATCGCTTAGAGCACCTTTAAGTCAAGGTCTGTGGGATGCATGCATAGCGTGTCAGTGAAAGGAAAGTTTTATAAAACTGTACGTTCAGTCACAAGATGACAGAACCATTAACCAACCAAAAGGAAAACTCCAGCGTAAATCAACCCATATCCCTATTCCTCGAAATCAGTGAGTGTTGTCGTTAGGTAGAGAAACAAGAAAATTTGATACAACAAGAAATGAATAGCAAAAAGTAATGAGGGCAAGGAAAGTTTCAGTTTTCTGTGCCACTTTCAGTTATGGTCAGCTCCCACTTAGCAAATTCGGTCTATGTCGATTTTCTTCGTTCCTATTACTACCGACAGCACTCTGTGAATCTCAAGCAACAGAAATATGGGTTGATTCACGCCAGATTGTTCTACGCAGTTAGAAATGATAATGTCGATAGTTTGATCATAGGATAGTATTTATGTTAATGTTATGTGTTTTGAGTTTCATATTGACTACCATCCAATTCATGAAGCATGTGTATTTTTCTGTTTATCCTCCCTCTTTTACATGTATGTGAAGAGTGTGTTTATTGTGCGAACTGTCTATAAAGACTCGTGGGACTACCAGTTAATTTGCCTCAGGCTTTTCTTCTCGCCTCCTGTTTTCTATTTTTCATCTGGGCAGACTTCAAACCCTCTTGTAGACGTTACAAGTGTTGGAGAGTTGAACACACTAGCCTAAGAGTTTTGATGCACTTGGTAAAAAACACTATAGACCGCAAACTAGAGGCCTTAAAATCCCCACAACCTGTTACAGCCCCATGAATGGATTTACATTGAAAATCAACATTTTTCAAAAACATTCAATACAGTGGAAATGCATTTCAGGAACTGTCCGTGACTTAAACTAGAGGAAGGACGTGTGTTTAATCACATCAAGACGGGATAAGCTTTCTGAAAATGTATAGTTTAGATGGATTTGAAGTTAGCTTACCCTATTCCCAAGATGTACATAGACTAATCTTTAATGTTACTGTCTAGCATACTGTAAGGTGACCAGATTTCTGAAATCGAAACCGGGGACATTTCCTATTTGAGTGGTCAAAATATCACCAAAATCTAATTTGTTATTATATATTTATTAAAAAACAGGGACAATACATTTTTGAATGTTTTTAATTGTTGTGGGTTCCTTATATTATTACATTAATAATTATTAGGATTTAGTTTGATTATTAGGATTTTTGCTCTGGTTTTAATACAATTAACCAGAAAACTATTTCATGATTAATAAAGGCATTGTAAAAGCAGTTCAAAACAATATGCTTGTTATAACGCAAGTATGACTTTACAAAATGACTTTACATTACAAAAATAAAACATAAGTATAAGATGATAAGACAAATAAAACGGCATTTAACAAATATTTTTTAACATTTTGGATTTAATATTTTAATTACATCTGTTTTAACTTTTAACTATTTTTAACTATTATTTTGCATTTTAGACTCATTTTAAGCACAAAGTAAGTTGCACGTGTATTATTTATTTTATTTTATTTATATTCATATCTGAGAGTGTACCTTCACCACGTGATATGCAAAACTTTTGTGGACGTTTAAAAAATCTCGCACCCTGTTGAGGCCCTGTTATAAAACATACAAATAGAATTACTTTAATTTAACATGAATAGTTAGTATGTTACTACCTTTAAACCAGTAACGATGTTTATTTTGATATTTGACGATAATGGCGCATTCCAGATTACGTTCTTCATGAAGTAGCGGCGTGCGCGCGACCAAGTGTAGCTGCAGAGCCCCCCCTGTTGGTGAACCTGATCACTACACAATTGCTCCGATAACCAACAGACTGCTGTATGCTGGTCGGGTTTTTTGTAATGTATTTTCGGGTTGTTTTGAAGGAGCTTTAAAAGGGGGACATTTCCGGGGACAGCCCCAGCCGGGGAGAGAACACCAAAAACCGGGACTGTCCCCGGAAAACGGGGACGTCTGGTCACCCTAGTACTGCACATTTCATTCATCATGATACTTCTCTATGCCTTGTAACTAGAACAATGCACAAAAAACAGCAGCTACAAATACAACAAACGTTTGACATAATTCTATCATTTTTGATAGGTCAGTGGTGTACATAATTTCAAGTTTGCATGCAATACTTACTTCCTTGCAGTTGAGATGAGAAGCGGGAAGCAGGGATGCTTGGATCTATCGCTGGCGAATACGTCCAACTGCCTGATTCATTCTGCGCATGTGCGAAACATTAAAAATAATTTTAACACGATAAAAAAATAATAATAATAAAATAAAATAAAAATTTAACATGATAATAGTGACCTTGTGGGCTAAGGTGCTTCTAAACAAACGTAATTAAATGATGTGATGATATGTAATGGTTATACTTTAAAAAAATAATGCTTCGGATTCTTGAGAAGCTTGCTAATTAATACGGAAATAATTGGCTAAAGCAAATAGTTAAATGTCCAGCCTACAGTCAGACCAAATATTCGTTTAATCTCAACTGTCATTAATACTGAGGGCCTAAATTTGTGGAGAACGAATCGAATCCCCGCGTCAAAATCTGACTTTGAGGGATTTGAACAACATTCTTTTTTAATTCAAGCACGTTTTGAAAGTCTTTTTAAATCCAATACTGCAAAGCGCGGTCCATATATGATGATTACCGAATTACCAGTTTACCCACCTCTTATTTTACCATTATACACCTGATTATGACCATGAAACCCGAAACTTTTCAGCACACCCATATCTCTCGTTGGTTGACCCCCGTGCGTCAGAATCCGAAGATAAGGGATTTACATTGAAGTGTATCGGACTGCCATCTACGTTGAAAAGCGACGCAAAAGGGGTACCTTTTGCCTCGGATGTCGACGCCAGAGGGCAATGACCAAACGTCGATATGTGACGATGAGGGGGTGAGACCGTGTTGTAGAAACGCACGTACATTTGAGTCAGGTGAGTGAAATACACTTTACTGTCCATGAAGAGAAAACTGACTCAATCATACGCAATGTCTGATTCCCCCACCAATTATACCAACTGTAAATATATACAAATATGTAAATATAACTAAATTCAAAATGAACAAATAATAATTAAAGCTGCAAGCAGCGATGATAGGCACCCGGGCTCACCGCCACCCGTTGGCCTCAGGAAAACAGTGAACAGTGGGCGACATGCATGTAAGTGAGAAAATACAAGAGAATTACGACAAAGTCATTTCAAAGTGCCACACTTCCTGCGGCCAACAGGTGGCGCTTTGACTGAAACTGAATATTGCCATGTTGATGTCTTCACGACAGGACTATAGCCGAACGTGAAGTTTGGAGCAGATCGGACATACAATGTATGCCTGAGTTACAACAGCTTCCTGTTTTGTGGTGTTAATCATAAAAACTAGCTCTTAGTCAAGTGTTGCATGATTTAACGTGTTTCTAGCATGTTTGGTACTTCATGGCATATTTAAATGTGTTTCTGGGCGTGAATTACAGTGTAAAGCAAGCCATTTCCTGTTGCCAGCAGATGGCGCTATGACTAACTGAATGTTGTCATAGAAATGTCTTTAGACATTTCAGCTTGCTAACTTCCTGTTTGTTGCTGCCGCGCTGTTTGAGCTAGAGCTCCGTCGAGCTGATTCCTAATTGCTTGTTTTTGTCTCTTAAAATCAAACTTATAACATATCGCTCTTTCTTTTTCGGCAGGGGAAAACATCCCCAACAATATTTTACATAAAAAACACTCAGATTACCTTGATATCGCTAGTTTTATCTGACTTCCCGAACATTTGCTATTAGCTTTAGCCCGTTAGCAATAGCGGCGTGGTCACTCTATCGTTTGTACTCTTCTCTCACTATATTATTGTTCATCTATTCCCTGCCAGCATTTTCTTTAAAAGTTGCCAGTCAGCGCAAGCATTTTTGATATTTTTTTACAAAACTTTCACGGCCCCCAGAATATGTAAAACATCAATATATCAAAAGAAAGAACAGAGCCCCTGATTTTAAACAAAAATTATTCAAGCTTCATTTGTTCTGTCTTATCAACACTTGAATGTGGGTAAGTTTAATTAAAAAAGCAACATTTTGAACAGAAAGCTGACAAAACAATGTTCCCTTTCAGTCAGTCACATTCGATGTCAACTGAACCGACGAATTGGGATCTCGCTTGAGAGACCAATCCACTTTGACCAACCTACGAAACAGACAGTGTCTTTTAAACACCTTCTTGAATTATTTCATTGAATGATTGGCCTTCTTTAATCCCTCAGTAATCAGCTTCTCTGATTTAGGTGGCTTCATCAGTTTCAACGGCTCCTGGCGTGTACAAGGCGTTCTCGCCATGTCTCGTTCACTTGGTGACTATCCGCTGAAGAAGCTGAAAGTGCTGATCCCTGACCCTGATTTGCTGACCTTCGACTTGGAAAAGCTGCAGCCTCAGTTCATGATTCTGGCCTCAGATGGACTCTGGGACGCCTTTAGCAGCGAGGAAGCCGTGCACTTCATCAAAGAGCGTCTGGATGAGCCTCACTTCGGTGCGAAGAGCATCGTCCTGCAGTCCTTCAACCGCGGCTGTCCAGACAACATCACCGTGATGGTGGTCAAGTTCAGAAAGAGAGGCTCCAAAGCTGCTGGCTAGTGCTCAGCTCTCACATGCAATCATGCAATGCAAACCAATATTCGAATGAATGAGTGACTTGATGAGCGATTATCATTATGCATAACTTTAATGTTAGATAAAAGTGATAAAAGACTATTTTGTGGAGAAGCAACAATTTGTATTTAAATTGAATGGTGCAGATTTAAGCAATCACTTCTTCGTTAAAGGTACAGTTCCCCCATGGAACAGAAAAATAGAATTTTTGAAGAATCTCTACACAGGTGCAACAAATATCATCATTATCCCTCTCTCCGATGGACTGAGCTGGAAAGTTGTCATTTCATCTGTTTTTATCTGTCAGGTTGGTTTTAATTTCTCATGTAATATTTTCAATAATTAACAGTAGGTTGTGTTAAGAAGTAACCCAGCTCATACGTATGGTGTGTAAATCATGAATCATGGAGAAACAGGTAAACTGTGATAATGTCTGTCAAGTAACCTCCGCTGCAGCTCTCGAATGCACTGTATTCAAATACAAGCTCTTTATTTCTGTGCTAGTGCAAACTTTTCTGCTGAATGCACTCTTTGCCCCATACAGCAAATCAATGGGTGCTTGAATATAATACAGATAAATACACACAAATGTAAAGAATAAATGTTCATTTCTCTTCTTTGAACTGGTGCAGCACATTCAGTGCGCTAACAAAACTTGTCAGAATCTGAACATTTACTGAAATTTGGCTGAGCTTTGGCGGAGGAGGAATTATCAGTGAATAAATCAAATGTGGATCTGTTTCTCACACAAAGCATCATGTGACATGTTGACCTCAGTCGATTCTTCATTCCAAACTCGTTTCATAAGTTACAGAAGTGGTCATATTAAACATGCAGTGAAGTGACGTGTGTTTCTGTTTATATCGAGACATTTATACCAAGCAAAAGTTTCATTTGTTTAAGCCTATAACTGTCAGTGGTGTACGTGGTGATCGTTTCAGAAACACATCAGTACACACTGTTACACTTTATTTAAAGCTGTCTTTATTACAGTGTAATTATAGTTAATTAATGGGTTTTGGTTTAGGGTTAATTGCATGTAATTATGCATACATGTAACAAGGACACTGTAAAATAAAGTGTTTCCAAACTACTTTACTAAAACATATTTCAGGTATATCTGACTTTCACAGCCTTGACTTGACTCTGTATGATCATTGGACGATTTTAATCCAAGTATGTTGCCTTATTTCAATGAACATGCTTTTCTATCTCTCTCTATCATGAGTTTATTTGCCAGAAGTGTTGTGTTGTCCAGAATTTGTGTTTACAGTGTCCGGAGGTTCATATTAAATGTCAGTGTATTATTTTACATATTGATGTCTCTCTGAGACGAAGAATAACAAAATGAATGTTTATATTAAATATTAACACAAGTTGATGCAATATCGGTCAATGGAGCCAGACTTTCAGCTTCAAAATCATCATCAAATAATGTCATGACGCTTCTGAAAATCAGGCTCCATTGACTGATATTATTCCTGTGCATGTGTTTATCAATTATGGCAATTGGTGAGACATGCATATTTAATAAAAATAAAGAATGACTCTCAATCAATTGTTGTGTTTAAAGTCCCTGTAAAGTCATTTCTGAGAATTCTTTCTAAACACTTTATAAATGTTGCAAATGTATTGCTGAAACACATTACAAAGACTGCGAATTGTGTAATGCTTAAATATTAAGTTAGAGCGTTGAACAGTTTTTCACCAAGTCTCTGCTCAGGATTTTTTGGGCGGAGCTAAAACGGGGGTCTATTGACGCACATCGTCCCCTGAGTATAGCCCCTCCCCTAACACTATATAACTGTCGATGACGCACCGAGCGTGGCGCCGCCTCTAACTCTACAGCGGTTCACTCGCTCAATCTCGAGTGTCATTACAGTTATACTACAGCCCTTTGTACATTTAGCTAGTAATGCCTTCGTCACGCAAATGCATACATGGTTGTTATAATATAGCCTACAATATGCTCGGTCTCCTTATTTAAATTTCCTAAAACGATTATATGAAAGATTCTAAAGTGATCGTTCTACACCGGATAATTTTAAACTTTCATCAGACAGCTGGGATTCACAGATAATCCGCTGTTTTTGGAGAATGTGACTGAACAGACCTCGTCCCCCCCTCCCGCCTCGGCCTTCTTACCGTCCCGACGATAACCGATGATATATGGGGCCGGACAGAGTCTCTCCCGTCCGGCCTTCATCCTCCCGTCTCGTGGCACCGTCATTTGTCGACTCGACAACAGTCCGGCAGTACGTGCCCAATGAGTGTAAGTTGTCGTGTGTGCTTATGTTATAATAAGTAGATAGTCCGCAGTAACTCTATTAAAATGTGCAACCCTCTAACGTGATTCTTTTGTTTATATGCATCAGTATGTTTGACTCATTATTAGAGGCTGCAGCTCTCGCGAGTGGGCGTGGTTTCAGCGCCGACAGCGGACACGCCCCCAGCGTTTGAGAGCAGAGAGCGCTGCCTATTTTTTCGAGATTTTGATAACTTATTTCATTTACTTGCAGATTTTTTTAATCATTCAAATTTGGCTGGGTGGTTAATAACACATTTTTCTGTGGTGTGACAAGCTCAAAACACATACTTTAAAATGACTTTACAGGGACTTTAAGATTGTTTAATTTACTGTGTAATTGGTATTTTAAATATAAAAAAAATCATGGATAATAATTATTTTATTAAAAATGTTTAAATGTTGTATTTTATCATTTGTAGAGAGATAATAGAGAAAGAGAACATGAGCACAGCTTTGAGGGAAGAACAGGTCATTTTGTTGTTTCTAACAAAGTTTGAAGGTTTTTTCAACTGAGAACTTCAGGATGTTCAGTGAAAACATTGGTGTGTGAATCTCATCAATTTTTTCATCTTTGTTTGAATTTCTCTCAGGCTTTTCTCAGTTGCTGACAGAGCATTAGTTATGGAAACTAAGGCATCTCCATGCAGTGCTTATTTAACTTACTGCCTTTAAAACAACCTTTGCATAATGTCCTTTTCTGTCTTGCAAAGTTTACAGGCTGTATGTAATGTGCCTTTTATGTGCTCCATTGAATCGTGTCTGATGTTTCTATTTCATTGTTCCAGACTGCCAGAGATGGTCAATACATGGTGGAAGGAGTCTCGTCTCGTGCATCACATGTATAATCTCATATCAATTCAGTCACATGTGACTTCAACTGGTGACATGTCAGAAGCTATATCAGCTTCCAAATACATCACGGTCGTCTCGTGCATCACATGTACCTCAGGGATGACGTGTTTTTGTAGGCAAAACCCGGAAGCGAGTTAGCATTTTAGGACTTCCGGTTCCATCACCCTAAAGTCTATGGGTTTTTTGAATGGGTTTTTGCTAAATCACCTGAAATAAGGTCTGTGGTTAACAAAGCCTCAAAATATTTTCACGTTTTGATCTATGACATAAAACACACCAGTTATAAGCTTCATGATTTTTTTTAAAACCTTTATTGTGTCTTAAAAACGCCGTTTGCTAACAAGTTGCTAAAAGGGACTACTTCCTTTGACAGGGACTGTAGACGTCATCATGACAAATGGGACATTTGGACAGCATTTCTCATGAAAAAGTGGATAAGTATTAATACACAGTGCAGATCATAATCAGTGAGCATGTTTTTAAATAACGTAGTTTTTTAAATACAGTTTGAGGAAGCTTGGTGGTGACGACGTTGATCCGCGACCATGGTGTGCTGTAGTCCGTTTATAGCCTACTGTTAGCCTTTTATATCTGACCACTTTATTTAGGCTTCAAAATCTATAAATGTTGTGTTAACTTGTAAAGATTATCTTGATAGACAAAATGTGTAAGTGTCATAACCCTTTGTTTGTTACGGTGGTATCCCCAGAGAAGACGAGGAAGGCAGGAGTAGGAACAATAACGTAGTTTAATAACATAAAGCAGTCAGGATACACGGAAACACTAGTAACATAAAACAATACCGGACACTGGACTGAAGACAGGGAGGAACTTAAGTACACACACTAACAAGAAACAGCTGGGGATGAAATCAGTGTCCATGGTGAATAATGAGTGGCGGGAGCAAAACACAAAGGAACACGTGACAGTCAAACAACCTGGACGAGACGGTGAACGTAACATTGTTAAACTCAGAGATTATTTTTTTGCGATTTTCCAAAAGACTATGGGAAAAATGCATTTCGATCAAGGGAACCCGTGCGCCGCTAACTTCCGGGTTGGCCTACAAAAACACGTCATCCCTAAGGTACTCTATTGCACTCAATTTGTGTTGCAGTTGCCCTCACTGGTTAGTTTTTTGCACGTGGTTACTGGGACAATCACTTAACACGCTTATTATTGGAGTCGCTTATTACAGCTCTCTTTTTTACAGTATGTTACTGTAATACTACCATAGAAATTAACTAATTTTGTTTGGGAAACAGATTGCTTCAAACAGTTCGAGTTTAAAAACTAGTTTTTATACAGCGTTAGTACTGTGAACTTAATTCATTTGAGTCAACTGAAAATGAATATTTCTTAACTGCAAACACTTAACGTATAATAAAGTCATGTTTTTACTTTCATTAATTCAAATATTTGCAGTTTGTCTAAGCTAGCAATAGCACACATGTATGTATTAAAGTACTTAGCAAACAGCTTATCACTGCATCAGTGACTACACAGTTACTGTCTTTAAATAAAGCAACATGCAGCATAACATCAGTGTTTCTCAGCTCATCACTGACTGAAGCACAGGATCTACTCTCCAGCATAATGATAACCCCCAAAATGAATTAATTAAACTTAAAGATCTCTCCTACCTCATCATCTTGTACAAAAACACATAAAACACTTCAGTTCAATATTTACTCTCCTTATCAGTTATTGACTTCGCATAACTTTTTCTATTAACTTTCACTAATATTTCAGTGAAATTAACTTTTACATAACTTTTTTATGTTTTACAAAATATTACTGTTTTTCCCTTGATTTTACGGTAATCTACTGTCAGCTGTGGTTGCCAGTAAATTGCTGTTTTTTACAGTATGTTGCCGTAAATTAATTTACAGTTGAATACTGTTACATTCTATTTTTTTTCATCTTATACCTTTAACTCTTTTATCCCCGCAGCAAAACGTTCAGTTTTAAATGAAAACTTGAATGTGTCCACATTACAGAGTGTTAGAGTAACACTGAAGCAGTGTTGAAGTTAATGAGATAATTAAGTGATTGATTAAGTGATAATTGGGAATTAGTGATGAACACCTGCTGTTAACAAGCAGAATAACTAAAGGAAAAGAAACAAGAAGAACAGAAAAAAGACGAGCAGAAACACAATAACTTCAACAGTCTTCCAGCCACAGCCTTAGATAAAATCAACAGAAGATAAAATACATTACATCTCTTAAGATCTCAGCAGAGGAGGTGTAGGGTCTGCACAGTCTCAAGGATGAGCAGGTCCCACCATAAACTGTGTTTAAGTCTCAATTCACGGAAACTTTGGTTTGTAAATCTTACATTGATTCCGGCCCGGCAGACACTAATGGATCACGAGACTCTTTTTTATGACTATTTCGATAAGTCCCAAAACTCTCCTCTGTGACTTCAAAGGAGATGCGAACACCACGGATCGGGTTTCGAGGAGACAGGACCGAATTCCAAACGGTCATAAAAAGGAAAATACACGCACGCACCCACAGACGCACACACACTTACAAATGCCCTACATAAAGACTGTATACACAAATATTATACCTGCAAATATGAATGTATCTGCCATTATGGTGCTTGTTGCATGTATGTGTTACTAATGTAGAATCGTAGAATTGACTGTAGTAGGTTAGTTTTCATGTTAAATGATAGTATTAGAGTAGAAAGTGTATCTTCTTTATGTGATGAGAGACACCTGTCGAGTTTGATCTCTCCGCGAAGCTGTGAGTCCTAGAAATTTATCCTTGTGGCCACAGGGTAATATTTCTGTCGTAATAGTCTGTGAACTTACCGGTGTGCGGGACGGACCGGTAGTTCTCTACATAATTATTAAAACAGAACTAACCATATATGTGACTGATTATAATTCGTTGTAGTTAATTCACCATATATGGTTAATTCCCCCTTGGGTCGGTATGTGCATAATAATAATTCATAAGACTATATGAATTATTATATTCATATTCCACCCATAAATTAATTAATAACTGTACAAATCGTCACAGAGGATTAAACAACAAAAACAGCATTACCGCTTCACTCATTACTAACCAGAATGACTTTATTTCTGTCATACATTTACAGAAGTTCTTAATGAGAATTAACAGAGCTTCAGATGTTGTTTTATCGCTCCGTGGAGGTCACTGTTTGCTTTAGTTGGGCTCTCGACCCATGACTGTTTCACTTTAATTTTTTTTGGTTGCTGTAACCGTGTGTATTTAAGAACCATCTGTTGTGGCCAAAAAGCCAAGAAAAATTATGCTCTGGTGTTGTTGGTTATGTTTTGATTATAATAATCATTGTAACGACTGAGACAAATCAGACACAGTTATTTGTTATAGTTAACCAATAATTGTTTAAAACTCACTCTGGGGCAGGGGCGCCGTTGACACGGGGGACAGGGGGGTCAGGACCCCCGCAGTTTTGAAAAGACAGAAATCGACCCCCGCACTTTTGATAAGGGCTGCTTCAATTAGTCACACTATATCATCTTTTAGCTTAGGATATTTTCTTTCAAATGAGACCATTTTCACGTTTCTGTGAGCTTTCGTTCGTAAATAATCAGCTGTTTTGCCGCGGATGTGAACAGGAAATGCGCTCTCGAACGGAGAAACACGCGATCTCCAAACCATCGATCAAAGCGTGCTAGCGTTTTAGGACAGGTCGATGGTATATAAATCATGCCCGAACGTTAGCGTCTGTCAATCAAGCCAAACCGTCCATTCAGAAACCGAGAAATTTGACACTTTAAGGTAAGGAGGCTGATCTCTCAGGTTGACGTGCGAGCTGGCTTGACTGAAGTTTTCGTGAGGATTTATAGTTAATGGACTGTTTTGATTTCGGTAATTACATCTTGAAAGGCAAAAGCATTGATGGCATCTATAAAAGAGATATCTGAAATAGAAACGAAAGTGATATTGCCTCATCCAGTGGTGGACGCACGAGAGGAGATCTGTGCATTTAATTGGTATGTGTATTCTGTAATACTTAATTTACAATGCTTATCAGTGGCGTGGACTTTTGATCAGTGGCGTGCACTGAAAGTGAAAGTGCCTTTTGCGGTCACATCGCGGTGCTCCCGTGTTCCAGATGTGAACATAACAACATGTTGTCATAACAACTCAGCTAGTTAATCTTGCTCGGTCGTAAAAGCTCCGACAAGGGGGTGTGTTGTCGCCCGGAAAAACAGCATCTTCATTGGTTCGGTCAACCCTAAGAGGTGTGACATTGACCAGAGGTTAAAAGCCAGCGAAAAATGCCTCTCTTTCTCTCATTTTCTTGCTTCTTGGACGACTGAAGAGACCCCCTTCTTGCTGCAGGCCTCGTCTACAACCCAGCCATGTGCTCATCTATAAGTTGTTTCATAGTACTTCATCCAACGCAGAAGATACTGGCAACAACTTCAGACTGAATCATCAAGATTTATCCTCAGCCTAAAGGCATCTTGCAAGTATAGTACATTTGAACACTAAACAGCGATTTAGTATTGATTTGTAAAACTTACCTTTATCAGCAAAGGTGTTTTATTACTAAGGAAACTGATGATTCTTTTCCAGATTGCCTTTGACTTTTTCCTATAGCTCCATTAACAGTTCCCCTTCCAGTTCAACTCTATCATTGCTCATTCTTACCTACGTATGTGTGTGACCTTCGTGTATGTTATGTGTTTATTAGTTTAGTAATGTGTTTGTGAGTTAGTTAACAAAGAATTGTGCACAATTGGTTCTGACTCCGTCTGCTAATAAATTGCCTCTTAAGTGATTAAGATCCTGACTACATGCTCTTAGTAGTACTGTACAATAAGAATATGATTTTTCCATAACCTGGAAATGAACATTTCTTAGAATTGATAAACAATCAACACTGAGTGTTCACTGGACGAACAGGTTCATTGATTGTAATATTAATCTTAATGAAGCTACATCCAGTTAATCCAATTAACTGATTTACATATTCATAATTAATCATAATAATCATAATGGGGTATGAATACTTATTAATATTTCGCTTTTGAGTTAATTCGCTACATCATCATGAAATGCTTAAATAAATTTAATTTTATATTGCCAACGCCAACACTGCAATACTACTGCTTAAGACCAAGCAATACATTATACTTATATATATACAGTGGGTACGGGAAGTATTCAGACCCCCTTAAATTTTTCACTCTTTGTTATATTGCAGCCATTTGCTAAAATCATTGAAGTTCATTTTTTTTCCTCATTAATGTACACACAGCACCCCATATTGACAGAAAAACACAGAATTGTTGACATTTTTGCAGATTTATTAAAAAAGAAAAACTGAAATATCACATGGTCCTAAGTATTCAGACCCTTTGCTCAGTATTTAGTAGAAGCACCCTTTTGATCTAATACAGACATGAGTCTTTTTGGGAAAGATGCAACAAGTTTTTCACACCTGGATTTGGGGATCCTCTGCCATTCCTCCTTGCAGATCCTCTCCAGTTCTGTCAGGTTGGATGGTAAACGTTGGTGGACAGCCATTTTTAGGTCTCTCCAGAGATGCTCAATTGGGTTTAAGTCAGGGCTCTAGCTGGGCCATTCAAGAACAGTCACGGAGTTGTTGTGAAGCCACTCCTTCGTTATTTTAGCTGTGTGCTTAGGGTCACTGTCTTGTTGGAAGGTAAACCTTCGGCCCAGTCTGAGGTCCTGAGCACTCTGGAGAAGGTTTTCGTCCAGGATATCCCTGTACTTGGCCGCATTCATCTTTCCCTCGATTGCAACCAGTCGTCCTGTCCCTGCAGCTGAAAAACACCCCCACAGCATGATGCTGCCACCACCATGCTTCACTGTTGGGACTGTATTGGACAGGTGATGAGCAGTGCCTGGTTTTCTCCACACATACCGCTTAGAATTAAGGCCAAAAAGTTCTATCTTGGTCTCATCAGACCAGAGAATCTTATTTCTCACCATCTTAGCAAACTCCATGCAGGCATTCATGTGTCTTGCACTGAGGAGAGGCTTCCGTCGGGCCACTCTGCCATAAAGCCCTGACTGGTGGAGGGCTGCAGTGATGGTTGACTTTCTACAGCTTTCTCCCATCTCCCGACTGCATCTCTGGAGCTCAGCCACAGTGATCTTTGGGTTCTTCTATACCTCTCTCACCAAGGCTCTTCTCCCCCGATAGCTCAGTTTGGCCGGACGGCCAGATTTAGGAAGGGTTCTGGTCATCCCAAACGTCTTCCATTTAAGGATTATGGAGGCCACTGTGCTCTCAGGAACACTTAAGTGCAGCAGAATTTTTTTGTAACCTTGGCCAGATCTGTGCCTCACCACAATTCTGTCTCTGAGCTCTTCAGGCAGTTCCTTTGACCTCATGATTCTCATTTGCTCTGACATGCACTGTGAGCTTTAAGGTCTTATATAGACAGGTGTGTGGCTTTCCTAATCAAGTCCGAATCAGTATAATCAAACACATCTGGACTCAAATGAAGGTGTAGAACCATCTCAAGGATGATCAGAAGAAATGGACAGCACCTGAGTTAAACATATGAGTGTCACAGCAAAGGGTCTGAATACTTAGGACCATGTGATATTTCAGTTTTTCTTTTTTAATAAATCTGCAAAAATGTCAACAATTCTGTGTTTTTCTGTCAATATGGGGTGCTGTGTGTACATTAATGAGGAAAAAAATGAACTTAAATGATTTTAGCAAATGGCTGCAATATAACAAAGAGTGAAAAATTTAAGGGGGTCTGAATACTTTCCGTACCCACTGTATATCTGCAAGTCAGATTGAACTGATGTCAGCTCCTGTCATATACAGTGACAGGAGCTGACATCAGTTCAATCTGATTTGCGAATCATCAAATGCGGCTTCCATTGGTCCTTTGTGCCTGAATAGGCGGGGCTTGGACAGAATTAGATGAGCATCAGACTTAGACTGTATAGTATTTACTGAAGAGTTATATTGTATTAACATAGTGTATCTGATGTGAGCAAACAATACTCAAACAAAATTTTATGTTGGTGGAATTAATTTGGGCAATATCTGTATGCCCTTAAAAATAATTGCACTTACAAGCCTAAACCAATAACTTTGCTCTTTTAACCAGGCTGTGAGAGAAGGTAAAGTGCGTTAAAGTCGTTAGTTAATCAAAGTGGATTTCTAAACTAATAATTCACATAACGTTATTCTGGTTAAAGTTTTATTGAATCATTTCATTATTAGTTTATCTTTGCTGTTGTTCATCCTCACATTACGAGCTCATGAATCACCATATTTGTAACAAACATCTCAGGAAAGGAGACATATTAAACAATTAGAGAGGTTTAATTAAGAAAATTAGTAGAAATCATTCAAAATAAACAAAGCTGCTGAAAACAGGAATGAAAAGACAAGATATGAGAATCACCAAATCATCTTCATCACACAGAACAGAGAGGATTTTACAAACAGTCTGTCCATTAGTGTATTTAACATTATATATAAAGCAGTTTATATATGAAGCACAAGAAAATGACATTCAACACTGTAGGCACATATCCATCAAACCCATAAAAATGAAAATAAATCTGGCCTTTTATTTGTAAATATATTTTAATCCAAACTTGATGGTGTCACTTTTTCTTCACTGGGTTTTTTCTCTGTTTTCTGAGAAGAAGAACATCAAACAGTGAACAATCCTCTGAGTTTTTGCTGTTTTAAATCTTGTTTCAGATGGTCTCCAAACTCAGCAGTGTTTTATTGTAATATTGTAGGCATCTCTATTTCCTCTGGGTGCTGCGAGTCCTTCCTCCCTGCAAAATGAAAGCATTGACTGACCTCTCGTATGTGTTTTACCATGATTGATCCAGATCAGATGAGTGTGAATCATCAGATTGTGTGAAGCTCAAACTCACCAGCTCTTCTTGCACAGATGATCTGAAGAAGAATCACAGTAGGAGCAGCAAACACTGCCGTCTCAACAATAATCACAATCACTGCAGGAAACATGTGTGGAAGAAGAAGAAGAGAAACTGGACATGACTGAAGTCAAGGGGATTCAACTATGAACAGTTATCGATGAAGCTGATAGTTTAATGGTGTAAAGCTGTCAGTAGAAATGAATAATGATCCAGCAGTCACACTGACTTCAGTTTCTGATGCTGTGTCAGCTGGACCTGTGGATCACGTCTGTTAGTTCACTTCAACACATCATGACGCACATAAGTGAAGTGAGAGACTGATGATGTGTGACAGTGATCATGTGATCATGAACCTTGTGTAGGAGCTGCTGCTGTAGTTTGGCTTGATTTCTTCTCAGAGTTTGAGCTGCTGACTGGAATCAGAAGATGGATGTTCAGATGTACATCTGTAGGACATTAACATCATATTTTACAGTAGTAATAGATGTTTCTCACCTGAATACTTGACAGTGTATCTGACTGAGGTCTGGAGTTGATTTCTGAGAGTAAGCTGACATCTCCACTCTCTGTTGTCATCTTCAGGAGTGTTGTAGTCAGAGTGATGTTACAGTGATATGATGAGAATAATATCTGATATCTGGAGTCTGTCGTCAGATCAACACCAGCCTGATTCACCCACGACAGCTGAAGACCCTCATTATAATGAACCCAATCATCACAGTGGGATCCAGCATATGAATCCAACTGACAGGAGAGAGTCACAGAGCGACCTGGACTGATCTCAGTCTGTGAGGATGATGATGATGATGATGATGATGATGATGGAGACACTGAAACTGAACACAAGACACAAATCACAGACTCTTCAATTATCATGTGAGTTTAACGAGTTCGTTTGCCCATATAATCTTTAGGGTATTAGGTTAGCTAATTTGGCTTGCTGTCCACTGAGGAGGGGCTCGATGAAGCATCTTCAACTCGAGCTCTGATACACCCCCCAGTGAATAAATATAGGATGTGATTACATAGGGCAAGGTACCTGAAATGAAGGTGGAGTTTGGGGAGGTGGAGGGATGCTGAAACAGCTGAGACTGAAGAGAGGTAAGCAGCTGCTTATATACTCTGGCTGTTGATTGGAAGATTAGATGGGCTCGCTCCTCCCTAAATTACGTTTAGGAACTTCACTTAACGAGTTTGTTTGCCCATATAATCTTTAGGGTATTAGGTTAGCTAATTTGGCTTGCTGTCCACTGAGGAGGGGCTCGATGAAGCATCTTCAACTCGAGCTCTGATACACCCCCCAAAAAGTGCAGAATAAATTTGGGACAGCAAGTTGGATTTAGCATGGTTGAAAATGCTTAAGGATTTAATGTATATGGGATACCCAGATGCTTAATGCTTGTTACCCCCCCCAAAATGAGCGAAAGATTAAAGCGACATGAAGAATAGAGTTGAGGTGAGGAGTGGCACTAGTGTTTCCTATGCCGGAACACAAGGAGGTTGTGATTAATTGGCCTGGAGTCATGAATGAATACTGCTGCGGCAGTGATATTTAACGAGGCTCCTGTGGGAGCTGGGCTGGAACGTGTCACCCTACTATGTCCACCATGTGGAGCTATGAACAGGCTACTGCTGCGGCAATGTTATTTAAGGAACTCTGTCGGGAGCTTGCGTTTATTGCTGCTGTGTGAGTTTGATTAGGATGCATCTCGCCGCTGCACTGCTGCGGCAGTCACTTCTAAAATTACTCCTGCGGGAGTGTTTTTTGGGACTGGAGGTTTGAGTACGTGGTTGGAGAACGTCCCGCCGCAACGTCTGCAACATGGGGGCCCATGAATTCAGAAGTACATGGGGCCCCCAGCTGCCAACAGAGGGGAAGGAGGTCCTCGTCCCTAAAGGGAAAACGGGCCACTGATATCCAGAGCGAACCTGCCTGCCGCAGAAAAAGGGAGCCTACGGTATATAGATAAAACGCAGAGCTACCATCCTTCCAAGGTGGTTTGGATCACATAAGGACATGAGGGCCCGCTGCAATCCTTATGGGACATACGATCCTTGGTACCTCCAGTCCGCTTGTTCAGATAGGAGGGCCCACACTGCGATCCGAACGGGAGAGCCTCCATGGTTAAGAACATGAAGAATCACACTGCGATTCAGAAAGGGAGAGCCCCCACGGCGCCTGAACGGAAGCTCACACTGCGATTCGACCGGGAGAGCTCCCGCTGCATTTCGAAGGAGAGAGCCCCCGATAAAATAAACGGGAAGCTCACTCTGCAAGTTGAACGGGAGAGCCTGCACAGTATCTGGACAGGGGAGCCCACACAGCAATTCGAATGGGAAAGCCCACTCCAGGAGTGGTAGCTAACACACATCCGAAAAGGGAGAGCTCTCACTGCAAGTCGAACGGGAGAGCCTGCACAGTATCTGGACGGGGGAGCCCACACAGCAATTCGAATGGGAAAGCCCACTCCAGGAGTGGTAGCTAACACACATCCGAAAAGGGAGAGCTCTCACTGCATCCAGATGAAAATGAGCCCTGCGGGGCTTGGTACGCAGGGAGATGCAAAAATAATAGGGAGAAGCGGTCCAGACTCAGAAAGATGCTAGTGTTTGTGATGTAGAACTGATCGAACATATGTTGTTTTAAAGGCGGGGCATCGACCGATCATTTTAATTTGGTGTTCGGATAGGCCCCTCTGGGCTGCTGTGATGGCTGCACCTTTGCAGAAAGATAAGAAAAATGGATGGTTACAAGGTTGTCTGGTGTTTGGCTGAGGGGGATTGGTTTTGTAAACCTTTGATGAGGAGGGATATCTGGGGACTTGAAGAGTCGGGGCACTGTTGGCCATGGATGAACTTGGAGAGCAATGTATGCCACTGAGGTAGATTTTGATTGTTCCTGAATTAAATTGGTATGATGGAGGTAAGAGATGAAGGATATTGAAAGGAGGGAAAACTCCTGGAAAGCTCTGTGGAAGTTTTTTGAAGGAACTCCAAGCTGTCCAGTAGGTTTGGAGTGTTCTGAGAGAAACGGCTTGCAGTATGGTATTTGTGGATGTGGTATGAAGATGTCTTGAGGGAATGGACCAGACGAATGAGAGTTCTGAATCAGGAGGAATTGAAGTTGATTGGAGTCTGCTTCCAGAGCCAATGTTCTAAATTTGAAAAAGAAGATAAAACATCTGTGATTTTATTTTGGTGACCTGGGATATGTTCATCTATGATGATGAACTGGTAACAGGAGCAAATTCTAAGGGGCAATTAACATTTCGGAACCCCATAGATTGGCTGTTACTACTATGGGATACAGGTTAATGAGAATGATTGCTTGGTCTATGTTGTGGTGGTGGAGAATTCATCTAATTTGGTTACTCCAATTGGGCTTATGGGGAATAAGGTGAAGAATCAAAATGGGCCGATCATGAATCTGGAATCTAATTCTTTTTGATGAGGCCTTCCACTATATCGGGTCCAGCTGTTGCATATTATAAGTTATTGCAGATCAAGCTGGAGTCAGGTATACTTTCCAGACTGCGGCTGAAATGTTCTGTCAGGCCTGAAAAAAGAACTGGTTGGAAATTGTCTGGATGGTGTCCATTTCACTAACTAACTGGGAAATAATGATTGAAGAAGAGAGAGGCTGCTCACTTAGCTGCAAAGCTTGAGGTAGATATAAAAATTACTGCTCCAAAGGAAGAAGATCAAATGTCTGCACCTGATGGAATTAGGGAACAGTTATGGGTTGAGAATGTTGGTTGTTCCATGGTGACTGCGTTGGGAGGAGCTGGAAGAGGGACTGCTGTTGCGAGAGAATGGGCTGGCAAGCGGCTCAGACCTGAAGAAGTGTTTGGTGTTGGAAAAAGATGGATGCTGGGAGGAGGGCTCCATTACTGACTGGTGTCCAAGATGGCTGAAGTGAGAGAAAGGGGTTGGTGGGCAAAAAGAGTGTTGAGATCATTTGCGGAGACAACCTCATGCTAGGATCTGTGCCAAGAAGAATGTTAGAAGAAATTGGGGAACAGAAGGGAGGGGAGGAATGAGGTAAGTTGTAAACGGATAGAGGGTGAGGGACGACTAGCGGAGGCAGCCTCACGCTAGGATCCGCTTCCTGGGTGAGCGAGAAGTAACCATCTGCGAGGGCATCCTGGCGCATGGGTTTATCATGAAGAAGATTGAAAAAGAACTGAAAAAGCAGAAGGAATTAGTGATGTTACATATGAAACTGAAGCTTCAAATCTCATATCGAATACACAGCTCAATTATAATGAATGCATATGTTTTCAGAGGAGCGGTGATAAATGAAAGACGTCTCAACTATCTTTCCAGTCACATGAATGCCGTGCGTTTCAGAATGTTGAACCCAGACCACTACTCTACAGGTTTACGGAATTTAAAGTCCATTTACTAATATATATATTACATTACATTACATGATCGTACATTCTGCCATAAAGACAGTATAAAACCCTATCATAATTAGAGCATGATTTACTTGCATCAAACTCTGTTAGTATTATTATTGTTATATTTAATTTTATTGCAACACATTAGTATGGAAATTATATTATCAGAAATCTACACGTTTAACATTGCCAGGCTTTTATTTGCTTAATGGAATGACTGAGCTGTACATCTATAATCTTTGGCTGCACTGGCTGGTTTATGGCTGCTGTAAATGTATTTATTATTTTTAAAAGCTTCAAGATTCAAGAGGTTTCATTTCATAATCCATAGAAGGAAGTAAAGTGCGGGAGACAGGAGTAAGTTTGGATAGTTCTTGCCTGAGGAGTGGAGCTGCATATGGGAAGAGCTGGAAAAGCGGGACTGTTTTTGCGGCCGCTGTTGTTGATCGGGCGGAAAAACGGCGGACGAGGAAGTGCGTGCGGCGGCAACGGACTGTGGATTAGCGTGCTGTAAATGTTTATGTTCAGGACATCAGGTCGGAAGAGAAACTTCTGAGTCTTGCTTTTATGATGCTGAAGTGTTTGTTGGCATGCTGGAACTGTTGTTAGAACTAAAGAAGATCGTAGAGTTTAGCTTTTGATGATCTGCGGGAGAAATTAATTCCAGAGCTCGAGAGGACTTGACGTAGGCTGTTGGCGGACCATTTGAAATGGGTAGAATCAGTGTATTAGCGGCGGTAGAATGAAGAGATGAAGTCTGTGAAGAAGACAGATGAGGAGAGAGTGGTTATCCGCAGCGTGGTCTGTATGAGCGCTCAGAAAGAGCATCCGTGTTTGGATCTGTGAGATCCGATCTTACGCGAGATGTGACTGTTGGTGTCTCGGGGAAAGTTCGTCGTCTGAAGGGGGATGGTGGAATTTCCGTGGTGTCGGACATTGTTCAGTATGGCACTACCGGATGCTGAAACAGCTGAGACTGAAGAGAGGCAAGCAGCTGCTTATATACTCTGGCTGTTGATTGGAAGATTAGATGGGCTCGCTCCTCCCTAAATTACGTTTAGGAACTTCACTTAAAGGGAGAATCTGCTCTTTTTACACTGACCACATAATCATAAAGTTACCATGAAGAACATGCAGATCAACATCTGCATCATGTCCATGTTTTTGTCCATTCACATATTGTTGGCATCTGTAATATCCATAATCTTCTTCTGTGACGTTCTTGATGTTCAGAGAGCAGTCAGATCCCAGACTCAGTCTCTCTGTGTCTTTATTCATTTTTCCATTAATAATCAGTTTAACTGACCAAGAATGTCTGAAACTGTTATAGTAGGTCCATGTAGTTGATTTGCAGTCAGAAAGATCATTATTACAGGGCAGACGGACATTTTCACCAGAACCGATGAACACATCAGTCACATTTACTCCACTGGTACCTGAAACACAGTACATCTAACTGATTATAATGATTTATATTAATAAATTAAAACATACCAGTAAAAAATCTGAATATACAAAGTCTCCTCACTTAACACAAACAACACACTCTCAGAATGAACTATTTGTCTTGATCAGAGAGCTGCTGAAATCTCTGAATATGAAGATAATTGTTGATCATTAGATGTTTGAGTGACTCTATGTCCAGTATCAGGAATAATACAGTATGATCTGTATGTATCAACTCATGTATAACTGAGTGTTTCAATCCAGCTAGAGTTGATATATATAGTGACACTGACTCAGAGTTACATTTTAACCTAGTTTTTCCTCTCATGTTACACAAGCTCTTCCGCTTCTCTCTAGTCCAGCTTCATCACTTTCACCTTCAGTCTAAAGAACTTCATTACTGTATGTTCAACAAAAGGACTGCCCAGTTACAAAATTATGAAACAGCACTGAGCACAAATACTTCACAGAACTATTATTTATTTATACATGCGTTTATGTGTGTGTGTATGTTAATGTATCATGAACTCCTGACAGTTTTTTTCCTGCACCATATTTGCTTTGTCCAATGAACCACTTTTCAACCCATCTGGCTGAAAGCTTCACAGCTTCGTGAAGCTTCATCTCTCCACCGCTACAGAAGTGTGACCAGTGAACAGCTCCACCTGACTCAATAAAACACTCAACACAGCTCCCCCCTGAGGACAGGAGATGATCTTACACCTTCCCGACACATAATAGACTTTAATATGCATGTTACATCAGTTTATATAATTAGTGTTTAGTAGATCAGCTGACAGAAGTCAGCCAGAGAATGAGATGAATGACAATCAGTGAATCATTTAATAAGAGTAGAAGAAACAGATTTGACATGTGAAGTAAAAAAAGAAAATCTTTTTGCTTATTATTGTATTTAACAAAGTTGTTATTATTGATCTCTTCTTTCTTAGTGAACTGCAGAATTTGTGCTTTAAAGTGTCCACAGGAGGGCGCAGGTGAGTTTATATAGAGCAGTTGAGCTCGTTTCATCGTCATGTCAGAAGAATGGAGCGCATTTCATGGAGAGAGAGAATGATTGCGTACAGAAAGGCATTAATAACTGCTAGATCTAATTATTTTTCCACCCTCTTAGAAGAAAACAAACAAAACCCTAGGTATTTATTTGATACAGTGGCTAAATTAACAAGAAACAAAGCTTCAACTTCTGATGTTTCCAAAGAGCACAGCAGTAATGACTTTATGAACTTCTTTACTTGCAAGTAGTGTTGTCACGGTACCAAAATTCCAGTAGTCGGTACCGATACCATGAAAATTTTACGGTTCTCGGTACCAATTTCGGTACCACAGAAAAATCTATTGGAACTATTTTACTATTTTATATAGCCAATTTTAAAAACATTAAATATGATTTGGAGTGTGTTTGTGTGTGTATATATAGGCTACCTCAATGAAATACATTTTGAAATATATATATAAAAAATAATAAATAAATGCTCAAACATCCATTGTGTACTGTTGAAAAAAACCAGCATAAGCTGGTAAGGTAGGTTTTGAAGCTGTATGCTGGTCAAATGCTGGCCCTAAACTGGTCCTGCTGGTCCATACTAGTCCTAAGCTGGTCCTGGACCAGCATAAACCAGCTCAAACCAGCATACCAGCTTCAAAATCTACTTTACCAGCATACGGTCGTTTTTTCAACAGGGGTAACAGACGTGCGTGTTTATTTTAGCTATTCCGTCAGAGAAACAACACACTGCAGCCTGTAAAACAAATAAATGTCGGTAAATAATGGTAACCTAAATAATAAGAAAGTTAAATATTATTTCAAAAAGCATTCGTTTTTTATTTCCGCACAAAGACGCGTCATATATAGCCAAAGTCCTGTTATTACTTTGATATAGCTAGACTGCTCTGCTCTTTGAGAGGGATGTGGGACACGAGCAGGAAAGGACCATTTCTCTTTAATAATATCTTCATGTTATCTCCTGATGTTACAAACAACTGACACTTGTTGTAAAAGGTCTGAAGAGCGAGTTTTATCTTCAGACATTCAGGCTATGTTTGATTTAGCGCTGTCAGAGAAAACGAAAGTAAAAACCACTGGTGTGTGAAACGCGCTATAAACAAATAAACTTGACGCGCCTTATAAAGTCTAATAACAAGCACAAACTGTGTTAAATAGAAATTGACGTGCAAGCAAAAAAGTTTCTGTCCTATGGTGTTTTTTCTACTTTACCACAGTAAAGAATGCGAATAGCCTATAATAGGCCTAAATGCGAACGAAAGAAACGTTATAATCCCCTGCGTGAGTGAAGATTTAGGAAAAGAAACAGAGATTCCATGTTCAGTGGAATAACTAATGGAATATTGTTAAATTCTCTGCTAATCAGGTGACCAGATCGCGATTCGCAAAACAGAACACGAAGCTTAAATGTATGGACTCACGCACCTCTCTTATTCTGCATGAAGCAAAATGTTTCCATGGCTGCGATGTCGCATTTAATTGCTAACCTATTATTTCTTCTGTAAACAAAGCTTTGTGCTTCACTCGTGTCATATTCACATAAATACTGGCACAGTCCTATCAGTGGGTACCGAATATACCCGGATTCTCGGTACTACCGGTACTACAGAAATGCTGGTATCGTCACATTTTCAAAATTTCAGTACCGACTTGGTACCGAAGTACCGGTACTTTTGACAACACTACTTGCAAGATTGATAATATTAGAGAGAAAATTATAACCATGCAACCGTCTACTACAGTATCGCGTCAGACATTGCATTGTAGTGTCCCTGAGGAAAAATTCATATCATTTACTGCTTTAGCAGAGGAAGAATTGTTAAATTAACTTGTTAAATCATCAAAATCAACAACATGTATGTTAGACCCTATACCAACTAAGCTATTGAAAGAGATGCTTCCAGAAGTCATAGATCCCCTTCTTAATATTGTTAATTCATCTTTATCACTAGGATACGTACCAAAAACGTTTAAGATGGCTGTTATTAAACCTCTTATTAAAAAACCACAACTTGATCCTAAAGAATTAGTCAATTACAGGCCGATCTCAAATCTCACTTTTCTGTCAAAAATACTAGAAAAGGCAGTTTCATCACAACTATGTTCCTTTTTAGAAAGAAATAGTATCTGTGAAGATTTCCAGTCAGGATTTAGACCGTACCATAGTACTGAGACTGCTCTGATTAGAGTTACTAATGATTTGCTCTTAAGATTGTATATATATATATATAGGTTTGACACTATTGATCACAATATTCTTCTAAACAGACTCGAAAATAATGTTGGCATTAGTGGAATTGCATTGGCATGGTTAAAATCATACTTATCTGACCGTTATCAGTTTGTAGCAGTAAACGATGAGATGTCATATCAATCACAAGTTAAATATGGAGCACCGCAAGGCTCAGTTCTAGGACCGTTGCTTTTCACTCTGTACATGCTACCCTTGGGAGATATCATTAGGAAGCATGGCGTTAGTTTTCATTGTTACGCTGATGATACTCAGCTCTATATTTCTTCGCGCCCTGACGCAACTCACCAATTCGCTAAATTGAACAGAATGTATAGCTGATATAAAAAACTGGATGACTAGTAATTTCCTACTACTAAATTCAGAAAAAACAGAGATTCTAATTTTTGGACCGAAAACTTCTTCACGCAGTAACCTAGAATACTGTCTAACACTTGATGGCTGCTCTGTTAAGTCTTCGTCGTCAGCTAGGAACCTGGGTGTGCTCTTTGATACCAATCTTTCATTTGAAGGCCATGTTACTAGCATCTGTAAAACTGCATTCTTCCATCTTAAAAATATATCTAAACTACGACATATGCTCTCAATGAAGAATGCAGAACAGTTAGTTCATGCGTTCATGACCTCGAGGTTAGATTACTGTAACGCTTTACTGGGTGGTTGTTCCTCCCGCTTGATAAATAAACTACAGCTCGTCCAAAATGCAGCAGCTAGAGTCCTTACTAGAACTAGGAAGTATGACCATATTAGCCCAGTTCTGTCGTCACTGCATTGGCTTCCTGTTAAACATGGTATAGATTTTAAAATCTTGCTAATTACTTACAAAGCACTAAATGGTTTAGCTCCCCAGTACCTAAGTGAGCTCTTACTGCATTATAGTCCTTCACGTTTATTGCGATCTCAGAATTCAGGCCAGCTGATAATACCTAGAATATCGAAATCAACTGCAGGTGGTAGATCCTTCTCCTATTTGGCAAGGTAAGCAGGCATACATTAAGATATAATATTTGCATGACTGTAAGATATCAATGAAGTGATCAATTCTAAAAATCAATTAAATTTAATAAATAATTAAACTAACACCATAGTGACCATTAAACCATTTCATACTGCTAAGATACATGTCCCTCAGAGTTGAAATACGAGCAGAATTTGTCTCGAACTGTGTAGGCCTCCCTTGCACCACGATGTCCACCAGCAGTGGAGATGCTATCCATCGATCCAGAAGTTGGAGCACTGGTATTCAGCCACCTCTCTACTTCCACTGGCTTGAGCAGAAAGTTGTGCAGGATGCACGCTGACAAAATAAGGCTGTTTACTTTGTCAGGGTGCATGTTGATCCTGCCATACAGGATCCTCCAACGAGATGACAAAATGCCAAAGGCTTTTTCCACCACATTGTGTGCTCCAAACAATCTGTAGTTGAAGATGCGGTGTTGTGTAGATAAGTCCCGACCAGGGTAAGGCCGCATCAGATAGGTTTTTAATGGGAATGGAGCATCCCCAACAATGGTGAATGGCTTGTTGCCCAGATGCTCTGCTCCTGGTAGATGCATATCATCTGACACCTCCAACTTATTTGCATCTAGTGCCTGCCTTATGGCCGAGCCAGCAAAGACACCTCCATACTCTCCAATATGAACTAGCCGGAAGCGATATTCAGAATCAACCACAGCCAATAATACTACTGAGTTTTTTTATAATTGAAAAAAAGGCTGCCTGAATGTGGTGGTGCAACAAGGAGGATGTGCTTCCCATCTATTGCTCCTATGCAGTTAGGGAAATTCCACCTAGTTGCAAATTTTCAATTTGAGTGAGTATCCATCATCCGCCTGTTAATTGCAGTACATGTGTCTTTGATGGATTTAGCCACTGTGCTCTCGCCTATTCGATAGTTGAAGGCAATTGTTCTAACTGAATTTTCTGTGGCCAGATGTCTGTAAAACATAATTATTATTTTAATTATAAACATTCATTTTCCCTCTTCATAGAAAATGAGTGTAAAACAAGATCGAAGGCACTTTGTTACAACTACATCAAATGGAAGAAAAGACAGCAATTGCCAAGTGGCTCCGGAGCAATGCGTCAACCGGAGTTGATACGCTAATGTGATTTCCTTCCTGAATATTTTCTTACAAAATAGAAGGTAATACATTAATTAAATTTACTTTAACATACAGGGCAAGTGACTGAAGTATGACTTGAAGTAGAGTTTTAACTGTAAAAAATTATAATACTAAACTGTGCATGCTCTTATTTGTCTCTCTGTCTTTGGTACAATCAGTAATGTTGACTTCGAAAACCATGTGGATGGGTCAAACCATGAAGGTGATCTAAACACACAAATGAGTGCAGATGAGGAAAGCCCAGTACCGGAGACAACAGGAACCGGAAGTGAAGAAGTTTCAGAATGGCCCCAGAGACCCAGAAAAAAAAAAAGATAACCCAAGTCCAAACACAGAAATTAACGAAAAGCTTATGTATTTTTTAGTATTGCCAACAGTGCCACCAAAAAAAAAACATGATGAAACTGAACTTTACCTTTTAAGTTTAGCACCTCAAATGAGGTCCTTGAGAAAAAGGGAACAGACAAGAGCGAAAATAGAGGTGCTACGTATCCTGGATGACCTGGATGCACAGAGTCAAGCACATCATGGGCAAGGTGTGCTTAGCTACCTCACAGGACCACCACTGTTTGGTAGCTGGAATTAAAATATTGCGGCACCCTCAGCTTTCTCAACAGACCATATTTATTTAGTTAACTAAGATGTAATGTTTATTTATTTTTTTGTTCATCTGTCTGTCTATTTGTTTGCTTGATTGATTGTTAACCTAGTTCTGTTTTATGTTAGATTACACACTGTTCTGTTTTTTCTTACTCTAGTATGTAATGTTTGGGCCCACCCTTAATAAAATGTATGAGGCTGGCTAGAGTGGTCAGCAATTGTTATTATTAAAAGTATCTGTGTGTACATTACTGTGTTATCTTTATAAATGGCTCACGTTAAAATCCATTTAATGAAAGTTTGAAATAATATCTTCATTCTTTCAACGTTCTAATATTATTACAGTGTAGATCAGATAAGCAAATGGTTTATATAGAAAATTGCTTACCTCAAAGTTACTGCAAGTTTTTCCTTTGGCCCAATTGGTGTCCGGTAATTTATATCCCTGTGGTGTCAGGCCCAATAACTGACAAAAGATCCTCCATCTGCTCTGCACTCATTCTGAAGCACTGCAGGTGCTTTTCTGGGCTTAATTGCAGCTCCTGAACAAGATGTTGGTAAGCACCAAATTGTTGCCTTTTTTCATTTAGAGCAGGGGTCTTCAACGTTTTTCAGGGTGTGGACAGGCGAAAGAGACATGGAGCGAGGACCCCCGATATAAAATGTGTCAAACAGAGCTACATATTAAGCATATAGCATCTGATATTAGTAGAAACTAACCATATTATGATTAGAATAAGTTAGATCAGAACTATGCAAATTATTGTTGCTGCACAGGCATCACTGCATGTATACTTAATATTGGCATTTATTCTATGCATCAAACAAACACGTTCCGATAAAAATCACAATTCATTAGCTGTTTGTAATTGTTGTAAATTATTTTAATGGATTTGTGGCATCATACATTTTAATCTTACAATCAGATGGAGAATTTGGACAATGGATATTTACCTGAACTTTAGCTGCAAGTTTATTAGAAATTCACATTTGAATTTTTCTGTGAGATGGGCAATTAAACATTTACTTGAGCTTTAGCTTAAATTTTAATTTTACTGAGAGATGGACAATTAAAAAAATCAGATCACTGCGTATTGGAAATTATTGCAGGTTCTCTAATAAAGTGCAGATGTAATGTGTAAGCAGCGGCTCCACCATAACATGAATAATGTACAGTGGGACATTTAAGATTATTTACAAGTCATTACCTTCACAAATAACTGGAATGGAATTTAAAAATTGTATTGATACAAATATTTTTTAGTATAATAGTCTGCATTTAAATTGCACGCATAAATTTTGACATGTGTTGTGGAAATTTAAATTTTTCATATGCTTTTTACCTGTATTCTTGTGAAATATGATGCTTATGGAACATGATATGATGTTGGCTTAAGTAGTAATGTTTAACATAGTGTTAACATAGATGTCAGAAATAGAAAGAGCAAGATATGGTATGGGGAAATGCAAGATGTATGTTAAAAACATGTCTGTGCTAACAATGTGTGGAAAGTTACAGCCGCTAAGAGATGTTCCAAATATGGTAAAAGGACAGAGGCTTCGGCCTTGGGGGTTAGAGATATAAAAGTGAGGGGAAGCTTTCGTTCTTGGTCTTACTACTTGTGTTTCTGTATGACTGTCTGACCTTTCTTGCAAGAAATAAAAGCTTTAAAGACAATTGGACATGTTTGTCTCTTATGCAGTAGAGTCGGAGTTGATTTTTTGCCACAACAATTTGGTGTCAGGAAGTGGGATTCCTTGGATGTGCCTTTTGGACCCGAGAGCAAACGGTGACTGATCATCCTGGACTTAATAGTAGGCTCAGCCCTACCCCCAATAGATTAAGGGATGAGGGGCCGACCGCCAGGGTCCAGAGGGGGACACCACTGGAATCAGAAAACGAACCCAGGTGGCTACACGACTCTCTGGTAAGAGATAAATTTAAATTTTATGGGGAATTATGATTTGTGTAATTTGGTAAAATTTGGAAGATTAGGAAACAGGAAAAATTGAAAAAAATGTGATTTAAGTGATTTAAATATGAGTTTATGTGGGTAAAATAAGTTTTTGAATAGAAAAAGTGAAAAAAGGGGAATTTATGATTTGGTATATAAGTAATTAGGAACCGGGACAAACCATTTTGACTGCTCTGGCTGACTCGGTGGTCGCGGTCCGGAAGCTTTTATGAGGGATTGAGATCAGCTGCTATAATAGTTCTCCAGGGAGAAATTTTGAATTGCCTCGTGCGAGCTGGAACAATCCGCGGTTATACTGGAACAAAATTGAGATTATGCCCAACCACAGCCGGATGTTGTGGTTTATGAATTTGTCATAGAATTCTGGGATTGAGCAGTGGAACGCTGTAATTTCATAAAATTGTGATAGCAGAAGGCGGATTGAGCCAGGCTGCATGACGCGGACAGAAAAAGCAGTGTGATCAAGACGTTCCTGTGTAACGATCAGCCAAATTGGTTGAGTCACAAGATTTAAAATGGGGTCAGATTTTACTGTGTGAGTTTGTTAGTGGTTAAAAGAATGAGACATAAAACCAGGAAAACTCAGTCTGTTAAAAGCATACAGTCTCAAGTACCATACCCTAAAACTAGTGATGGGACAGTTGATACCGGGGCTCCGATGCTCCGACGCAGTTTTCAAAGCACTATTGTATCACACACTGTACCGATGCTTGTATCGAAATGACAATACCACGTGATTGATGACGTTTGAAGCTTCAAACGTCATGCAGTATCGGAAAATCGGGACAGCTGGTTTGAAAAATTTGGCGCTTCACCTGATACATAAAAGGAAAATGCATTTAATCACATTTTATTGCTGGGGTCTCAGAGACCCTGAACAGAATATAAGGGTTAAACTGCTCATCCCAAATGATCAATTATGATCACATCATTGTGTATTTTATATTATTGATCAATATGTGAATCCGTTGAATAGGCTACACATGACAGGAGTTGTGGTCTCATTGTCACAAATTAATTTAGATGAGATTAGTTTAGATCAGATAGAACTGTATTGATCCAAGACAAGAGTGATTCCGTGTGTCACGGACTTCTGAAGCTTTGTCTGGTCATGTGCTTTTTCAAATCTGCTCCCCATTTGTTAGATATGGTGGAGAAAACAAGTCTGACCACCAGATGTCGCTAATGTGCACTGTGTTAAAAGCTTCGAGTAATGAACCTTTTTTCGGCACAATTTGATGAAAGCCTCAAACGCTTCAGAAAGCCTCGGTTTCCCATCACTACCTAAAACAGTCCAAGAATCCTAGTGTGCTGATAAAGTCCCAATGTGAGTGTCCACCAGTGTATGTACAAATGTCCAAGTAGTGATAATCCAAAAGTTTGCAAAGTTGTGACTGGAGAGGTAAGTCCACAAAATTGGTAACTCCACAATCCAGGTGAGTTGTCGACTGTTAGTGAGTTCTTGTTTGTTTGCCATGCTGCTCTCTTTATACAGATGTTTTTCCTGCTTCCTGTGATGTGACTGGTCACATGACAGGCCAACCATTCATTTCTTAAAGACATACACACTTAAAATGTTAAGAGAAATAAAATGGACTAAAACACATGTAAACCAATTAAAACTCTATTATACATAAAATCATTATATATAATAAATAGAGCGGTAAAACATGCATTTTGTGTGACAGTGTCACACCTGAAACTGACCGCGTTTGGCAGTAAGAGCGCTTTCCAGGGAAGGAGATTCGCGGAACGAATCTAGGCTGGGTCATACTGGAACAAAATTTTGAGATTATGCCCAACCATAGCCGGAAGTTGTGGTTTATGAATTTGTCATAGAATTCTGGGATTGAGCAGTGGAACGCTGTAATTTCATAAAATTGTGATAGCAGTGACAGCCTGAGCGCTTGAGGCTGCGGATTGTGGGCATTGAGGCCTGAGCCCGTGACCGATTTTGGGGGTCAATCAGATCTGCTGGAGACGTCCACAGATTATAGGCGCGCGCCGAACTAAATCCATGCGACTCGGGAGGGTCAAAATGGGGAATCCCAGAGCAAGCTTTCAAAAAGTGGAGTGATAGGGGGTGTTGTAAAATAGGATGTACCAGTGTTTTATCAAATGAGAAAATTGTATGGCCAAAGATGCATGTAAGAGATAGAAGAGTAAGTTAAGTATTATGATTTTCCAGAAGAGGGAACGTTGAGTGGTCATAAGACTTAAGGTCGTAAGGGAATGAGTTGAAGAGAACTGCGATTTGGGGATGTTGTGTTTGTGTGAGAGCAATGTGTGTGTGAAATGTAGGCAGACTAGAGATTGTAGGCTAGATGAAGCAGACAAGAAGGGAAAGAAAGTCGATACAAAAAGAATTGGCATGTGAAGTTCGATGTGAATGTAACTTACAAAAAAGTTTTGTTTATTCATCCATTAATGGATGCATGACTTTAGATGTCTAGAGAACTACAATTTATATAAGAATGGTTGAAGGAGAAAGCAGCTATAAGGCTGTCAGTCCAACCAAGTAGTAGAAATATGATTAAAATAATATTGTTTTGCATCTGCAAACTAACTATTTGATACTGAGATAAGTGGCTATGATGAAGGGAAATATAGCAGGAAAAAATTAATTTTATGAAAGTGAAAATGAAAGTTCTAAAAGAATGTTTCACTTTGGGGAAAAAGGTTGAACAGTCTCAAGTATGTTTTTATGTGATTAGCGCATCGCTATCACAATGTAAAATGACTAAAATGATTTTGGACCTTTAATGTCTAAATGTTTGGTTTTTGATGGTCAAAAGTAAAATGGCAGAAAAAAAGAGACTGCCAGTTGTAACAAAGACTCAACCTGACTGGAAATTTGTAACCTCTAATTTCCATGATGTGTGAGTAAAAGACAAATATAAACATAATTGTTTATTTGGAAATTAATGTCATTTCTGGCAAAGTCTTAAGCTGGGCCAGAGTCAAAAGACAGTAGATAAAGTTTGATGTTAAAAGTTATAAAAGGCAGAGTACCATTCCTGAAATCCTCAGAGTCTCTCACTCGGAGTCAGCTAAAAGCTGCTATCTGAGCTTGTGTCATAAGTGATAACAAGCTATTTATAGTGCAGCACAGTGTCTCAGTTGAAAATCATGGACACAGAGATGTTAAAAGAAATGATTGCCATGAAGAGGGAAATTAACTGTTAAATTTGTCAAAGGAAAACTCAATGAGTATAAAGAGGTCTTTAAATTAGTAATATAGACCTTGAAGGACAGAAGTGAATATTTTGATGAATTTCTTCTATGACCAGTAACTTTTTTGTCTGATCTTTGTCACCACCATGTGCAGGGCCGATGGCTCCGGTTACATATGTGGCAGAACATTACTGTAATAAGTTCGTAGGGAAGGAAGAGGACAGGGTTGACTTTGACTGCTGACTGAGTTTTTATTTCAGTAACAAGATGTCCAAACAAAAGTCTGTGCAATGCACAATAAACAATCCACAGAAGGGCTTCACTCCAGTAGTGCTCTCCAGCTCAGTCCCAGTGTCTCTCAGTCAGCAGTCCCTCCTCTCTCTCACACTCCTGCTTCACCCAAATGCTGCATATGCCGCTGCCAGTCATTACTGAAGATAATAATATCATCCAGATAAGCAGCAGCATATGCACCATGGGGCCGCAAAATTTTATCCATGAGACGCTGAAAGGTGGCCGGTGCCCCGAACAGCCCGAACGGAAGAGTAACAAATTGGTGTAATCCAAACGGCGTCGTGAAAGCTGTCTTTTCTTTGGATAATGGCGACAAGGAGATCTGCCAATATCCCTTTGTTAAGTCCAATGTCGAATAAAAGCGAGCCGTACCGAGCCGGTCAAGCAATTCGTCCAACCGTGGCATTGGATACGCGTCGAATTTCGACACAGCGTTCACCTTGCGGTAATCCACACAGAACCGAACTGAGCCATCCGTTTTGGGAACCAAAACTATCGGGCTCGCCCAGTTACTGCTGGATTCTTCTATTACCCCCATTTCAAGCATCGCTCCTAATTCTTCCTGAACTACTTTTTTCTTGTGTTCAGACAAGCGATATGGCCGGCTGCGAACCACCACGCCCGGCTCTGTCTCGATATGGTGCTGAATGAGATTTGTACGACCAGGTAGGGGAGAAAACACGTCAGCAAACTCTGCCTGTAATTTGGTTAAATCAATGAGCTGGGAGGGCGAGAGATGATCTCCCCCTGGGGCCAGTGCGAGAGATTGTTTTTTTATATTCGCCTCTGGCCCGAGATCATCCTCTCCGCTAATCACCGTCGCCAGCATCACTGATTCTCCCTCATTCCATTTTTTAAGGAGATTGAGGTGGTAAATTTGACGTGCTCCCCTCCTATCTGAGCGTATTACCTCATAATCGAGCTCTCCAACTTGCCGTGTGACCTCAAATGGTCCTTGCCACTTTGCAAGTAATTTTGAACTTGACGTTGGGAGCAATACAAGCACTTTATCTCCTGGTGTAAATTTACGCAAATTGGTCCCTCTATTATACAGCCGGCTCTGTTTGTCTTGGGCCTGTAACAAATTCTCCATAGAAAGCCGCCCCAAAGTGTGGAGTTTTGTTCTCAGGTCCAGCACATACTGAATTTCGTTTTTTGATTGAGACGGTCGTCCTCCCAAGCCTCTCTTATGACGTCTAACACCCCTCTAGGCTGACGACCATAGAGAAGCTCGAAGGGGGAAAACCCTGTGGAGGCTTGCGGGACCTCTCGCACGGCGAACAACAGAGGTTCCAACCATTTATCCCAATTTTTGGCGTCTTCCTGTACGAATTTACGAATCATTGTTTTAAGCGTGCGATTAAAACGTTCGACCAGCCCGTCCGTTTGTGGGTGAAAGACGCTGGTACGAATCGATTTAATGCCCAATAATTCATAAAGTTCGTGTAACGTCCGTGACATAAACGCCGTGCCCTGATCAGTGAGGATTTGCGGAAATGTTGCGGAGAGCCACAGCTTCGGGATATCGTGTTGCATAATCCACAATGACTAATGCAAAACGATGTCCTCGTGCTGATCGCTCTAATGGCCCGATGAGGTCCATGCCAATTCTCTCGAAGGGGACCTGCATTAATGGGAGGGGGCGCAAAGGCGCTTTTGGGGTGGCCGGTGGGTTTACCAACTGACATTCACAACAAGCCGCACACCACCTGCGCACATTCTCGTGAATGCCCGGCCAAAAAAATCGGGTCATGAGGCGATTTAGTGTCGTCACCTGTCCTAAATGACCAGCCATTGGATTAGCATTATCTCTCAATTTCGCTCTGTTTCCCTGAGGCAGTACCCAGTGGTCCCGGTTCAGTCTCTCCCGCCTGCACACTTGCGTTCCTCTCCGGTGCATTTTTTCCCAAGAGGCATCCGTACATAAAGTCTCCAATAATTCAGTAAACGCTGGCCAATTGGTTCCCAAAATTAACGGATGCCGGAGGTGCGGATTAACTGCCACCTCAACACTATGCTTTTGACCCCTGAATTGAATAATAACTTTCACCATAGGATATTCCACCACATCCCCGTGCACACACCGCACCCTAACCATGCGGCTTGTATCCAATGCCCCGGACGAAATCAGGCTTTGATGAACGGAGGTTTGGTTACAACCCGAGTCCACCAAAGCCTGATAGGTACCCCCCTTGATACTCACAGGTATTTGGTACTGGCCAGCTTGACCAGGGGCAGTCTGCGGGTCGTCCGGGACCCGGATCATTGTCCCCACCTCAATGACAGGAGACCTGTCCACGAAATGCTCCGGGTCCCCGCAACGCCAACAGACCGGCCCAGACCTACCCGCCGCTCTCGTGGCAGAGAGTGGGTTAAATTGTTGGCGCGGAGAGAGGGGAGAAACAGGAGCGGGGTCCAGCCCGACAGCAGACAGTCCCACCCCCCTGGGCAGGGCTCTAGATCCAGAAACTGATCCAAGTTCAGTTCCGGGCAGACAAGACCTGGGGAGAGGGACAGGTCTAGAGAGAGAGAGGGGAACAGAAGGAGAGAGAGAGATTGATGGTAAAAGTTCGCCGACCCCTGGGCACGTCACCATATGGTCCTCTGCCAGATGGATGGCCGAATCCAGCGACGTGGGCCGGTGGCACTGGACCCACTCGGCCGTCTTCTTCAGAAGCCGAGTGGTAAACTGTTCCAGTACCACCCGATCGATGACTTGCTCCACTATTTATGGAAAATTGGAATTGTGAAATTGAAGATTGCCGTCCATGGGTTAAAACCCCTTGTCTAAATTTAACTTGGGGTCTGAATTTAAACATTGTCAGCTATGTGTGATCACAATGTTAAATGTAAAAATGTAGACTTGACGGCAGAGAAACAGTGACACACTGGCAGTAAACAAGATTATCCAGAGAGCCCAGTAACCTTCACAGAACAAAGGATGATGAGAAGGAACATCATTGTTGTTTGACTATCCTTGATCAAGTCTGTACACCATGACTTGACCTGCTAGATAAACCATTTGATAACTGTGAGGACGTATTGTTTGTAGATGGCTTTGTCTTCAGAGACAAAACAACAGACTGGAATAGCGAAGGATAAGTTGTGACCATGGAACGTGAAGTGTTGGTTTCAGGGCTACTGTCCTCTAACTATTTGGTATAAGCAGATGAGTTTTGACCCTCACTGGAGGGGGTAGACTGACTGAAAGAATTGTAATATCAATTGAAAAAACAGAGTAAAGAAAATCATTGCGCAGTAAATGAGTGCGCTTCAGAAGTACACCCAGCATTGGCTGAGGTACCTGCTAAATTTTGGGCTAAACATAAGAATAAAGTGGTCCTGTTTGTCAGAGAGTGTGTTGAGATTACAGACTGGGCTGAAAAGAGTGACAATGTGAGTTACAGTGAGAAGTTAGGAGCTTTTATGACAGAATACAAGGGAGAAGTCAAGGTGGAAAGAATTGTGACTATCTACACAGGTGCCCATTATTAGGTTGGGGTGGTAGACAATCTTTGGGGTGCTGTGGTTTGAATTTTTGTTTGTGTCCAAACTAATAAAAAAAAGTTCTGTTTCTTTAGGAAGTGCTGGAGCAGACACAGGAGATTGTGTGTAATCTGTTATCTGAAAATAACCTTGATTTTTCTAACTCTTTACAGAGCATGTTCAGAGACAGAGAAAGCTGGAGGAAATCTGGTTGCAGAATTGAAGATGGATTTTAGTTTAGTGTTGATGGCAAATGTTGTTTAGAGAAACATGTCTCCAACCACTATGATAAATTGATGATGAACAATACATCAAAAAGGAGGATGGTAACTAACGAATGTATGGCTGAAAATATGCCTGAAAATTTTAAATTAGGTTGGAAGAGCCCATTTTTGGGAGTAGAAGGGGCTAAACAACGAGTGGCATCAACAGAATTGTGTGAACATGACATGTTGAACTATTGCAAAGAAATGTTTTCTATCCTGTCTAAAGTTTGTGTACAGGTGAAATCAGCTCAAGGAGTTCCAAATCACCACTGAGGTTGGACAATGACACATCATGGGCTACAAAATGGATCTGTTGTGATAAGATGTTATAGAACCTAAATTTGCATACTATATGTCTGTAAAATGAAGGATTTCTATGATTGGGTGATGTATCTGAATTTGTTGTTTGTATGAAGATCAGAAATGAAGAGCATAGATGACGTAAGAACTTAAATTTAATGTATAAGATACTTTAAGTTGAATATGAATGACTAGTGGTTAAACCTTGAAATGAAGTAGAAGTAATCATTAGTTATCAATGAATGATAAAAAGAGGGAATTGTGGAAATTTTAATTTTTCCTATGCTTTTTACCTGTATTCGTGTGAAATATGATGCTCATGGTATGATGTTGGCTTAAGTAGTAATGTTTAACATAGTGTTAACATAGATGTCAGAAATAGAAAGAGCAAGATATGGTATGGGGACATGCAAGATGTATGTTAAAAACATGTCTGTGCTAACAATGTGTGGAAAGTTACAGCCACTAAGGTATGTTCCAAATATGGTAAAAGGACAGAGGCTTCGGCCTTGGAGGTTAGAGATATAAAAGTGAGGGGAAGCTTTCGTTCTTGGTCTTACACTCTGCAGCTACTTGTGTTTCTGAATGACCTGTCTGACCTTTCTTGCAAGAAATAAAAGCTTTAAGCATAAGAGACAAACATGTCCAATTGTCTTTAGAGTCGGAGTTGATTTTTTGCCACAACACATGCCATATTTTTGGCCTGTACTAGTTTGAACTTGGCTTGTGCACGGTTACTTCCTGGTTGTCGTGAAGCCAGCTCTGGCATTTCCGGTGAACTGTTAGCTGTTCATTCTGTAGTCGCTGTACATCGACTCAAAACCATCAATGGTTGACTTTTAATGCTGTATTAGGGCTGGGCGGTATGACGGTATATTCCGTGACGACGGAATAAAATGTCTACCGTTACAGATTTTTCTATTCCGTGTATACCGTGAAGTTTAAATTAGTGGGCGTGGTTAACCTCACGTGTAGCGCGCCAGGACGTGAGAACGATTGAGAAGCTGCACACAAGTGTATATAATAAGAAAAACATGGAGAAAAATAAGCATGCTGATAAAGAAATCCCACAAACCAATCCCGAGCAGCAGGAGGAGGAACTTGTTGTGAAACGAGGCGCGACATCAGTGATATGGACGTGGTTTGGGTTTACAAAGGCTGACAAAGCGCAGAAAAATGTGATTTGCAAACTGTGTCACGCGAATGTAACCGTTAGCCACGGTAGCACGAGTAACTTGTTTTATCATCTAAAGGTGAAGCATGTCAAAGAATACAATGAAAGCCAACAGATGTGCTTCACATCAGGTGTTCCGTCAACCTCTGGTGCTAAAAGCAAAAAACAATCTCAAACTAGTTTGGCCGAATCATTTACCAGAGGCACTCCATATGACAAAACCTAACGCAGATGGAAAGAAATAACGCAAGCTATTACAATGCATATCTGTAAAGACATGTCACCAGTTTACACAGTGGAAAAGAAGGGATTTCGTGATCTGATCAAAACGCTTGATCCGAGATATGTAATGCCGAGCCGCAAGCACTTTAGTTAAGTAAAGTTGCCGCGGTTGTATGGAGAATGCCGACGGAAAATTGAAGCGGAGCTTCGCGATGCTTTATACTTCTCAACAACAACTGATTTGTGGACAAGCCGAACTACACAGCCATATATGAGCTTAACAATCCACTTCATCAAAGACTGGACATTGTGCAGTAGATGTCTGCAGACTTCCTATTTTCCCGAGGATCACACGGGAGAGATGATAGCTCAAAGCTTAAAGGAAGCACTTCAGTCATGGGAATTGCGAGAGGATCATCAAGTCTGTGAACTGGCCATAGCTCAGGTGCAGCTAGGCTTGCCTGCTCACAAGCTTATCACTGAGAGTCCAACAAGATGGGGATCCAGGCAACAAATGATCGAAAGGGTCATTGAGCAGGAAAAAGCCCTAACACAAGTCCTGCAAGCTGACAAAAAGACCAGACATTTGGCTCTGACATGGCAGGACATGGACGTTCTTGAATCTGTAAATAAGGCATTATGCCCACTCGTAGAGTTTACAGATGCCCTCTCTGGGGAACAGTATGTAAGCGTTTCATACTTTAAACCCGTGCTTTAATTTTTTTAATGAACAGGTTCTTAAGCCACAGGATGATGACACGCAGCTCACCAGGGACATTAAGGTGAACATTCTTGACTATTTGAATGAAAAATATGCAGATGAATCCACCCAGGACCTGCTTGACATGGCTTCCCTTCTCGACCCTCGCTTCAAAACCACATACATAAATGCAAAACGAGTGGACTACATGAAGACCAGAGCTGCAGCAGAGATGGAGAGTCTTGCAGCTGATCCAAAAAGGCCTGTCGAGGGAGTCTCAGTGCCACTAGCTGAAGATGCTGGAGAAAATTCAGAATGTCCTGCTAAAAAACAGAAGAAAAGTTTGGGAAGCTTCTTCAAAATTGCTTCACGCCAACGGCAAGCTGTCCCCCAGTCAGAAAGGGAGTCCATTGAAATGGAACTTAACAGCTATTTACAGGCAGTTGAAGTGGATGGTGAGACCAACCCCCTGGAATGGTGGAGGCAGCACGAGGCTAATTTTCCACGTTTGGCCAGCCTGGCAAAAAAATATCTGTGCATCCCTGCCACAAGTGCTCCATCTGAGCGTGCTTTCAGCACAAGTGGGAATATTGTCACATGCCGCAGATCAGCACTAAAACCTCCGAGAAAGTATTAATAATCTGTTCTGATATTAATAAAAATCTGTTCTCTTTAAACTACACACATGTGGCCTATTTATTGTTATGGTGAGGTTGATCTAAAAGTTCACTCATTCACTACTAATGCTCTAAATAAAAGAAAAATTAATAAAATAAGATGAGAGCCTATTCTTTATTTTTAAAGTGGTATTTAATATATTAAGCAAGTCCCTTTTGTTGATTTACCTGAAAAATTATTATTCTGTGATATATACCGCTACCGTGAAATAAAATAACTTATTCCGTGAAATAAATTTTTGGTCATTCCGCCCACCCCTATGCTGTATTTATATTTTCATGCAGTTATCACATTTACCTAATTTAAATAAATCAGTTTTATTGATTGCAATAAAGTCGAAGCTATTGGGACCGTTTAAAAATGCCGTGTCTGTAATTAGACACACACTTATTTTCTTTAACCCGAGGACAAATGTATTTAAAATGTTTGTGACCTGTTCAATTCAGTCTGCACCACATATGCAAATTCCTAGACAATGTATCTTTAATTTGGCCAAAATCAAACAGGTTATTTTCTCCAAGCAAAAAATTCTATTAAATTAACATGTTTGTGCCACACACAATTCATAAACATTGTTCATTGACCTTTCAATGTGCTTGCTTGATAATTAAGAAAATATTGTTTGGAGGAAACATGAAGTAGGCCTGTTTAATGTTAGCATATTATATAATTGTATAATATTTTACATTTAAATATATCTGAAAAGTCATTGAAAGTAAAAAAAAAAAAAAATCCTTCCCATATAGAGTCCGCCCAGTGAATCTCAGCCATTTCCAGCCCTGCTTAAACCCAATGACTAGGCAATTCTCCTTTTATTCCCATGTCCATCACTCCTAATGTTAAATTTCCTACATTTTTAAACGTTCGGTTTTACAATGGGGACAATCTCAGAAGGATGAACAAGTAATGTTTGTGGTCATCACACTAAAAATAACATTTAAAGTGCTGGGGGAAAAACTGAATGTTTTGGATGGCTACCTCTCAGTTTAGTATAGTTTGAAAATCAACAATTACACATTTAAAAGGGAAATCCAGTTTTAATGCAAAATGAAGCTGATGTGCATTCTAAAAAGCAAAATAATTTGGATAATAATGTAAATATAATAATATTCACTCATCCCTTTTCTTAAACAATGGTTAAACGGGTTGAAAGGTGATGTTTATCATTTTATACAATTTTTTGAGGATGTTACCATAGACATGGAGTTTAAAAAAAAAAAAAAACATTGCTACCTGAACATGCAGTTTTATTCTAATATTCGCTGAAATAATTTCAACTGCTGATTTTTACTCAAGCTGCAAGATTCTGGAAATTAAGAATCACATTTTTTTAAATACTGATTCTGACATTATGTTAGTTGCTGCAGTCTATTTACAAAAAACATTAATTATTTTGAATGAATTATTATTTTATAAAAATTGGTTTGAATAAATGATTCAATGACTCAATTATAAAGATGTCACTTGTTTCATAGATGAATCAACGTGTTTGAATAATTCTTTGTAATGAATGAAACAATGACAAATACATTTTTAACAATCATTAGTCACCACCTACTGGTGTAACAATATAATTGATGCAATCTTTATTTGAAGTATCAAGTTACTTTCAAAGGGTAATTCACTCTATTTTGTTCACTTCCATTTGGGATGGGGGACTGGTTGTCTTCTTTGGTTGCGAGATTTGGATTTGGGTTTGGGTTTGCTCCCTCGTGAGGTTTATTTATTTGTTTGTTGCTTTATTTTTGCAAAATGGTCCACACATGCAAAGTTGGTTGATAACACAACTGCAATAAAGTAACAGCCTATAGTTAACAATTACTTGTTTACAAAGTGCCATGGGAAGTCAAACTATCTACTTAAAATGTTCTTATACCGAACATGTTGATTCTTGGAATACAGCCAGGTTTTTCCTAATGGGCATATCTGTCATATTAGCAGAACACATTTTACACATGAGGAAAACTAAAGTTTAGTCAATAATTCAAGAAGATCCATGATTCTAACTTGTACTTGGCCTTATGAAAAAGTAGTTCTTGTAATTGTTACAATAAGGATATAATTAAAGCTAGATCATTGATAGCTCCTCATTGCATGCTTAGGGCAATGTTAACTTTTTTCTCTCTCTTTTAAATCTATTGCCTTAATAGATTATATATTATAAATTCTTGAACAAGTTAGTTAAAATGTACCACAATAAATACAATAGAACGTGATAAATTCTAGGAAAGGTGGTCATGAGAAGTTTAAAAAGCTTGCAAGATCATCATCATGTTTTCCCCTCTTTTCATCAGTCTTTTTTTACTGGCTGTTTTTAGATCATGATGACTTTCTCCATAAAGTTTTACTACATTCTGAATATAATTCAAATGAAACCCATTTGAATTCGATTGAGAACGTTCTATTTTATCATAGGAACGGCTCGCGCAAATCTTATCACACTTTTGGAGCGCGCTGGTGAACGAGCCTGCAGTGATTCACGCGCGGTGCACCACTCATGCTTATAAAAGCTCAGAACGCGCGATTTATACAATTAATTAGCAGCCTGATTCTATGTTTCGGTGTGGTGGCTAGATCGAGTACCGGCAACATGTGAGAAGTGCCGGTATGCAAGACAAAGCGTGGGTATGCTACAGATTAAAGTGCCGGTGCGTTCGAGCACTGATAAGATCGCGTGGGTGTTTGAATTAAGATTGCGATTTTTTTTTTTTATGAATAATCATGCAATTTTATTGCGCTATGTTTTTGCGCTGAATCGGTTTCGTTTTCGTAGGCTATTGAGTGAATAAATACAGAAATCCCTTCATTTCTATAAAAAAAATCGAACCAATTTGAACTGGAACGCCGTCCCCCCTTGAAATTCACTCCGGGGACGCCGTCCCCCCGCGTTACCCCCCATTTCCACCCCTGGGTTTAAGAATATCCAAGGATCCACACAGCCGTTCTGTTGCATAGAGAAAAAGCCTTTGCCATATCAGAAACATTACTAGTGCTGGACCTGTCAAGCTGAGGATCGAAAACACAATTAAAATCACCAGCAAATAACAAATGATGTGTATGAAGCTTGGGAATTAATGATAGGACACAAACTGAACATCATCTCAATTGGGAGCATAAACGTTAACTAAACATTTACATTTACATTTATTCATTTGGCAGACGCTTTTATCCAAAGCGACTTACAAGTGAGGAATACAACAAGCGAGTCGTCATGACGAGGCAAATAGACAAGAAGTGCTCATAATACAGGTTATAGGCAGTGCTCAGACTATCCTAAGCTACAATAGAGAGGGATTAGAGGAAGTGAAAGGATAGGGATAAGAAGTTTTTTATTATTTTTTTAATTTTTTTTTAAGATGAGGTTAAGTGCTCACGAAAGAGATGGGTTTTCAGCTGTCTTTTGAATATTGCCAGGGATTCCGCATTCCGGATGAAGGCAGGTAGATCATTACACCAGCCAGGGGCAGTGAATGAGAATGTTCTGGGAAGTGATTTCGTGCCTCTCTGTGACGGTACCACAAGCCTTCGCTCCATTAAAGAGCGCAGGCTTCTGGTAGGAGTGTAGACTCGTAAGAGTGAGTGGAAGTAGGAGGGTGCTGAGCCTGTGGTAGATCTGTAAGCAAGCGTCAACGCCTTGAATTTGATGCGAGCAGCAAGTGGTAGCCAGTGAAGAGAGATGAAGAGAGGCGTGACGTGGGCTCTTTTGGGCTCGTTGAAGACGAGACGTGCTGCTGCGTTCTGAATCATTTGTAGAGGCTTGATTGTGCATGATGGCAGTCCAGCCAGAAGTGCATTGCAGTAATCAAGCCTAGAAATGACCAGGGCCTGGACCAGAAGTTGAGTTGCATGTTCTGTTAGGAAGGGCCTGATTTTCCTGATATTGTAAAGTGCAAATCTGCATGACCGAGCTGTCTTTGCAATGTGGTTTTTCAAGGTCAGTTGATCATCAAGGATTACTCCAAGATTTCTGGCCGAATTTGATGGGGTAATTGAGGATGTGCCTAGCTGGATGCTGAAATCGTGATTTAGAGTTGGATTGGCAGGGAAGACGAGAAGCTCAGTCTTAGCCAGGTTGAGCTGTAGATGATGTTCTTTCATCCATGCCGAGATGTCCGCCAGACAGCTTGAGATTCGTGCAGCTACTGTGGGATCATCTGGTTGGAATGAAAGGAAGCGTTGTGTGTCATCAGCATAGCAATGGAAGGAGAAACCATGTGCCTGAATGATGGGACCAAGTGATGTAGTGTAAATAGAGAAGAGGAGGGGTCCAAGACCTGAACCCTGAGGAACACCTGTGGTCAGTTGATGAGCTTTGGATACCTCCCCTCTCCAGGCAACCCTGAAGGACCTTCCTGTGAGATAGGATTCAAACCAGAGAAGTGGAGTACCTGTGATGCCCAGTGATGAGAGGGTGGACAGGAGGATCTGATGATTCACCGTGTCAAAGGCAGCAGATAGATCGAGCAGAATGAGAACTGATGATTTGGAATCAGCCTTTGCAATCCGCAGGGATTCAGTGACCGACAGTAGTGCAGTCTCAGTCGAGTGGCCACTCTTGAAACCAGATTGATTGACATCCAATTGGTTGCTCTGTGAGAGGAAAGATGACACCTGGTTGAAAACAACTCGTTCAAGTGTTTTCCTATGAATGGTAGGAGAGAAACAGGTCTGTAGCTGTCTACAAGAGACGTGTTTAATTTGGGTTTCTTAAGCAGTGGGGTTACCCGATCCTGCTTGAATGTGTTAGGGACAGTGCCAGTGTGGAGAGATGTGTTGATGATGTGTGTCAGTGCTGGTAAAAGTGTGGGAGCGATGGCTTGTAGAAGGTGTGAGGGGATGGGGTCTAGAGGGCAGGTAGTAGGATGACTGGAGAGGAGAAGTTTGGATACTTCTGTCTCAGTGAGGGGAGAGAATGAAGAGAGGAGGTGTGTGGCTGTGTGTGTGGTTGGTCTGAGTTCCTGTGTGTGTGGAGTGGAGAACTGACTGCTGATGGTAGATGTTTTGTCAGTGAAAAATTTAGCAAAATGATCAGCAGTAAGGGATGAGGTGGGTGGTGGTGGAGTCAAGTCAAGTCAAGTCACCTTTATTTATATAGCGCTTTTTACAATGCAGATTGTGTCAAAGCAGCTTTACATTGATAGCTGGTACATAATTTGGCTGCACAGCAGCTCTTAAATAATAGTGTCAATGCAGGCAGATCAGAAGCACTGTTGAATAAATGTCAAGAATACTATTGAATATCAAATGTCAAGTGTCCCCAACTAAGCAAGCCAAAGGCGACAGCGGCAAGGAACCAAAACTCCATCAGGTGACATCAGGTGGCAAACAAGTGGCAAATAGGTGTTAAAATGGAGAGAAAAAAAAAACCTTGGGAGAAACCAGGCTTAGTCGGGGGGCCAGTTCTCCTCTGGCGAACAGTGCTTTGTTACAATCAGGTTGCTATCATAAATCTGATAGGATCGCAACAATCAAAGTATTTATTTCAGTTCCATTCAGTTGAGGATCGTATTCATCACGCCGGTATGGACGGTCTGTTGAGGAACTGTGCTACTGGCTGTCGTGTCGATGAGGCCTTCACAATGGATGATCTAGTTGACTCGATCTCTGCTGATACTTCAGGGCTGCGTTGTGGTCGAGTCCAGTTGAGGATCGTATTCATCACGCCAGTATGGACGGTCTGTTGAGGAACTGTGGCACTGGCTGTCGTGTTGATGATGTCTTCACAATGGATGATCTAGTTGACTCGATCTCTGCTGATACTTCAGGGCTGCGTTGTGGTCGTGTCAAGGCGCAGATCCTTGGTCTCAGCTGGATACGGCCCAGATCCGGTTGACTATGGTAAACCTCGGGATAAACAGAAAGACTAATATTAGCGTAGATGCCATTCTTTTTCTGATGTAACGAGTACATCTGGTGTTATAGGAAGTGTTCCCGGTTCCGGCTGACCTAATTTATGCAGCCTAATAATCCTTTAACGGTGTTTTTAGTCTAGATTTAAACTGACAGAGTGTGTCTGCATCCCGAACAATGCTAGGAAGATTGTTCCAGAGTTTAGGTGCCAAACAGGAGAAGGATCTACCGCCTGCAGTTGATTTTGATATTCTAGGTATTATCAGCTGGCCTGAATTCTGAGATCGCAATAAACGTGAAGGACTATAATGTATTAAGAGCTCACTTAGGTACTGGGGAGCTAAACCATTTAGTGCTTTGTAAGTAATTAGCAAGATTTTAAAATCTATACGATGTTTAACAGGAAGCCAATGCAGTGATGACAGAACTGAATCTTTCAAATGAAAGATTGGTATCAAAGAGCACACCCAGGTTCCTAGCTGATGACGAAGACTTAACAGAGCAGCCATCAAGTGTTAGACAGTATTCTAGATTATTGCGTGAAGAAGTTTTCGGTCCAAAAATTAGAATCTCTGTTTTTCCTGAATTTAGTAGTAGGAAATTACTGGTCATCCAGTTTTTTATATCAGCTATACATTCTGTTAATTTAGTGAATTGGTGATTTTCGTCAGGGCGCGAAGAAATATAGAGCTGAGTATCATCAACGTAACAATGAAAACTAATGCCATGCTTCCTAATGATATCTCCCAAGGGTAGCATGTACAGAGTAAAAAGCAACGGTCCTAGTACTGAGCCTTGCGGTGCTCCATATTTAACTTGTGATTGATATGACATCTCATCGTTTACTACTACAAACTGATAACGGTCAGATAAGTATGATTTGAACCATGCCAATGCAATTCCACTAATGCCAACATAATTTTCGAGTCTGTTTAGAAGAATACTGTGATCAATAGTGTCAAATGCAGCACTAAGATCCAGTAACACTAATAGAGAGATACAACCACGATCTGATGATAAGAGCAAATCATTAGTAACTCTAATGAGAGCAGTCTCAGTACTATGGTATGGTCTAAATCCTGACTGGAAATCTTCACAGATACTATTTCTTTCTAAAAAGGAACATAGTTGTGATGAAACTGCCTTTTCTAGTATTTTTGACAGAAAAGTGAGATTTGAGATCGGCCTGTAATTGACTAATTCTCTAGGATCAAGTTGTGTTTTTTTAATAAGAGGTTTAATAACAGCCAGCTTAAACGTTTTTGGTACGTATCCTAGTGATAAAGATGAATTAACAATATTAAGAAGAGGATCTATGACCTCTGGAAGCATCTCTTTCAATAGCTTAGTCGGTATAGGGTCTAACATATACATGTGGATGATTTTGATGATTTAACAAGTTTAGACAATTCTTCCTCTCCTAAAGCAGTAAATGAATTGAATTTTTTTTTGTAGGGACACTACAATAGCACTGTCTGACACAAGGGAGGGGGGCAGAGGAGAGAGTTGAATGTTTTGGAAAGAGTGCATGTGTTTGAAGCGCTGTTGATTTTGTTGTGGAAATAGGAGGATTTAGCAGCATGAATTTCAGCAGAAAAGGATGAGAGCAGAGACTGATAGCTACTTAGGTCAAATTGGTCTTTTGATTTGTGCCACTTCCTCTCTGCAGCCCTGAGTTTGGTCCAATGTTCACAAAGAACATCAGATAACCAGGGATTAGAGGGAGTGGCACGTGCAGGCCTAAAACCACTGGGACTTGAAAAAGAGATCAAGAGACAATAATGTAATGACCATTAGGGTCACAGATTGTGTCAGAAGGTATAAATTGTACTCTCTTATTAATTAAAATTGCCACACCTCTTGATCTACTGTTAAATTTGGAATGAGAAATTTGACTAACCCATATCTTACAAATTCTATTGTGATCTTCTGGTCTTAAATGTGTTTCTTGTAAAATCAATACATCTGGTTTGAAAGATTTTAGATGGGAGAAAACTTTAGCTCATTTAACAGGACCGTTTAATCCCGACATTCCATGTCATCAACTCATTGGCTTCCTCTGGCGTGCAGAGGTGTGTTTTCCCCTCATGAGTAACTTGGAGCCTTGCAGGGTACAAGAGACCGAATCGGACTCCCTTCTCGTAGAGTCGAGACTTCACATCTTTAAATGCCGCTCGCTTTTTCCCTAGCTCAGTGCTGAAATCCTCATGGAAAAACACTCTGCGTCCACGAAAGAGCAACTCCAACTGTTGCCTGCTGAATCTGAGGATGCGATGCTTATCCTGGAAAAAGTGAAAAAGAACCAGAAACACTCCGGGTTTGGTCTGCTTGGCCCTTGCATCGTTAGTTGGATTGGGTCTGACTTAGTGGGCACGAGAAAGAACAAGAGGACTCGTGAAAAAGTCCTTCCCCAGCACTTCATCAAAAGAAATCAGTCATAAATTTAATCGGGTCTGATCCTTCCAGCCTTTCCAGCCCACCACTCTCATGTTAGATCTCCATGAGTGATTCTCGAGATTGTCCAGCTTTTCCTTCAGGAACACGTTTTCTCTTTCCGCAGTGCATCCATTGAAACCTCGACATTCGCCAGCCTGTCACTGTAATCATTTAGCCCGTCTTCAACCTCGCGAATTCATTTGTCATGAGCTTCGTAATATGATTTAACTTGTTCCAATGTCGCGTTCTCAGGTGACAGTGCTCCCGCCAGCTCTGTTTTTAAAAGTGAGTGAACTACTTGCGTCATGTCAGAAAGGAGCGCTGACCGGAGTTTTTCGAGATCTTCAGGTAAAGCCGTTAGGCCCTCAGGCGGTGGTGCCATTTCGTCGGTCTTGCTCGAAGAAGCTTTGCCGTCTCTGTCGCCAGTTTTATTCCGAAGTAACTTTCTACTCGCCATTTGCGTTCCATCTTGATTTCACGTGATATCAGCTGCCAGATAATAGACTGTATTGAACTTATATCGAAAGAATAACAACCAAATGAACAAAAGAAGTCGGGAGTTACACTCGTGTGCTCCTACTCACGCCATGTTTAACCCGGAAGTCCAGGTTTTACGATATTGATGACCGTTAAAACACGTCATCAGTCTGTGAAAAAGGTCTATTGGATTCTCTGCCAAATAGACATCTGCTTGGTTTTGATTATCATCTATATCGTCATCACTCTCTTGGATAGCAGTTTTTCTTTAATCATTAAAGTTTATTATTTCCACGCATTTTAAAGCTATATCAGTTTAAACTTCTAATGTATCGTTTTCTGAGTGCACTTATCTGAAGCACACACACACACTTGACTTCTCTTTTACATTTTTTGTTTTGTTTAAACTGTCAAATACACACAAGGTTCTGTCAAAAACACACAGTTCACATACACAGTCAGTTATGTCTGTGGACGAAAATAACAGGCAACGTTACAGACATCGTATGTGTATATAGATCTGTGGAGCATTCCCTTCAAAAATAAAACTAATCCAGTGCGTTCAGTGGCTCAGATGTCAGTAAATGAAGACTGTTATGTTCACTCTTACCTCCAACAAAACATCTCAATTACTTACCAAACATTGTTGTTGCTACAGCTGCTCGAGCATGGAGAAAATGGCAGACAGCATACAGCTCGCTGAGGGCGGAAACTATGGTAATGCAGGACTGTCAGTCAGCGGTCGTGGGCGGGGCCTCAGCAGTGTGACGTAACATTGCTCAGAGAATCAAAACCGGGTGTGCCTCATATGTCCTGAAAGTGAAGCGGCAGGCTCTTTGATCTCTGGTGGCTGGATGCAGTACAGGTCCTAAACCCCGCCCTCTCCATGCAAACGAACGTGACTTGAGTCAAAATAAAAAAATAAATAACACTTCCAATAAAATTTTCCTAAAGATAGTTTTGGTCATTTAAGATAGTTGTTATCACGCTGATATATATTCAATTGTTCGTTTTTGTGATAAGTTTGATTTTTAGCTAGCAATTTGATGCTATAAACAGGGCATGTCGTTATGATTGACAGTCGTGATTGACAGCTTCTCTGAGGACTGTCAGAGCTTCGAGGGGAGATTGAAGATATATAACTATTAATTTTTGATTTGATAATTTTTGGAAGTTTGATACTGCAACTCTGCCTCCGAGCTCCAATGACGATTCCTTCTGCACATGCCCAGGCTCCAAACTGCCGTTTTTGTGTAACATGTCAATGCCCATCGTCGAATGTTTTACATTCACTTCATTACAATGGAAGGAAGCGGCATCACGTCGTCCATCTTTTTTTACAGTCTATGATCAAAACGATTGTCTAATGATACTTGAATTCTTATTATTGTTTTTTAAGGAGGCTATAGAAACCTGTAGGCTTAATTACATTGCTACCTAAACCCAATAAGGATTGTTTGCTTCTTGACAATTGATAAATGTTAAACGGTGTTGATATTAAAGATATCAAATGCAATAATACATTTTTTAGACGTTTGATTCATTGTCCTGCAACAAATACTCTTGGAATGACCATTTTGAGAATATTATTTGAAGACTGATTTGGACTTATAACAACAAATACTGTGTCAATAATAAAGTTAATGAAATACTTAAAAATAAAACATATAATTTATCCAACAAACCATTTCCTAAAGAGATAAAAAAAAAAAAAAAAAAAGATCTTTCTGAATCATGTATATTCTGTAAAATGGATATTGAAACTATTTTACATCTTTTTTTTTTATGTATTCTTTGGATCAACGTGGAATATTTATTTAATATGTTAAGTGGAATCCAAATTAATATAGAGAAAAGAGATGTTTAATGTGATAAATCTTATAATACTATTTGGTAAATTTTATATACACAAATGTAAATGGTCAAATGAAAAGACACCCAGTATCACCCATTTCAAGGCTGACATGAAGATTTTTTTTGAAAACTTACAAGGACTCTCAAACCACAAAGCAATCAAAACTATTGACATTTACGGATTCAATTCCTCTTCTATAATTTAACTATACATGTATACCCTCTTGTTTTTTTTTTTCTTCCTTTCATTTTTTCCCTCTTTAATTTGTGAAAATATTTTTCTCTAATATCTTTGATATGAATGTTATTGTTCGTCTAACAATAGTAATAACGTCTAGTAATAACTAAGATTAAAAATGTTATTTTTTTATGATGCTGTGAAACTTCTCAGATCATTATTTGTGAAATAAAGGTACAAACCTGGAACAAACCTCTCTCCCTTCCAGCAACTGCTGTTAACTCGTATGGGACTGAAAATGAACCTTCCCCTTTCTTTGCTCAGTTGTACATTTAAGATCAGAAGAACATTTGGAAACACAACTGAAGTAAGAAATATGAAGCTTTATTAATTCAATTCAATCACATTTATTTGTATAACGCTTCTCACAATACGTATCATTTCAAAGCAGCTTTACAGGGAGTGCATGTCAACATTACGATTTAGAGTAATCTGATATCGGAGGGGACTGTGTCTAAATTATGTCATTTAAGAAATGTACATATAATCACGCAGTTTGCTATCAATGTAATAATTTAGGCAATTTACAGTCACTGTTAGCAAATTAATTTAAGGTAGAAACAACGAGCTCCTGGAAGTAATGAATTACATGTTAACAATAATTAGGATAATTAATGAGAGGCAACTTTCATGATCCAATCTGAAGTACTCTAGTCACCTCAGGACGGGTGTCCCGAGATGAAAAGAAAAACAAATGGAGAATAATTAGTGTAGCTGCTGTTCATAACATTAAGCAAAGATAGTCATGTGCAATTGATCTGATATGAGATGCATTATGTGAACGCTTGGCTAAAGAGATGCGTCTTTAATCTAGATTTAAACTGGGTGAGCCCCGAACATTATCAGGAAGGCTATTCCAGAGTTTCGGAGCCAAATGTGCAAACGCTCTCCCTCCTTTAGTGGACTTAGCTATCCTAGGTACAACCAGAAGCCCAGAGTTTTGTGATCTTAAAGAGCGTGAAGGATTGTAGGGCGATAGAAGATCAGTTAAGTACACAGGAGCTAAACCATTTAGAGCCTTATAGATCATTAGCAATACTTTATAATCGATACAGAACTTAATGGGTAACCAGTGTAGAGATGATAAAATTGGTGTTATATGATCATGTTTTCTTGACCTGGTAAGAACTCTAGCAGCTGCATTTTGTACTAATTGTAGCTTGTTTATTGAGGAAGCAGCTAATAATGCATTACAGTAATCTAGTCGAGACATCATGAAAGCATGAACTAACTTTTCTGCATCAGAAACAGATAACATATTCCATATCTTAGCAATGTTTCTGAGGTGGAAGAAGGCTGTTTTTGTAACATATGAAATATGATTTTCAAAGGATAAGTTGCTGTCTAATATAACACCCAGGTCTTTAACTGTCGAGGATGGAGTAACAGTACATCCTTCTAAATGCAGATTGTAGTCTGAGAGATTCTGTGTACAATAAGTAATACTTCAGTCTTATCTGAATTTAATAGAAGAAAATTACTATTCATCCAACGTTTTACTTCTTTAACACACTCTGTCAGATTGGATAATTTTGAGATTTCATCTGGTTGTGTAGAAATATATAACTGAGTATCATCGGCATAGCAGTGGAAACTAATTCCATGTTTTCTTATAATATTGCCGAGTGGCAGCATGTATATTGAAAATAGCAGAGGGCCTAACACTGATCCTTGCGGCACTCCATAGTTTACTATCGTGATCTTAGATTTTTCCCCGTTTATATAGACAAAATTGTGACGGTCTGATAGGTACGACCTAAACCACCGTAATGCCTGGCCCTGAATACCAGTGTAATTTTGTAGTCGATCTAGGAGTATTTTATGATCTATAGTGTCGAACGCAGCACTGAGATCAAGTAACACTAGTATTGAGACACAGCCCTGGTCAGAAGCTAGAAGTAAGTCGTTTGTAATTTTAACGAGCGCAGTTTCTGTGCTATGATGAGATCTGAATCCTGACTGAAATTTTTCATAGGTAGTGTTTTTTTGCAAGAAGGAGCATAATTGGACCGACACCACTTTTTCTAGTATTTTAGACATAAATGGAAGATTTGTCTGTAATTTGCTAATACGTTTGGATCTAATTGTGGTTTCTTAATGAGAGGCTTAATAACTGCTAGCTTGAACGGTCGTGGGACATGACCTAGAGATAAAGACGAGTTGATAATATTGAGAAGAGGCTCTTCTGCTACAGGTAACAGTTCTTTCAGTAGTTTAGTGGGTATTGGATCTAACAAACATGTTGTTGGTTTAGACGCAGTGATAAGTTTATTTAGCTCTTCCTGTCCTATAGTTGTAAAGCACTGCAACTGTTCTTGAGAGGCGATAATTGAGGTTGAATCATAAAACTCTGTTAAAGGTTGTACATTTACAATTGTATTTCTGATGCTTTCGATTTTCTCAGTAAAAAAATTCATAAAGTCATCACTATTAAACTTTAATGAAATGTTTTGTTCTGGTGATGTGTGTTTATTTGTTAATCTAGCTACTGTACTAAACAAGAACCGTGGATTGTTTTGGTTATTTTCTATGAGTTTGTGGAGATGCTCGGCTCTGGCTGCTTTTAGAGACTTTCTATAACGGGACGATCTGTCTTTCCACGCGATTCTGAAGACCTCTAAACGAGTTTGTCTCCATTTGCGTTCTAGATTACAAGTTTCTCTTTTGATAGCGTGAGTAATACTGTTGTACCAAGGTACAGTATTTTTCTCTCTAACCTTTTTAAATCTCATCGGTGCAACAGTATCTAATGTACTAGTGAAAATGGTGCACATGCTGCTAGTCATTTTCTCGAGATCATGTGTGTGTTTAGGTACGATGAGCAGCTGAGACAGATCAGGCAGGTTATTTGTGAATTTATCTATAGTTGTCGGGAGAATTGTTCTGCCTAGTCGATATTGCGGCGCAATTTGACAAATATCATCAGTATGCAGTACGCATGTTACAAGGTAGTGATCAGAGACGTCATCACTTTGCGGTAGAATTTCTATAACGGTTGGATTTATTCCATGTGATATAATTAAATATAGAGTATGACTAAGATGGTGAGTGGGTCCAGTGATGTTTTGTTCGACCCCAAAGGAGTTTAGTAAATCTGTAAACGAAGCCCCTAACGTATCATTTGTATTGTCAACATGAATGTTAAAATCTCCAACAATCAGCGCTTTATCAGTGTTGACCAATAGATCTGAGAGAAAGTCTGCAAACTCTTTTAGGAAATCAGCATAAGGCCCTGCAAGAGATAGTAGCGACTTTTCTCTTATATCTGAGAGTGTAACATTTAGCATAAGAATTTCAAATGAAATTAAATCTGTAGTTTGATTTCTGAGTAACATTAAGAATCTCTCTATAGATTGTTGCAACACCACCGCCACGGCCAATCGGTGTAGTCAGGTGGACAAGACTCATTAAGACCGAAATAATCATTTGGTTTAAGCCATGTTTCAGTAAGGCAAATTAAATCAAGACTATTATCTGTGATCATTTCATTTATAATAACCGCCTTGGGTGTCAGTGATCTAATGTTTAGTAGCCCTAGCTTTAGAAATTGTTTTTGTTCAGTAATTATGCAAATTTCTGGTTTGATTACGATCAGGTTTTTTCTAGATCCTTTATTTTTATTGTTAAACCTCACTATTCGGGGAATAGACAGTTTCTATAGACTGTACTACACTCACATTTCTATCAATTAAGTGGGCAGAACACAGACTGTGATTTGAGGTTTGACTCACTAGTCATACGGTGCGAAGCGTCTTGGAGATGTTCTCCGACAGAAGATCAGCTCTGATTCTGCTGGGGTGCAGGCCATCAGCACGGAAGAGCCTAGGACGCTCCCAGAAAAGATTCCAGTTATTTATAACGAGCAGCTTCTTCATTACACCAAGACATCAACCATTCATTTAAAGCAAATAATCTACTGAACCTTTCATGTCCTCGTCGGTACGTCGGAAGCGGTCCGGACACGATGATCCTCGCCGCGGGCGATGTGGTGCGCTGTGGTCCACTGTAAGCCGCCATGTTGGCCCATTGTTTTGCCCTCTATCCCACTGCACAGGTCATATGACTGAAAACTATGAACTGAGTTAACTGTTCCATGGGAGGAGGAGTAGAAGAGAGGAAGAGGCAGAAGTACGCAGATCTCTGCTGAGTGCAGGGAGGCTGGACCATCATCAGGCCCTGAATATGAGGTTATTATTGCTCCTTTATTCCAAAAAAATATGATCCACAAATAAAAGAGATCAACTAATGTGTTTTTATGTCAAAAACACAACTCTGCCTGGCATTCATTTGTGAATTGCTTCCTGCACATTTGTGGATCTCTTCTTGTGCATTTGTGGATTGCTTCTTGCACATCTGAGAATTGCTACATGTATTTGTGGATCACTTCATGTGCTTCTATGGATCACTGTATGCATTTGCGGATTTCAAAACATTTCTAGCATCAAGATGTGCAAACAAATCCACAGAAAGGTGGACTAAAGTAAACGAAAACTAAAACTAAGACGAAAACGATCCAAAAACATTCTCGTAAACTGAAATGAAATAAAAATGTTATTTAAATGTTATATAACGAGATGTAAGGCACTATTTCTATTCTATAATGAGATATAAAGCGCTATTCCTATTCTACAACGAGATGTGAAGCGCTATTTCTATTCTATAACGAGATGTGAAGCGCTATTCCTATTCTATAACAAGATATAAAGTGCTATATCTATTCTATAAAGCGATATAAAGTGCTATTTCTATTCTATAACAAGATATAAAGTGCTATATCTATTCTATAAAGAGATATAAAGTGCTATTTCTATTCTATAACGATATTTAAAGTGCTATTCCTATTCTACAACGAGATGTAAAGTGCTATTTCTATTCTATAACAAGATATAAAGTGCTATATCTATTCTATAAAGAGATATAAAGTGCTATTTCTATTCTATAACGATATTTAAAATGCTATTTCTATTTAATAATGAGATGTTAAGTGCTATTTTAATTCCATAACAAGATGTAAAGTGCAATTTCTATTCTAAAACAATATTTAAAGTGCTATTTCTAGTCTATAACGGTATTTAAAGTGCTATTTCTATTTTATAACAAGATGTAAAGTGCTATTTCTATTCTATAGCGAGATGTAAAGTTCTATTTCTATTCTATAACAAGCTGTAAAGCACTATTTCAATTCTATAACGGTATTTAAAGTGCTATTTCTATTCTATAGCGAGGAGTAAAGCACCTATTTCTATTTTATAATGATATGTAAAGCTAACCAGACGAAACTGAACTAAACGAAACTGAACTAGACAAACTGAAATTTATAGCAAAAATAAAAACTAATTTAAAAATGCAAAAACCTTGAGGCGGACTCCAAACACCGTCTACTCAGACCAATCAGGTAACGGCCATGTTGAACTGACTAATCGTAGCAAGTTCTCTATTCTATAAAAAGATATAAAGTGCTATTTCTATTCTATAAAGAGATATAAAGTGCTATTTCTATTCTATAGCGAGATGTAAAGTGCTATTTCTATTCTATAATAGCATTTAAAGTGCTATTTCTATTCTATATAACAGTATTTAAAGTGCTATTTCTATTCTATAGCGAGGAGTAAAGCACTATTTCTATTTTATAATGATATGTAAAGCTAACCAGACGAAACTGAACTAAACGAAACTGAACTAGACAAACTGAAATTTATAGCAAAAATAAAAACTCATTTAAAAATGCAAAAACCTTGAGGCGGACTCCAAACACCGTCTACTCAGACCAATCAGGTAACGGCCATGTTGAACTGACTAATCGTAGCAAGTTCTCTATTCTATAAAGAGATATAAAGTGCTATTTCTATTCTATAAAGAGATATAAAGTGCTATTTCTATTCTATAGCGAGATGTAAAGTGCTATTTCTATTCTATAATAGCATTTAAAGTGCTATTTCTATTCTATATAACAGTATTTAAAGTGCTATTTCTATTCTATAGCGAGATGTAAAGTGCTATTTCTATTCTATAGCGAGATGTAAAGTGCTATTTCTATTCTATAGCGAGATGTGAAGTGTTATTTCTATTCTATATAACAGTATTTAAAGTGCTATTTCTTTTCTATAACAGTATTTAAAGTGCTATTTCTATTCTATAGCTAGATGTAAAGTGCTATTTCTATTCTATAACGTATTCATAGCCCTGTTTCTAATCTATAGTGAGATGTAAAGTGATATTTCTATTCTATAGCTAGATGTAAAGTGTGATTTCTATTCTGTATAACAGTATTTAAAGTGCTATTTCTATTCTATAACGGTATTTATAGCCCTATTTCTATTCTATAACAGTATTTAAAGTGCTATTTCTATTCTATAGCTAGATGTAAAGTGCTATTTCTATTCTATAGCTAGATGTAAAGTGCTATTTCTATTCTATAGCTAGATGTAAAGTGCTATTTCTATTCTATAACAGTATTTAAAGTGCTATTTCTATTCTATAGCTAGATGTAAAGTGCTATTTCTATTCTATAGCTAGATGTAAAGTGCTATTTCTATTCTATAGCTAGATGTAAAGTGCTATTTCTATTCTATAACAGTATTTAAAGTGCTATTTCTATTCTATATAACAGTATTTAAAGTGCTATTTCTATTCTATAGCTAGATGTAAAGTGCTATTTCTATTCTATAACAGTATTTAAAGTGCTATTTCTATTCTATAGCTAGATGTAAAGCGATATTTCTCAGAGAGAAACGATTGTTCAGCACAAATGGCCGTTATCTGATTGGCCTGAGTAAATCTGTGGATTTGTGTGCACGTCTTGACGCTAGAAATATTCAGAAATCCACAACAGCGTGCAGCGAACCACAAAAGCGCAGAAAGCGATTCACATTTGCGTGCAGTGATCCACAAATGTGCTGATAGTGATCCACAAATGCACAGAAAGCGATTCACACATGCACAGAAAGCGATTCGCAAATGAATGCCAGGCAGAGTTGTGTTTGTGAATCCAAATCATACTCTATATATTAGTGAATTTAATTCACTTTTGTGAAACTCCTTATTTGTGGATCATTGGAATAAAGGAACAATTGTAACCCCATATCTGAAAGACCTGGCTGAAGAGGCTGAAAAGACGTCGGTGAGAGGTGGTCTCCAGCTGATGACCCTGCAGCTCAGCTATAGGCCCCGGTGAAGGAACTGCAGCACGACTGCTTCTACCTGTCAAATAAAACGAGATGAGAGCATGACGTTAAGGGTTTCTTTTAAATCAGAAAGGCCAAGAGGTGCAAGGAAGGCCTGAATCTATCAAAAAACATCACTTTTTCTTATGCTTACCTTTTTCTACTTTTCTTGATTTCTTTCTTCTTCCGTCTGGGAATGTTTTTAAGCCAGGCATGATCTAAAATGGCATCTAAGGTGTCCGCTAGCGCTTTGTTTTTCTTAAGTTCCTTAAGAAAATCCAGGCATTCTGTAAAAGTTTTCAGAAGCAAGCTGATTAGTCATGTTTGATTTTTGAGATATGTAGTTCATTTAAGGTAATGTTACCATGAAAAGCACTGCATTTGTTGCTGTTACTGTGACATTATCTGGATGCCCATGAACTTTTATTCATTGCTAAACATTCATTGTCAGTCTCCTGTATTTTACACTTGGCTCATCAAGGTTCGACACTCACAATTTTACTATCACTTGTGTCAGAGCTCTATGTGATTTAAGCAATGTTAAGCAATGTTATTGGTATCTTGTTATTGGTCTTACCTTTGGATGGTACCAAATTTTCTATGAGATCATTCATCAAACAGCATAGGTCTTGTTTATCATTTTTTCCCAGAATAGATTCCTCCCTTTCCAAAGTGGGCACACAGGCAGTTGCTTCACTTCCTGTAAACACTTCATTTTACAGTGTTTAGTAAAACATCATCAGTGAGCTGTAGTAAATTAGTCATCAGTGAAATGTGTTCAGAAAGTCAAATCACCTGTTTCTTTGCTGAGCAATGCCTGGCCAAAGTCTATCAACTTTACGTCTTTTGTGTCCGGGTGGATGAGAATGTTATTGCCATTTAAGTCATTATGATAAACACATTTTTTCATGCAGTGATTTACTGCAGACAGTGTTTGCCACATAATATCCTTTGCAGTTTTTTCATTTAGACAAGCTTTGTTTTCTTGAATGAAGTCATTAATGGTCACGTAGTTTTCAGCATATTCCATAATCAAGATGTACTTATCTTCCATTAGGAACCAGTCGTGTAACCTTATCACAAACTCGCAAGGTGAAGGGGTTTGAAGCTTGTACATAATCTCTGCCTCTCGAGACATAGATTGGTAATATGCTCGCTAAAAAAGAAATTGACAAAAGGTTTAGTTGACTCCTAACTAATTTCAAATCTCCTAATTAAAGAGAGGGAAATTAAAGATGAATTCTTAATTGATATTTTCAAGTAGAATGAATCTTCTCAACTTACTACCAACTTCACACTCTGCACAATTTTGATGGCCACCTAAAGAAAAAGAAAAAAAAAATGAAGAAAATTGTTGCAAACATAAGAAAACTGATTAATTTTTGCTTGTGTATGTGATAATCTGCAATCTTTACATTTTTAAATGTTTTGATCAAAACACTGATGTTTATGTCAAGTCTTACAGTTCACAGAAGGAAACAAGAGACAAAACATACATACTTGTTGTTTATCCATTTTTTTAGTTCCTTTATGGACAAAGCCAAAGTCTCCATTTCCAAGCATCTCTCCCAGTTCATAAAGAGAGTCAAAGGATCCTGAAAAACACACAACAGCATATTAACATACAGCATGAGACTGAGTCAAAAGTGCCAACCCCCATCTCTCTGTTGGTAGACAGACAGACAGAGCGTTTGGGAAACAGAGCCCTGAACAATGCTTTTTAGATTACATTATTATTTGACTTTTTAAGGAAAATAATAGCCTATTTTTATTTAGCAAGGATACATTCAATCGATTAAAAGTGGCAGTTAAGGGTTTTACTTTGTTACAAAACATCTATTCCATATAAATGCTGCTCTTTCAACTTTGTTCATCAAATAAAATTTCTGCATAAAATTTGACATGGTTTATCCACAAAAATCTGAAGCAGCATAACTGTTTTCAACATTGATAATAATCAAAATTGTTTGTTGAACATCAAATCAGCATATTAGAATGATTTATGAATGCTGCTGAAAAGGCAGCTTTGATCACAGGAATAAACTACTTATTTTACAATATATTCACTTAGAAAACAGATAGCTTATTTTAAATTGTAATAAAAATTTGATTTGTTTTACCAGGGTTAGGGTTAGGCATGTGTCCCTCTGCTGGCTGTCTCTCAGCTGACACAGCATTACTGCAGGATGGTTTTGGCTCCATCTCTGACATGTCGTCGTCTCTGGAGTCTTTATTTTCAAGTGTGTATTTGCCTATAGTCTTTTTATCTGTAGAGTGCGTTCGTACTTAAATACTTTAGTGACACTTATAAACAATAAACCAGCAGCAATCACTCTATTCAGATCTGAAGATGTTGTAGCCTATAACTTACAAACCTTCTGAACTTCAATATATACTGTTTCTGTCTGTGACGTCACTTGGAATCTAACAATTGCAGATTGCATACATGACGTCACAGCGCTACAGGCTGTGCAGCGCATATTAATGATATCCTCAGTGGCGGCTGGTGCAAAAATCTTTTGGTGGGGCGCAATTTTTTTTTTTTAATATATAAATGCAGGAATGAATAGGCTAATTGTTAAATAATCATTTAACAAGTGATATAATCATGTATCATTATTGATTATCTAAAAAGTGGAAAATTCAATATTTAAAGCATGCCATAGGGCTGGGATCTAAAAATATATATCTGTATTTATTTATTTATTTATTTTTTTAAATTCACATTCTGCCCAAGATTGTCTTAGAAACAATGTTCATATTGAAGGCTATAAAAACCAAACATGAATGTAACTGTGTAGTATATGATATATTATGTGCAAAAAAGGGGGTCAAATCACATTAGGCCTAGGCTATATTCTAATATTCTAACTTTACAATCTAAAAACAAAATGTTTTTTAAAGCAGAAGTTAAATACACTAAACTAAAAATGAAAATAAATAAAAACAATAGAACAGACTAATTATTATTATGTTGATTACCATATTAACAGTCACTTTACACAGTTACTGCTATTGTACAAATACACTGTTGTATTTTAGAAATTCTACATATGGCATAATTATGTTCGCCAACAAAAACAAATTTTCAACAACAAATATTTTTAGCAAAATGTATTTGACTCAGATTGAACTCCGTCTGTTTGGCGTGCATAATTCAACATTAATTTATGTAATATTTCATTTTCTTTCCATAAACTTTTAACAAAATGACCCTGTGACGGGGTGGTAAATGTGACAGGGTGGTAACTGATGTGACGGGGTGGTATGGACGAAGTGTTTAATCTGCTGGTTTTAAACTTTAAACACTGGGGGAGGGGAGTATAAAACAATACATTTTAAAAATCTTTTTTAAATTTGGCAAACCGACAAAGAAAAGCAACTGGTAAATAGAGAAAGAAAAGCATTTGCCAAATTCTTTTTAAAAAAGCGATTTAAATGCACATTTAAAATGATTTACTAATGAACTTTTTATTGTTTTATTGATCTACGTTTTAAAAACTGAATTAAATATCCCATTTCAAATTTGTCTATTTATTCATACATTCAAAAAAGATTTTTAAAATGTATTGTTTTATTGTTTTATTAAACTACATTTAAAAACAGGAATTAAATAAACAACTTTAAATATGTCTATTAATTTGCCCATATAAAAAGTGAATCATTTATATACATTTTTATGTTTGAATTATTAAATTAATTAATTGATTCTTCTTTTTATTTTTAAGTGGCACCCCTGGTCCTCCATACGGGAGACCTTCAAATTGAGTAAAAAGTGTGTGAGTGAGTGAGTGAATTAATGAACCAAACAGTGTTGCCAAGTCTGCGTTTTTCCTGCGAAACTGGGCTAGGCTACTTTTACACTGTTGCAGTGGGTTGTTTTTCATGTCCAGGGGTTGAAGCGAGCCCAAATAACATGATATTTAGCCCTTGGAATGCACATTTTACCAAGGGAACCCTGCCAATAAAAAAAAAGTTTTACACCCCAGAATGTGATTTTTATCAGGGAACATTTTGGAATGAAATTTACCACCCCGTCACGTTTTTGTGATGGGGTGGTATGTGATGGGGTGGTAAATTTCATCCCAAAATGTCTGCAAATCTCCCCTGTGGTCAAGTTTCTCAACCAGCATACATGCATTCAATCTGAAATAAAATTATCTTTGTTTTAATAATGTAAAAAAAATAATAATAAACAGTTTTCCCTATCTATTTTGTGTGACGGGGTAGTAAGTTTAAGCTTGACGGGCCCTGCCTAACATGAAAAAGCAACAAATAAACAAATGTAAAAAAAAATGTACATAGTTGCCTGCTTTTGTTCTTGGTGGCTATAAGGCTCAAATGATGTCACTTAGGCTTTGTGATGTCATTTAAAGAAACAGAGCATTATTTATAGATAAAACAAGTTAGTGTGACGGGGTGGTAAGTGCATAGACACCGATGCAGAGAGCCCGAGAAAGCCGAGAATGATCTTTTATAGTTGTTTATAGAAGATGATATATCACTTAAAATACTACTAAGATCTACATTACTATTACATGAGCCAACGGCATTAGAAACGCGCGTACATTTGAGTCAGGTGAGTGAAATACACTTTACTGTCCATGAAGAGAAAACGGACTCAATCATACGCAATGTCTGATTCCCCCACCAATTATACCAACTGTAAATATATACAAATATGTAAATATAACTAAATTCAAAATGAACAAATAATAATTAAAGCTGCAAGCAGCGATGATAGGCACCCGGGCTCACCGCCACCCGTTGGCCTCAGGAAAACAGTGAACAGTGGGCGACATGCATGTAAGTGAGAAAATACAAGAGAATTACGACAAAGTCATTTCAAAGTGCCACACTTCCTGCGGCCAACAGGTGGCGCTTTGACTGAAACTGAATATTGCCATGTTGATGTCTTCACGACAGGTCTATAGTCAAACGTGAAGTTTGGAGTAGATCGGACACTGTATGCCTGAGTTACAACAACTTCCTGTTTTGTGGTGTTAATCATAAAAACTAGCTGTTAGTCAAGTGTTGCATGATTTAATGTGTTTCTAGCATGTTTGGTACTTCATTGCATATTTAAATGTGTTTCAGGAAGTGAATTACAGTGTAAAGCATGCCATTTCCTGTTGCCAGCAGGTGGCGCTATGACTAACTGAATATTGTCATAGAAATGTCTTTAGATCAGGACTCTTATCACACATGTGAAGTTTGGGGCAGATCGGACACTGTATGCCTGAGTTACAACAACTTCCTGTTTTGTGGTGTTAATCATAAAAACTAGCTGTTAGTCAAGTGTTGCATGATTTAACGTGTTTCTAGCATGTTTGGTACTTCATGGCATATTTAAATGTGTTTCTGGGCGTGAATTACAGTGTAAAGCATGCCATTTCCTGTTGCCAGCAGGTGGCGCTATGACTAACTGAATATTGTCATAGAAATGTCTTTAGATCAGGACTCTTATCACACATGTGAAGTTTGGGGCAGATCGGACACTGTATGCCTGAGTTACAACAGCTTCTTTCTTCATGGCAGGCCGCCATGGACACGCCGTTCAATGAAAACTCAAGATCTTCACAATTTAACATCGCTAAGGCCTGAAGATTAGACTGACCAAATATGATGTGGTTCTGTTTTAATCTGTATGAGGAGTTAATCACAGTGTAAAACATGTCTTTTCCTGTTGCCCACAGGTGGCGCTATGATCGTAACTGAATATTGGCATGTAGATGTGTTCAGGCCAGGACTCTAATAAATCACGTGTCGTTTGGGGCAGATCCGACTTTGTATACCCGAGTTACATCAACTTCCTGTTTCATGGCGAAACATCAAATTTTGTTTTCAGATTTTGCTCCAAGAGACTTTTTTGTAGGTATTGGGCTGTTAGATGTGTGTACCGAATTTCATACTTATACGTGAAACCTAGCGCAACGGGCACTTCATTGAAATTTATAGGTGGCGCAATCGAGCCATTTTGCCCCGCTAATTCTGAAACCCACATCAGACGCACAATTCCACCACTTCTGACGCATTTGCAAAGTTTCATGAGTTTTCGTGCAAGTTTAGGCCTTCAAAAATGTAATTCATTTCAGAGAAGAAGAAGAATTGGCCAAGCAATTACAATAAGATCCTCAGCATTGGTGCTCGGGCCCTAAATACTGCATATTTGAGAAACCAACAGGAGCAGAGAAGAAAAAACTTCATGGACATGAATCTGAGTATTAATAACTGGAGACTCACGGTCTGTCGGCTCGACACTGGATGTGTGAGGGAGCTCCTGCTCCTGCTCCGGCACAAAAGCACACACTTTGGTTTCCTGGGATTGATTGGGATGTTTCACAGCCTCCCAGGCTCTCCGGATGAGGTTCTTCTTTTTTGTGTGTTTTTCTGCAAACAACAAACATTGATTAGAATCATCTGTTGTATTAGCACAGATCACTGAATGATGCACCAGTAAGACTGTCCTGATGTGGAGTAATTAGCAGGTTTTGTTCCAGGAACACTAGAAAAGTGGGCTAGTTACATATGGCCACCATGTTGGATTCCCGATCTAGTGAGTGTGTGCATAGACGCCGATGCAGAGAGCCGGAGAAAGACGAGAATGATCTTTTATAGTTGTTTATAGAAGATGATATATCACTTAAAATACTACTAAGATCTATATTACTATTACATGAGCCAACGGCATTAGAAACGCACCTACATTTGAGTCAGGTGAGTGAAATACACTTTACTGTCCATGAAGAGAAAACGGACTCAATCATATGCAATGTCTGATTCCCCCACCAATTATACCAACTGTAAATATATACAAATATGTAAATATAACTAAATTCAAAATGAACAAATAATAATACTGCATATTAGAGAAACCAACAGGAGCAGAAAAGGAAAAACTAAAACTATCATCCCAAACATCAGGCTGAAATGGACATGAATCAGAGTGGTAATAACTGGAGACTCACTTTCTATTTCCGGGAGAGTTAAATCTTGAGGCACTCTTCTTTCTTTAGGGGGGGAACGTTTCTTCCTCCGCACCTTCTGGAGGCCAACACAGGCGTTCTGAGTGTTAATAACTGGAGACTCACGGTCTGTCGGCTCGACACTGGATGTGTGAGGGAGCTCCTGCTCCTGCTCCGGCACAAAAGCACACACTTTGGTTTCCTGGGATTGATTGGGATGTTTCACAGCCTCCCAGGCTCTCCGGATGAGGTTCTTCTTTTTTGTGTGTTTTTCTGCAAACAACAAACATTGATTAGAATCATCTGTTGTATTAGCACAGATCACTGAATGATGCACCAGTAAGACTGTCCTGATGTGGAGTAATTAGCAGGTTTTGTTCCAGGAACACTAGAAAAGTGGGCTAGTTACATATGGCCACCATGTTGGATTCCCGATCTAGTGAGTGTGTGCATAGACGCCGATGCAGAGAGCCGGAGAAAGCCGAGAATGATCTTTTATAGTTGTTTATAGAAGATGATATATCACTTAAAATACTACTAAGATCTATATTACTATTACATGAGCCAACGGCATTAGAAACGCACCTACATTTGAGTCAGGTGAGTGAAATACACTTTACTGTCCATGAAGAGAAAACGGACTCAATCATACGCAATGTCTGATTCCCCCACCAATTATACCAACTGTAAATATATACAAATATGTAAATATAACTAAATTCAAAATGAACAAATAATAATTAAAGCTGCAAGCAGCGATGATAGGCACCCGGGCTCACCGCCACCCGTTGGCCTCAGGAAAACAGTGAACAGTGGGCGACATGCATGTAAGTGAGAAAATACAAGAGAATTACGACAAAGTCATTTCAAAGTGCCACACTTCCTGCGGCCAACAGGTGGCGCTTTGACTGAAACTGAATATTGCCATGTTGATGTCTTCACGACAGGTCTATAGTCAAACGTGAAGTTTGGAGTAGATCGGACACTGTATGCCTGAGTTACAACAACTTCCTGTTTTGTGGTGTTAATCATAAAAACTAGCTGTTAGTCAAGTGTTGCATGATTTAATGTGTTTCTAGCATGTTTGGTACTTCGTGACATATTGAAATGTTTTTTGTTTCAGGAAGTGAATTACAGTGTAAAGCATGCCATTTCCTGTTGCCAGCAGATGGCGCTATGACTAACTGAATATTGTCATAGAAATGTCTTTAGATCAGGACTCTTATCACACATGTGAAGTTTGGGGCAGATCGGACACTGTATGCCTGAGTTACAACAGCTTCTTTCTTCATGGCAGGCCGCCATGGACACACCGTTCAATGAAAACTCAAGATCTTCACAATTTAACATCGCTAAGGCCTGAAGATTAGACTGACCAAATATGATGTGGTTCTGTTTTAATCTGTATGAGGAGTTAATCACAGTGTAAAACATGTCTTTTCCTGTTGCCCACAGGTGGCGCTATGATCGTAACTGAATATTGGCATGTAGATGTGTTCAGGCCAGGACTCTAATAAATCACGTGTCGTTTGGGGCAGATCCGACTTTGTATACCCGAGTTACATCAACTTCCTGTTTCATGGCGAAACATCAAATTTTGTTTTCAGATTTTGCTCCAAGAGACTTTTTTGTAGGTATTGGGCTGTTAGATGTGTGTACCGAATTTCATACTTATACGTGAAACCTAGCGCAACGGGCACTTCATTGAAATTTATAGGTGGCGCAATCGAGCCATTTTGCCCCGCTAATTCTGAAACCCACATCAGACGCACAATTCCACCACTTCTGACGCATTTGCAAAGTTTTATGAGTTTTCGTGCAAGTTTAGGCCTTCAAAAATGTGATTCATTTCAGAGAAGAGGAAGAATTGGCCAAGCAATTACAATATTTGAGAAACCAACAGGAGCAGAGAAGAAAAAACTAAAACTATCACCACAAACATGAAATGGACATGAATCAGAGTATTAATAACTGGAGACTCACGGTCTGTCGGCTCGACACTGGACGTGTGAGGGAGCTCCTGCTCAGACTCCTGCTCCGGCACAAAAGCACACACTTTGGTTTCCTGGGATTGATTGGGATGTTTCACAGCCTCCCAGGAACTCCGGATGAGGTTCTTCTTTTTTGTGTGTTTTTCTGCAAACAACAAACATTGATTAGAAACATGTTGTATTTGCACAGATCTTACTCTCATCAATTATGCCAACTGTAAATATATACAAATATGTAAATATAACTAAATTCAAAATAAAATAAAGCAATTTGCATAAAAGACATTATTCAGACCCATTGAGAAATGTTTTATTTCTCAAAAATATTTATATTTACACACATTTACACCCTCTACACCCTTGCATCGATTATCTTTTTAGATCATGCAACAGATGCTCATTACTCGCCTCAATTGAACAAACACAAATGCAGTAATTAATAGAAAGGCACAGAAATACTGAACATTATGTGCTAACCTACAATAATATAAATTGCATATTAAATAATACAGTTAAGCAATTATAACACTACCAAATAAAGTTACTAAAACCAACACTGAGTCCACATCGCATCGTCATGCTTATTTATCTATACATACAAATCTGCCAGATGCTTTACTTATATTGTAATCATAGTACTGCAGATGCTGTGGTAAAACCATGGTTAGCTGGGACAACATAACAATGACGTTTCCTTTTAATCTCCTACCATTTATTTCTGCATATGTCAACTTTGATTTGTAATAATTCAGTACCTGTTGTGTTGTTCTCCCAAGCGACTCTAGGGGGAGGCGGCCGATCCATCGCGTCTGTCGCGCCGCTGCTGGCCGACACAACAGCGCCGCTCAGCGGCGGATCGTCCTCCAACACATCGCTGCTGCAGCTCTGCGGCTCCACTGACATGATGTCCGCTGTAGTGGTCAGATCAACGCTGTTGTTTATAGATGAGTATTTACACTTCGTTCGCTAGTGTAGTTATGATCACCTGCACTGAAGGTTAAGTAACTCAATCTATATTGGCACTGTATTCTGATCGATCAGCGAGCTGTGTCTGTGTGAACACTAACTGCTTTAGTAACTCTGAGTCTCTTATAACCGCTCGACCGAGTCAGTGACGTCATATGGAACGCGCGCCGACTGTGACGTCACAGCCTGCTCTGCTCTGCTGAAGCCAAATGGAGGCCGAAAACAACGGAGAGATTTGTCAACTTTAGGAAGAGTTCTAGATTTATTCTGTCCTGGCCTTTCTTTATTT
>VTFQ01000013.1:856903-1199570 GCA_036281575.1 Ancherythroculter nigrocauda
ATGTCTGTAAAACATAATTATTATTTTAATTATAAACATTCATTTTCCCTCTTCATAGAAAATGAGTGTAAAACAAGATCGAAGGCACTTTGTTACAACTACATCAAATGGAAGAAAAGACAGCAATTGCCAAGTGGCTCCGGAGCAATGCGTCAACCGGAGTTGATACGCTAATGTGATTTCCTTCCTGAATATTTTCTTACAAAATAGAAGGTAATACATTAATTAAATTTACTTTAACATACAGGGCAAGTGACTGAAGTATGACTTGAAGTAGAGTTTTAACTGTAAAAAATTATAATACTAAACTGTGCATGCTCTTATTTGTCTCTCTGTCTTTGGTACAATCAGTAATGTTGACTTCGAAAACCATGTGGATGGGTCAAACCATGAAGGTGATCTAAACACACAAATGAGTGCAGATGAGGAAAGCCCAGTACCGGAGACAACAGGAACCGGAAGTGAAGAAGTTTCAGAATGGCCCCAGAGACCCAGAAAAAAAAAAAGATAACCCAAGTCCAAACAGAAATTAACGAAAAGCTTATGTATTTTTTAGTATTGCCAACAGTGCCACCAAAAAAAAACATGATGAAACTGAACTTTACCTTTTAAGTTTAGCACCTCAAATGAGGTCCTTGAGAAAAAGGGAACAGACAAGAGCGAAAATAGAGGTGCTACGTATCCTGGATGACCTGGATGCACAGAGTCAAGCACATCATGGGCAAGGTGTGCTTAGCTACCTCACAGGACCACCACTGTTTGGTAGCTGGAATTAAAATATTGCGGCACCCTCAGCTTTCTCAACAGACCATATTTATTTAGTTAACTAAGATGTAATGTTTATTTATTTTTTTGTTCATCTGTCTGTCTATTTGTTTGCTTGATTGATTGTTAACCTAGTTCTGTTTTATGTTAGATTACACACTGTTCTGTTTTTTCTTACTCTAGTATGTAATGTTTGGGCCCACCCTTAATAAAATGTATGAGGCTGGCTAGAGTGGTCAGCAATTGTTATTATTAAAAGTATCTGTGTACATTACTGTGTTATCTTTATAAATGGCTCACGTTAAAATCCATTTAATGAAAGTTTGAAATAATATCTTCATTCTTTCAACGTTCTAATATTATTACAGTGTAGATCAGATAAGCAAATTGCTTATCTGCTTAAAATTGCTTACCTCAAAGTTACTGCAAGTTTTTCCTTTGGCCCAATTGGTGTCCGGTAATTTATATCCCTGTGGTGTCAGGCCCAATAACTGACAAAAGATCCTCCATCTGCTCTGCACTCATTCTGAAGCACTGCAGGTGCTTTTCTGGGCTTAATTGCAGCTCCTGAACAAGATGTTGGTAAGCACCAAATTGTTGCCTTTTTTCATTTAGAGCAGGGGTCTTCAACGTTTTTCAGGGTGTGGACAGGCGAAAGAGACATGGAGCGAGGACCCCCGATATAAAATGTGTCAAACAGAGCTACATATTAAGCATATAGCATCTGATATTAGTAGAAACTAACCATATTATGATTAGAATAAGTTAGATCAGAACTATGCAAATTATTGTTGCTGCACAGGCATCACTGCATGTATACTTAATATTGGCATTTATTCTATGCATCAAACAAACACGTTCCGATAAAAATCACAATTCATTAGCTGTTTGTAATTGTTGTAAATTATTTTAATGGATTTGTGGCATCATACATTTTAATCTTACAATCAGATGGAGAATTTGGACAATGGATATTTACCTGAACTTTAGCTGCAAGTTTATTAGAAATTCACATTTGAATTTTTCTGTGAGATGGGCAATTAAACATTTACTTGAGCTTTAGCTTAAATTTTAATTTTACTGAGAGATGGACAATTAAAAAAATCAGATCACTGCGTATTGGAAATTATTGCAGGTTCTCTAATAAAGTGCAGATGTAATGTGTAAGCAGCGGCTCCACCATAACATGAATAATGTACAGTGGGACATTTAAGATTATTTACAAGTCATTACCTTCACAAATAACTGGAATGGAATTTAAAAATTGTATTGATACAAATATTTTTTAGTATAATAGTCTGCATTTAAATTGCACGCATAAATTTTGACATGTGTTGTGGAAATTTAAATTTTTCATATGCTTTTTACCTGTATTCTTGTGAAATATGATGCTTATGGAACATGATATGATGTTGGCTTAAGTAGTAATGTTTAACATAGTGTTAACATAGATGTCAGAAATAGAAAGAGCAAGATATGGTATGGGGAAATGCAAGATGTATGTTAAAAACATGTCTGTGCTAACAATGTGTGGAAAGTTACAGCCGCTAAGAGATGTTCCAAATATGGTAAAAGGACAGAGGCTTCGGCCTTGGGGGTTAGAGATATAAAAGTGAGGGGAAGCTTTCGTTCTTGGTCTTACTACTTGTGTTTCTGTATGACTGTCTGACCTTTCTTGCAAGAAATAAAAGCTTTAAAGACAATTGGACATGTTTGTCTCTTATGCAGTAGAGTCGGAGTTGATTTTTTGCCACAACAATTTGGTGTCAGGAAGTGGGATTCCTTGGATGTGCCTTTTGGACCCGAGAGCAAACGGTGACTGATCATCCTGGACTTAATAGTAGGCTCAGCCCTACCCCCAATAGATTAAGGGATGAGGGGCCGACCGCCAGGGTCCAGAGGGGGACACCACTGGAATCAGAAAACGAACCCAGGTGGCTACACGACTCTCTGGTAAGAGATAAATTTAAATTTTATGGGGAATTATGATTTGTGTAATTTGGTAAAATTTGGAAGATTAGGAAACAGGAAAAATTGAAAAAATGTGATTTAAGTGATTTAAATATGAGTTTATGTGGGTAAAATAAGTTTTTGAATAGAAAAAGTGAAAAAAGGGGAATTTATGATTTGGTATATAAGTAATTAGGAACCGGGACAAACCATTTTGACTGCTCTGGCTGACTCGGTGGTCGCGGTCCGGAAGCTTTTATGAGGGATTGAGATCAGCTGCTATAATAGTTCTCCAGGGAGAAATTTTGAATTGCCTCGTGCGAGCTGGAACAATCCGCGGTTATACTGGAACAAAATTGAGATTATGCCCAACCACAGCCGGATGTTGTGGTTTATGAATTTGTCATAGAATTCTGGGATTGAGCAGTGGAACGCTGTAATTTCATAAAATTGTGATAGCAGAAGGCGGATTGAGCCAGGCTGCATGACGCGGACAGAAAAAGCAGTGTGATCAAGACGTTCCTGTGTAACGATCAGCCAAATTGGTTGAGTCACAAGATTTAAAATGGGGTCAGATTTTACTGTGTGAGTTTGTTAGTGGTTAAAAGAATGAGACATAAAACCAGGAAAACTCAGTCTGTTAAAAGCATACAGTCCCAAGTACCATACCCTAAAACTAGTGATGGGACAGTTGATACCGGGGCTCCGATGCTCCGACGCAGTTTTCAAAGCACTATTGTATCACACACTGTACCGATGCTTGTATCGAAATGACAATACCACGTGATTGATGACGTTTGAAGCTTCAAACGTCATGCAGTATCGGAAAATCGGGACAGCTGGTTTGAAAAATTTGGCGCTTCACCTGATACATAAAAGGAAAATGCATTTAATCATGTTTTATTGCTGGGGTCTCAGAGACCCTGAACAGAATATAAGGGTTAAACTGCTCATCCCAAATGATCAATTATGATCACATCATTGTGTATTTTATATTATTGATCAATATGTGAATCCGTTGAATAGGCTACACATGACAGGAGTTGTGGTCTCATTGTCACAAATTAATTTAGATGAGATTAGTTTAGATCAGATAGAACTGTATTGATCCAAGACAAGAGTGATTCCGTGTGTGACGGACTTCTGAAGCTTTGTCTGGTCATGTGCTTTTTCAAATCTGCTCCCCATGGTGGAGAAAACAAGTCTGACCACCAGATGTCGCTAATGTGCACTGTGTTAAAAGCTTCGAGTAATGAACCTTTTTTCGGCACAATTTGATGAAAGCCTCAAACGCTTCAGAAAGCCTCGGTTTCCCATCACTACCTAAAACAGTCCAAGAATCCTAGTGTGCTGATAAAGTCCCAATGTGAGTGTCCACCAGTGTATGTACAAATGTCCAAGTAGTGATAATCCAAAAGTTTGCAAAGTTGTGACTGGAGAGGTAAGTCCACAAAATTGGTAACTCCACAATCCAGGTGAGTTGTCGACTGTTAGTGAGTTCTTGTTTGTTTGCCATGCTGCTCTCTTTATACAGATGTTTTTCCTGCTTCCTGTGATGTGACTGGTCACATGACAGGCCAACCATTCATTTCTTAAAGACATACACACTTAAAATGTTAAGAGAAATAAAATGGACTAAAACACATGTAAACCAATTAAAACTCTATTATACATAAAATCATTATATATAATAAATAGAGCAGTAAAACATGCATTTTGTGTGACAGTGTCACACCTGAAACTGACCGCGTTTGGCAGTAAGAGCGCTTTCCAGGGAAGGAGATTCGCGGAACGAATCTAGGCTGGGTCATACTGGAACAAAATTTTGAGATTATGCCCAACCATAGCCGGAAGTTGTGGTTTATGAATTTGTCATAGAATTCTGGGATTGAGCAGTGGAACGCTGTAATTTCATAAAATTGTGATAGCAGTGACAGCCTGAGCGCTTGAGGCTGTGGATTGTGGGCATTGAGGCCTGAGCCCGTGACCGATTTTGGGGGTCAATCAGATCTGCTGGAGACGTCCACAGATTATAGGCGCGCACCGAACTAAATCCATGCGACTCGGGAGGGTCAAAATGGGGAATCCCAGAGCAAGCTTGCAAAAAGTGGAGTGATAGGGGGTGTTGTAAAATAGGATGTACCAGTGTTTTATCAAATGAGAAAATTGTATGGCCAAAGATGCATGTAAGAGATAGAAGAGTAAGTTAAGTATTATGATTTTCCAGAAGAGGGAACGTTGAGTGGTCATAAGACTTAAGGTCGTAAGGGAATGAGTTGAAGAGAACTGCGATTTGGGGATGTTGTGTTTGTGTGAGAGCAATGTGTGTGTGAAATGTAGGCAGACTAGAGATTGTAGGCTAGACGAAGCAGACAAGAAGGGAAAGAAAGTCAATACAAAAAGAATTGGCATGTGAAGTTCGATGTGAATGTAACTTACAAAAAAGTTTTGTTTATTCATCCATTAAATGGATGCATGACTTTAGATGTCTAGAGAACTACAATTTATATAAGAATGGTTGAAGGAGAAAGCAGCTATAAGGCTGTCAGTCCAACCAAGTAGTAGAAATATGATTAAAATAATATTGTTTTGCATCTGCAAACTAACTATTTGATACTGAGATAAGTGGCTATGATGAAGGGAAATATAGCAGGAAAAAATTAATTTTATGAAAGTGAAAATGAAAGTTCTAAAAGAATGTTTCACTTTGGGGAAAAAGGTTGAACAGTCTCAAGTATGTTTTTATGTGATTAGCGCATCGCTATCACAATGTAAAATGACTAAAATGATTTTGGACCTTTAATGTCTAAATGTTTGGTTTTTGATGGTCAAAAGTAAAATGGCAGAAAAAAAGAGACTGCCAGTTGTAACAAAGACTCAACCTGACTGGAAATTTGTAACCTCTAATTTCCATGATGTGTGAGTAAAAGACAAATATAAACATAATTGTTTATTTGGAAATTAATGTCATTTCTGGCAAAGTCTTAAGCTGGGCCAGAGTCAAAAGACAGTAGATAAAGTTTGATGTTAAAAGTTATAAAAGGCAGAGTACCTGTAATGACTGAGACAAATCAGACACAATTATTTGTTAGTTCACCAATAGTTTTAAGCTCACTCTGGGATTTGACTGTCCCCATCCCCCAGGAAGTTTTCAGTTACAAGTTTATTGCGCTGAGGAATGTGGTTGCCGCATGGAGAACAGAGTAGAGACACAGAAAATCTGCATCTTCCTTGCATTTTCCACACAGAACACAGACTCTATGGCATTAATGTATAGACAGACTGTGCTATAAATGAATCCTTCTCAGGAAATGGTATCCATTATTACTGATGTTGTATTGTACTCATTGTATTTACATGTTTGATGATTGTTAAATGTTATGACCTGCACGGTAACTTCAATCATGCCATGTTTAGTGTCTATACGTTCGTAGCGGGAAGATTTAAATGCTTGTGTATGCGGTACATCCATACCTGTGCAACACATCAGTATTAAAAGAATATTTAATAGTTCTGATTCAAGAACTCAGCTTGTTAATCTTTCTGGGTTGTAAAAGCCCTGACAGGAGGGGTGTTGCCACCCAGAATTACAACATCTTGATTGGTCCGGTCAACAACTGAGAGGTGTGACTTTGACCAGAGGTTAAAAAACCAGCGAACAGTGCCACTCCCGCTCTTCTTCCTTGCTTCTAGACGACTGAACAAATCTCCTTGCGGCCGGCCTCTCTCCTCAACCTGCAGATCCGACGCTCTTCAGCCTAAAGGCATCTTGCAAGTATCGTACATTTTAATGCTAAACAGCGATTTAGTATTGATTTGTAAAGACTTTACCTTTGCTATTGCTAAAAGAAACTGATGAGTCCTTTCCAGATTGCCTTTGACATTTCATGTAGCTCTAGTAACAGCATCTCTTCCGGTTCAACACTATCATTACTCATTCTGACTTGCGTGTGTGTGTGTGTGTGACCCTTTATGTATGTTATGTTATGTTATGTGTTTGTTAGTTTAGTTATGTGTTTGTGAGTTAGTTAATAAAGATTGTGCACAATACACGTTTGGTTCTGACTCCGTCTGCTAATGAATTGCCTCTTAAGTGATAGATCCGGACTACGTGAGTAGTACAGTACAATAAGAAATATTATTTTTCCATAACGTGGAAATTGACATTTCTTAGAATTAATAAACAATCAACACTGAGCGTTCACTGGACGAACAGGTTAACTGATTGTAATGTTAATTTTAATGTAGCTACGTCCAGTTAATCTGATTAACGGATTTGCATATTCATAATTAATCATAATTAATAATCATAATGAGTTATGAATAATTATTAATATTTCCCCTTTGAGTTAATTTTCGCTACATATTTGGTGGAGAACGAAAGGCATCATTTTAAGCAATTGTTTGCAGATGGACCAGAAATCAATCATGTGTTTTGGCATAATTTTTGTTAACATCTTATACATGCACAAACTGGGGCTTCAATGCACATTCTCTTGAACGGCAGAACGTTCCTCGATGCTATAATGCATGTTTAAATTGTATGAAGAAGCTAACCTGAAATTATCGAAGAAATCATAATTTCAGTTGCTAAATGAGCGTAAAACTTTTCTGACGACGGAATCGCAGATTAGTAGCACGTACAAAAGGGTATCGAAAGTAATTAACCTGAACTTGGGCGTAGAAACCCCCACTTTCAGCTTTAAATGCATAAGTCTTTCTGACGATGGAATCTCAGATTAGCAGCACGAACAAATAAACTAACCTGAATCTGGGCGAAGAAATCCCCACTTTCAGCTGTAAATGCATAAGCCTTTTTCTGATGACGGAATTCCAGATTAAGCAGCATAAATTTACCTGTGTGACGAAGAAATCTCACTACAGCGTTTGTAATGGTGTTCTGGGCGAGACTCCCCAGTCACCGATTAAAGGCCTTTTTACTGTTCGTTCCGTCACTGTATTCATATTCATGCGCGGGACCGCACATATGAAACACACGCAACGAACCTGTGGTGTAAATTCTAGCGTAGCTAACTAGCAATCACCACTGTCTGTGAAGTGATGTGCTGTTGTGATTTGTGAGTTATGCGTGACCACACTGGAGTTCTTAATGCGGGCTTGCAACGCGGTTAGAATTCTGCTCCATTCTGATCGTGTTGCGGGCTGGCATTGGTCTCCTGGCAACGCATGACAACAGAGCGTGTAGAGCAGACACCTCTGAAAGTCTGATAGCAGCACACCCACATCACAGACTGTTGTGCAAACAACGAATCACGCGTAGCCGAATCTAGCTCTATAGAAACCCTACGCGTATACCCTACGAGTTAAAACCCTTTACCTCGACTAAAAGCTGCTAGCACCCTGCTAGCACCTAGACATGGGCAAGCGTGAAGCATTCAAGCCAAAGACTTTATAGACTTTGGGATTCCCTTTAGGAGGGATTTTGATTTGAACCGCTGATGGGAACACAATGCGTTGTGAAGCTCCGAATCAAATGAATCAATTGCGTCACAAATGATTCACTGTTCGAACCGCTCAAAGCGCCCCTTTGCGAGCCAGAATAGTAAGCGTAGTGAATACTAGAGATATATGAATACGAGACATCTTTAATAAGCCATTCACAAATGGTTATTATTAAGTTGTTATCAATTAAATGTGATCAATGAATCATCTAATATCCTTAAACCTGAGGTTTCTGTCAAGACATGATATTTCAGTAAACTGTAGCGCTTATTGAAACACTCTGAAACTGCTAGGACGCATCACAAAGCCTCGTTTACTGAAATCACGTGACTGTGGCAGTTTGACACACGCTCCGAATCACTGATGCAACACAAACGATTCATTTGAGTTCCAAAGCTTCACAAGGCACGCCTCAAAAGGCACCCATCTCTGGTTTAAACCGTTTGTATGTGTGTGCGTGTGTGTGCGTATGTGGCGTCACTCATGTTGTCAAGTCTGAGTACCTCTATTCAGTCAAGTTGAATTTAAATTAAATTTAAAATTTAATTAAATCAATTTGTTTAGTTTCCTATCTCTACTTCATGCTAATACTTTGTTCACCTGACTATCCCTATGCAGCCAAGTTGAATTTGGTTAAATTTGAAAATTTAATTAAATCAATTTTGTCTGTTTAACTTTCCTTTTAGATTTCTAAATCTACTAGGAAATTCTAATTTTATTTTGTTCAACTTCATTCCTCCTCTACGTGTCATTTTATTTCCTTCACTTTCTTTCTATATCTCTGTTCGGTCAAGTTGGATTTAATCAAACTTAGCATTTAATTAAATCAACCTGGGTATTCACATTCCCTAGGTCTAAAGGGACCTTCTGTTTTTATTTTTATTTTATTTTATTTATTTTTTTTGTGTTATTCTACTATCACCCTCTTCCCTTTTTCTATAGGATTACAGTAGTTCTAGAAACTGTTGTTTCCTTAATGAGGCATAATGAGTTATAGGTTATTACTACGCTAACACCTATCTCTCAGCTCCCCCTCCTCACTCCTTAGTGCTGAGTACATGAAGTACGGCCACCGTCCAGTGCACTTGGGGCTCCGGAAAGGACTAGAAACTCTTCCCGTTGTTTCTTCTCCTTTCGACCTCAAGGCATCTGGTCTTTCTCTGTTAGTCTAGAGATTAGGTCATCACTTGAACCAGTGACACCTGCTTAACCATATCTCCTAGCAAGACTAAATGGGTAAAAAACCTCTTTCCTTCCTTTCCCTTTTCTTATTTCATTTTTTTTTCTCTCTCTCTCTCTACCAGTTTGTTCTATTCATTTACCTTATGGTGATAATTTCTGGAAAGGAATCATCTGTACTCTGAGTAATAGTTTAATGACGTGTACCAGCCCCGTCATCAGTCAACACAGCTTACAGCTGTCATCCAAGATAGTTAAACACCTTAGTCTCATGCTGGCTTCCCCCACTTCAGCTAGCCACTTCCTATATGGCCCACATAGCTGTACGAACTTGCATTTGCCTGTGCTATCCCTTTCTCTCATGTCCCCATTAGTGTGCCTGTCTGCCCAGTACATCCAGCCCTGCCATCCAGGACCCCCTGGAGACCCAGCGGAACAATGTGATGGTTGCCCTTCAGCTAAAGCAGTCAACAACCTGCAACAGCAGAGTAAGGGACAGCGAGATCGGCAGCACCAGCAGACACTTGACACCTGACCTGAGCCAAAAGGAGCTTCAATTTCTCCTTAGCCCATGCTCATACGGGCTTCCAACAGGAGGTAATTGAACGAACGCTGCAAGTCACTGAGTTCCACAGAGAACCAACCCACTCAGCATGAGAAGGCACAGGACAGATGCAAGAACCATGACAGAGCAGAGCAATTGAGGGAGGTCACCAGTCTTCAGGAGGCTCTGACAGCTGTTGAACTTTGCCAGTTAAAGAACGTAAGGAACGTAAGGTTTGAATTTAAAGAGACACTAAAGCTAAGGCCCTTGAAGGCCACCCGCATGCAGAACTGAAAGTCAAACACTGACTCCACAATTCAGCAGCGTGAGAAACAAACACATTGTGGTCCGAAAAGAACTGAAACAGCCCGAACAACTAAGAATGGACCACACAAGGAACTTGCAACCTGATGGACTTTGCAGCAGCAGCGGCGAGAGCTCCCCCAACCCTTCACAAAGGGGGGAGGGGCCAGAGCCTGCAGCTTAGGAGACCACAGCACCAATGCCAACATAATAGACATTCCCTTTTGTTCCAAAGTCCCTGACTGGTGTGATCCACCAAGACAGGCTCTCTGTTCTGGATCACACCCCACCAGATTCACAATGAGTTTTGACTTAACAGCCAGAAAAACTCCAATTAGACTATCAGCAGCTGAAGCCAGTCTGCATAAAGGATTTCTCAGACCCAGAAGCCTGAATGCAGATTGAGTGCTGCCCCCGACACCAAGCAGGGCAGATCTGAAAGTCCCAAGGTTACTGCCACTGACTCAGACAAACCTGGAATGAATGGAGGACACCAACAGGACCTTTGCCTCCTACAACAGCTAGTCACCCCTTTGGACAGCACCACCTGCCCTCACACAGTGCCACTCATGTGACCTGACACAGAAGGCCCCTCAGCAGGGGGTTCTCAAGACCCCAATGACTTTGAACTGCCAACGCAGTGCTTTACCCATAGCTTCTACAAAGGTTCCTAGGCAGCATAGGGCATAAAGCTTTTAAAGTAGATGAAAATGTGTGTTCGCAGAAATGCAGGAGTCTGCAGTAGGAGTGGAAGGAAACCTTGTGTGAATGTGTAAATCTCAAATGCTCATGACTATCCACGACGAGCTATTTTGAAATATGACACTAGATTGAGCCGGTTAAGCCAGCATGGCCTAACGCCACTTGCTTAAACCATCGTCCAACTAAAAGTGTGTTTAATAATTGATAATTCCGACATGACGTTTGACAACGTTTGATTCGCATGTAGATCGATGGTGCTGGCTTGTTAGATGCAGATAAAACTATAGCTTGAAGTGACACCTCTGCCGTAACAGAAAGAGTCTTAAGACATTTTAGCATATGTTCAAATGGTATCAGTGTAAAGTTAATCTGATTTTAGCGAAGAAATCCTAATCTCAGTATTAGAGCGTAAGCCTGTGTTGACGAAGGAATCTCAACTCAGCGGCATGTAAACTGTACCAGAATTGATTATTCTGCTTTGGTTGGAGAAATACCAATTGCAATATTGCTTAACCTGTTTCTGATGAATGAATCTCAGTACAGCGTTATATAAATGTAGATTTGGGTAATGCTCCCCTTTTATAGTTAAGATTGATGTCATTCATCTAAACTTTGGCTGCATCTACAAGCAAAGCTACCTCTTGACCAAAACTGTGTTTCACTCGCTGAAAGGAATATCAGTATACCTGCACAAGACGGACTTAACTATATATGCTTAAACAAGCTTGGACTTACAGCAAACTGTGTAATTACCCCTTTAAACAAGTACAAGACGACGTTTAAAGTAGAGAGAAGAGTTTACATGAGTAAAATTTGCAAATGCCAAAACATATTTGCATTTTACTAAATGTAATATCAAGTTTTGAAAATCTGAAAGTATAAGCGTCACATTTTAACTCTGTACGTAACTAGTTTGAAATGAGCAGACCGTCTTCATGAACTGTTTGAATTGCTGTGGTGTGCATTGGTTCCCATGACAACGACTTGTCACAGGAAGTGCTAACTCATCACCTTGTGATGCCATGGTAAACAAACCAGGCTAGGTGGCTAAGCGAACCCCACCTAGCAACCCTTCCGCTCAGGCTAAGCTAACTAATAGCTTCTACAGTTAGCGGTTAGCATCATTTATGTGAAACCTTTAACTACAGCTTGTGTGTGTGCAGTGTGAACTGATCTAAACCCATTCTGCTGTTTTAGTCACTTCTTTAAATCTTTTTATTGATTTTAATTATAATAGCAGTCAGCTATTAATTTTTACTAGTATTATACTTTCATCTTTGTGATTTATTTACATCTTCCTTTTTAGTCTTGTGTGGTTTAATTTCCCAATATAACCACAAGCAACTAGACATACTCTCCTTCTTGATTTTGTTTATTTACAACAGTTGCTTCAATTTTATGAGCCAGTTACAAAGGAATCTGAATGATTGCTATGGCATAATTTTGAGCACCACTAATAAGCACAATCTAATAGGAAAGCTCTCCTCTTCCTCTCCCTTTCTCTTTTCCATTTGTTCAGAGGTCAAGCCTGTTGTGAGCCATCAGTAAGAAATACTAAGAAATAATTTGACCACAAGAACCATCTTAAGTCATTTATTAAACCTAGCTGTATTTTATACACCTGGCTGCTCACTGTGCCTTTAGCCCTAAATTCTGTTTGATCTTGCAGTAGTCTCTTGCCCTTACTCTCACCACAAGCGTGCCTAAATGTTGCAGATGCTCAGCCTAACTGCCCAGATGGCAGACCGAAAGGGCTGGCTAGGTGTCGTGAGGAACACCCTCCTAACCAGTGCTGCTGATCAATCACAGCAACAGAGCCAAAAGCAACTGGACAAAGATGGAAGAGAAGTAAAGGCAGATGACTCAAACCAGAGGTATGGTCACAATGATCTGACTGAAGTCAACTTCTTCCTGGCCCACATCCTCACTGTTTTGAAACAGGAGGTGAACAACCTCAAACTCCAGATCACAGAGACTCACAAGGAACTGATGCATGCTAAAAGCCACATAGACCAGCTAGAGCTGGAGGCTCGGGACAGACACAAGGACCCTGACAGAATAGAGACACAGAAGAGAAGCCACAAACTGCAAACGGCTCTGACAGCTGCTCCGCAACGAGAGCAGCTGGAAAAGGCAGCCAGAGAAGACGTGGTAAAAGAACTCTTGGACAAATAGTCACTGTTAAAATTAGCAAATTCTGAACTCTAGGTCAAAGATGACACAATCAGGACCTGTGAACGTCCTCTGGATGTGTCCAGATCTGGGACTGAAGCTCTGACCCAGCAGCTGGACAACACCAAAGATGAACTTGACATGGCCCAAGGAGAACTAAGACTCTCTTGCCTGCAGCAGAAGAACCTCCCCCAGCCAAGCACAGAGGTACAGAGGGGGGAGCCAAAGCCTTCTGCTTGACACCTTATCAGCTAATTGCCTGAAATCCTCTAAAGCTACAGAAGGAGAAGGATTAATTCAGACAGACCCAGGCACCAGACCTACTACAGGGAGAAGCCATGGATGGAAACATCCTCTTCCTGCAGACACCGCATGATCTCCAACGTCAGGTAGCACAAGGGCGACTGAACATGCCTGCATCGAACCTGCAGGAGCTTCTAACGCTAGTAAGGAGCCCCTTGAACAGTACTTACTTGAGAAGTACTCAGAAGCACAAGCTTCTGACCACTCACACAAGACCACTCAGACTTGCTCAAGCCAGCCACGCCACAAGAGCAGAGTGACACTGCAAACTTCAGGCTGCTTCTGACTGAGAGCAGAGGCTACAATCACCGGTTGCTCCTCTGCCATCAGACCTAGGTGAGTCTGAAACCCTCTTCACACTACAACTCCTGTAACCTCCTTTTACAACCACCTGCTTCACAGGCGTCCAGACGACAGGTGACACTGTCAAGGCACCTGCTACTTCAACACCTGCTGAGCAAGCTCAGAGACCTGAACCTTGCCACCAGCAAACATCTTGCCCGCATTAACGGTACCAACACTAACTGACAGGTGACACACTGTCAAGGCACTGGATGCTTTGATTCCTGCAGCACCAGCTCAGAGACCTGAGTTTACAGACTGTCTGCATCAACCGCCATGAAACGACCACTACTCCAGGAGACACACAACCAGGGCCCATCACAGCCTTCCAGCCTTGTGTGCCAGTGATGTGTCTGATCTTCCGGCACCGTCAACGTTACTCACTGTTGTCATAAGAGAGACAACAACGAGCGAAAGGGGGGGAATTATGTAATGACTGAGACAAATCAGACACAATTATTTGTTAGTTCACCAATAGTTTTAAGCTCACTCTGGGATTTGACTGTCCCCATCCCCCGGGAAGTTTTCAGTTACAAGTTTATTGCGCTGAGGAATGTGGTTGCCGCATGGAGAACAGAGTAGAGACACAGAAAATCTGCATCTTCCTTGCATTTTCCACACAGAACACAGACTCTATGGCATTAATGTATAGACAGACTGTGCTATAAATGAATCCTTCTCAGGAAATGGTATCCATTATTACTGATGTTGTATTGTACTCATTGTATTTACATGTTTGATGATTGTTAAATGTTATGACCTGCACGGTAACTTCAATCATGCCATGTTTAGTGTCTATACGTTCGTAGCGGGAAGATTTAAATGCTTGTGTATGCGGTACATCCATACCTGTGCAACACATCAGTATTAAAAGAATATTTAATAGTTCTGATTCAAGAACTCAGCTTGTTAATCTTTCTGGGTTGCAAAAGCCCTGACAGGAGGGGTGTTGCCACCCAGAATTACAACATCTTGATTGGTCCGGTCAACAACTGAGAGGTGTGACTTTGACCAGAGGTTAAAAAACCAGCGAACAGTGCCACTCCCGCTCTTCTTCCTTGCTTCTAGACGACTGAACAAATCTCCTTGCGGCCGGCCTCTCTAGGCCCGGCCGCAAGGCTGGTAGGCCCCTGGCCTACAACACCCAGCCATGTGCTCATCACCCAACAGACTGGCAACAACTTCAGATGATAACTTCAAGAGTTATCCTCAACCTGCAGATCCGACGCTCTTCAGCCTAAAGGCATCTTGCAAGTATCGTACATTTTAATGCTAAACAGCGATTTAGTATTGATTTGTAAAGACTTTACCTTTGCTATTGCTAAAAGAAACTGATGAGTCCTTTCCAGATTGCCTTTGACATTTCATGTAGCTCTAGTAACAGCATCTCTTCCGGTTCAACACTATCATTACTCATTCTGACTTGCGTGTGTGTGTGTGTGTGTGTGTGTGAGACCCTTTATGTATGTTATGTTATGTTATGTGTTTGTTAGTTTAGTTATGTGTTTGTGAGTTAGTTAATAAAGATTGTGCACAATACACGTTTGGTTCTGACTCCGTCTGCTAATGAATTGCCTCTTAAGTGATAGATCCGGACTACGTGAGTAGTACAGTACAATAAGAAATATTATTTTTCCATAACGTGGAAATTGACATTTCTTAGAATTAATAAACAATCAACACTGAGCGTTCACTGGACGAACAGGTTAACTGATTGTAATGTTAATTTTAATGTAGCTACGTCCAGTTAATCTGATTAACGGATTTGCATATTCATAATTAATCATAATTAATAATCATAATGAGTTATGAATAATTATTAATATTTCCCCTTTGAGTTAATTTTCGCTACATACCATTCCTGAAATCCTCAGAGTCTCTCACTCGGAGTCAGCTAAAAGCTGCTATCTGAGCTTGTGTCATAAGTGATAACAAGCTATTTATAGTGCAGCACAGTGTCTCAGTTGAAAATCATGGACACAGAGATGTTAAAAGAAATGATTGCCATGAAGAGGGAAATTAACTGTTAAATTTGTCAAAGGAAAACTCAATGAGTATAAAGAGGTCTTTAAATTAGTAATATAGACCTTGAAGGACAGAAGTGAATATTTTGATGAATTTCTTCTATGACCAGTAACTTTTTTGTCTGATCTTTGTCACCACCATGTGCAGGGCCGATGGCTCCGGTTACATATGTGGCAGAACATTACTGTAATAAGTTCGTAGGGAAGGAAGAGGACAGGGTTGACTTTGACTGCTGACTGAGTTTTTATTTCAATAACAAGATGTCCAAACAAAAGTCTGTGCAACGCACAATAAACAATCCACAGAAGGGCTTCACTCCAGTAGTGCTCTCCAGCTCAGTCCCAGTGTCTCTCAGTCAGCAGTCCCTCTCTCTCTCTCACACTCCTGCTTCACCTGGTGTTTTATCCTGTCTCCGTACCAATTACTGGAATTAGAAACAGGTGTTCGTGATTTACAATTAACCCACTCACTCACCACGCGTCTCCCGACTCTCTCTCCTGCTGCAGACTTCACTGAACCACGCCTTCCCTGCAACGTACCCTCACCGCCCGACTCAGGCCGGGGAGCCATCCGGCCTGCAAACCTACATAATTACATAAAATCTACAAAGCTTCTATAATATCCCGCCAGCCCGAGGAACTGTCTAACCTCCTTTTTGGTCTTAGGGCGCGGACAGGTCGCAATCGCTGCTGTCTTATCAATTTGGGGACGCACCTGTCCCATGTCCCAAGTGGAAGCCCAGATAGCCCAGGACGGCCCCCAAATGCTGCATATGCCGCTGCCAGTCATTACTGAAGATAATAATATCATCCAGATAAGCAGCAGCATATGCACCATGGGGCCGCAAAATTTTATCCATGAGACGCTGAAAGGTGGCCGGTGCCCCGAACAGCCCGAACGGAAGAGTAACAAATTGGTGTAATCCAAACGGCGTCGTGAAAGCTGTCTTTTCTTTGGATAATGGTGACAAGGGGATCTGCCAATATCCCTTTGTTAAGTCCAATGTCGAATAAAAGCGAGCCGTACCGAGCCGGTCAAGCAATTCGTCCAACCGTGGCATTGGATACGCGTCGAATTTCGACACAGCGTTCACCTTGCGGTAATCCACACAGAACCGAACTGAGCCATCCGTTTTGGGAACCAAAACTATCGGGCTCGCCCAGTTACTGCTGGATTCTTCTATTACCCCCATTTCAAGCATCGCTCCTAATTCTTCCTGAACTACTTTTTTCTTGTGTTCAGACAAGCGATATGGCCGGCTGCGAACCACCACGCCCGGCTCTGTCTCGATATGGTGCTGAATGAGATTTGTACGACCAGGTAGGGGAGAAAACACGTCAGCAAACTCTGCCTGTAATTTGGTTAAATCAATGAGCTGGGAGGGCGAGAGATGATCTCCCCCTGGGGCCAGTGCGAGAGATTGTTTTTTTATATTCGCCTCTGGCCCGAGATCATCCTCTCCGCTAATCACCGTCGCCAGCATCACTGATTCTCCCTCATTCCATTTTTTAAGGAGATTGAGGTGGTAAATTTGACGTGCTCCCCTCCTATCTGAGCGTATTACCTCATAATCGAGCTCTCCAACTTGCCGTGTGACCTCAAATGGTCCTTGCCACTTTGCAAGTAATTTTGAACTTGACGTTGGGAGCAATACAAGCACTTTATCTCCTGGTGTAAATTTACGCAAATTGGTCCCTCTATTATACAGCCGGCTCTGTTTGTCTTGGGCCTGTAACAAATTCTCCATAGAAAGCCGCCCCAAAGTGTGGAGTTTTGTTCTCAGGTCCAGCACATACTGAATTTCGTTTTTTGATTGAGACGGTCCGTCCTCCCAAGCCTCTCTTATGACGTCTAACACCCCTCTAGGCTGACGACCATAGAGAAGCTCGAAGGGGGAAAACCCTGCGGAGGCTTGCGGGACCTCTCGCACGGCGAACAACAGAGGTTCCAACCATTTATCCCAATTTTTGGCGTCTTCCTGTACGAATTTACGAATCATTGTTTTAAGCGTGCGATTAAAACGTTCGACCAGCCCATCCGTTTGTGGGTGAAAGACGCTGGTACGAATCGATTTAATGCCCAATAATTCATAAAGTTTGTGTAACGTCCGTGACATAAACGCCGTGCCCTGATCAGTGAGGATTTGCGGAAATGTTGCGGAGAGCCACAGCTTCGGGATATCGTGTTGCATAATCCACAATGACTAATGCAAAACGATGTCCTCGTGCTGATCGCTCTAATGGCCCAATGAGGTCCATGCCAATTCTCTCGAAGGGGACCTGCATTAATGGGAGGGGGCGCAAAGGCGCTTTTGGGGTGGCCGGTGGGTTTACCAACTGACATTCACAACAAGCCGCACACCACCTGCGCACATTCTCGTGAATGCCCGGCCAAAAAAATCGGGTCATGAGATGATTTAGTGTCGTCACCTGTCCTAAATGACCAGCCGTTGGATTAGCATTATCTCTCAATTTCGCTCTGTTTCCCTGAGGCAGTACCCAGTGGTCCCGGTTCAGTCTCTCCCGCCTGCACACTTGCGTTCCTCTCCGGTGCATTTTTTCCCAAGAGGCATCCGTACATAAAGTCCCCAATAATTCAGTAAACGCTGGCCAATTGGTTCCCAAAATTAACGGATGCCGGAGGTGCGGATTAACTGCCACCTCAACACTATGCTTTTGACCCCTGAATTGAATAATAACTTTCACCATAGGATATTCCACCACATCCCCGTGCACACACCGCACCCTAACCATGCGGCTTGTATCCAATGCCCCGGACGAAATCAGGCTTTGATGAACGGAGGTTTGGTTACAACCCGAGTCCACCAAAGCCTGATAGGTACCCCCCTTGATACTCACAGGTATTTGGTACCAGCCAGCTTGACCAGGGGCAGTCTGCGGGTCGTCCGGGACCCGGATCATTGTCCCCACCTCAATGACAGGAGACCTGTCCACGAAATGCTCCGGGTCCCCGCAACGCCAACAGACCGGCCCAGACCTACCCGCCGCTCTCGTGGCAGAGAGTGGCTTAAATTGTTGGCGCGGAGAGAGGGGAGAAACAGGAGCGGGGTCCAGCCCGACAGCAGACAGTCCCGCCCCCCCTGGGCAGGGCTCTAGATCCAGAAACTGATCCAAGTTCAGTTCCGGGCAGACAAGACCTGGGGAGAGGGACAGGTCTAGAGAGAGAGAGGGGAACAGAAGGAGAGAGAGAGATTGATGGTAAAAGTTCGCCGACCCCTGGGCACGCCACCATATGGTCCTCTGCCAGATGGATGGCCGAATCCAGCGACGTGGGCCGGTGGCACTGGACGACTCGGCCGTCTTCTTCAGAAGCCGAGTGGTAAACTGTTCCAGTACCACCCGATCGATGACTTGCTCCACGTCGCTTCCGTCGGCCAGCAGCCATTTGCAGCAGGAGTCCCGGAGCTGTTGGGCCATCAGGAATGGCCGGCCGGACTCCCCCAGCCCCAATGAGCGGAAGCACTGGCGATGTTGTTCCGGGGTCCGGCCAATGCGCTGTAGGATGGCCCGCTTGAGATCGTCGAAGACCAGGAGGTTCTGTGCTGCTGCGCCGCCACCTGTGCTTCTCCTGGTGTTTTATCCTGTCTCCGTGCCAATTACTGGAATTAGAAACAGGTGTTCGTGATTTACAATTAACCCACTCACTCACCACGCGTCTCCCGACTCTCTCTCCTGCTGCAGACGTCACTGAACCACGCCTTCCCTGCCACAATTACACTGAATGGACAGCTGTGAGAATTAAAATCAATGAGCATAATCTCAGCACGGATATGTTGCTGCTGAGAGAACGCACAGTCTAATGGTTTCAGTGATTAAATACTGCTGTTATTAACCTGTCTCCATGTTTTAACACTATTAGGCAGTCCAATGGCTCTGGTGGCTCTTGAATGCAACTTCCCTAAGCTCCAGAAAACACCTGATTCTGTTGAAGAAAACTTTCAAAGATCTGGAATGGGAAAGAGCGGGTACCAGTGTGCACAAGGTGATTTCTCAATGACGGGTAAGATCCTCTTTGGCCAGACAGAGGACAACCTAAGGCAGGGGGTTGCCGCCACCACTGGGCATCTACCCTGATGGGAGGTGTTTATGTGAGATGGGTATGAGAGTTGAGCAGATGTCTGTGAGGCCAGCAGCATCATGAAGGGGGAATGACCTGTGAGAAGAACAGCAGTCTGACCCAAAAATGCTCCTCTATACCACTCACCAGAAACCGCATTCCCGAGATGGCTTGTTTTTCATTGTGACAAGCAACTATGCCAGGGGACAAGACCCTGAGGAAAAAGAGTATTGATATAGAGCTGATGGGAATGAGCTTTCAAGAGCTGACTGAGAACATGAGGTGATTGTCCGTAATTTCTGGGGAGACCAGAGTAAAATTTAGTAACATGATGTTGGTTGCCCTGTTGGCAAGAATTGTATAGAAGTTTAGGATTCAGATGAATCCCTGAATTCATGAGGCTGTGTGATTTTTGAACTAATGTGTCTCTATCATAGTTTTTACTCCTGCAGGTCATTAGACATGGCAGAGGATAATTCCAAGGCAATGGTGGTGTTAAAGATGAAGATTAAAGAGAAAGTTAAGTGCATTCAGCATTTAAACTAAAGATACCCTCAAAAATGGCTACTGGCATAACATATTTTAGGTGGTGGTAATGTTTTCTTTATTTGAAAGTTAAAACATTTAGATTTGACCAAGGGTTATGTATAGTAATTTGATATTAAATTTAGTCTAAGTTACAGTCTTAAGAGGCTGCTGAATTGATTATTTGCAGTAAGAGAGAGTGATGGCTGGGGTAGAGGCAAGGATACTCTGTCTGTCTGTTATCAGTCTGCTAAAGTTTAAACAAAACAAAGCAATGAGACTGGAACCAAAACAACCCAGCTGACTTTTGTGAAAAAGAATTATAGTGAACAGATATGCTTTGAGACTGAATAAAAGATCATGTAAAAGAAACTAAGTAAAGATTACAGAAAAAATGGGAAGTTTAAAGATATGCTTTTAGATTTAACACCAAAAGCAACTTTGAAAGTGAGCAGTTTATAGTCATGTGTGTCTAGTGTGAGCGAGTGTGAGAGTGACTGGACCTTATGTGTTGTATGTGTTAGTTTGGGGAAAATCCATAGAGAATGTATATGTCATTAACTAGTGTGAATGAGTGTTTTTTCGTTACAGATGGGTTAAGTGAAACGAGAAATTTGGAGAAGCAGATATTTTGATTGAATCTGATGAAAAGATGATACAGAACATGGGACGAGCTTTAAGTGGATTGTTTATCCAGCTCTGTCTACTAATGGTAATTATGACTACTTTTGTCATTTATGATGTTGATTTGAATTACTCTCTGGATCAGTAAGTTTAAGTATTTATGGAAAATTGGAATTGTGAAATTGAAGATTGCCGTCCATGGGTTAAAACCCCTTGTCTAAATTTAACTTGGGGTCTGAATTTAAACATTGTCAGCTATGTGTGATCACAATGTTAAATGTAAAAATGTAGACTTGACGGCAGAGAAACAGTGACACATTGGCAGTAAACAAGATTATCCAGAGAGCCCAGTAACCTTCACAGAACAAAGGATGATGAGAAGGAACATCATTGTTGTTTGACTATCCTTGATCAAGTCTGTACACCATGACTTGACCTGCTAGATAAACCATTTGATAACTGTGAGGACGTATTGTTTGTAGATGGCTTTGTCTTCAGAGACAAAACAACAGACTGGAATAGCGAAGGATAAGTTGTGACCATGGAACGTGAAGTGTTGGTTTCAGGGCTACTGTCCTCTAACTATTTGGTATAAGCAGATGAGTTTTGACCCTCACTGGAGGGGGTAGACTGACTGAAAGAATTGTAATATCAATTGAAAAAACAGAGTAAAGAAAATCATTGCGCAGTAAATGAGTGCGCTTCAGAAGTACACCCAGCATTGGCTGAGGTACCTGCTAAATTTTGGGCTAAACATAAGAATAAAGTGGTCCTGTTTGTCAGAGAGTGTGTTGAGATTACAGACTGGGCTGAAAAGAGTGACAATGTGAGTTACAGTGAGAAGTTAGGAGCTTTTATGACAGAATACAAGGGAGAAGTCAAGGCGGAAAGAATTGTGACTATCTACACAGGTGCCCATTATTAGGTTGGGGTGGTAGACAATCTTTGGGGTGCTGTGGTTTGAATTTTTGTTTGTGTCCAAACTAATAAAAAAAAAGTTCTGTTTCTTTAGGAAGTGCTGGAGCAGACACAGGAGATTGTGTGTAATCTGTTATCTGAAAATAACCTTGATTTTTCTAACTCTTTACAGAGCATGTTCAGAGACAGAGAAAGCTGGAGGAAATCTGGTTGCAGAATTGAAGATGGATTTTAGTTTAGTGTTGATGGCAAATGTTGTTTAGAGAAACATGTCTCCATCCACTATGATAAATTGATGATGAACAATACATCAAAAAGGAGGATGGTAACTAACGAATGTATGGCTGAAAATATGCCTGAAAATTTTAAATTAGGTTGGAAGAGCCCATTTTTGGGAATAGAAGGGGCTAAACAACGAGTGGCATCAACAGAATTGTGTGAACATGACATGTTGAACTATTGCAAAGAAATGTTTTCTATCCTGTCTAAAGTTTGTGTACAGGTGAAATCAGCTCAAGGAGTTCCAAATCACCACTGAGGTTGGACAATGACACATCATGGGCTACAAAATGGATCTGTTGTGATAAGATGTTATAGAACCTAAATTTGCATACTATATGTCTGTAAAATGAAGGATTTCTATGATTGGGTGATGTATCTGAATTTGTTGTTTGTATGAAGATCAGAAATGAAGAGCATAGATGACGTAAGAACTTAAATTTAATGTATAAGATACTTTAAGTTGAATATGAATGACTAGTGGTTAAACCTTAAGTGAAATGAAGTAGAAGTAATCATTAGTTATCAATGAATGATAAGAAGAGGGAATTGTGGAAATTTTTATTTTTCCTATGCTTTTTACCTGTATTCGTGTGAAATATGATGCTCATGGTATGATGTTGGCTTAAGTAGTAATGTTTAACATAGTGTTAACATAGATGTCAGAAATAGAAAGAGCAAGATATGGTATAGGGACATGCAAGATGTATGTTAAAAACATGTCTGTGCTAACAATGTGTGGAAAGTTACAGCCACTAAGAGATGTTCCAAATATGGTAAAAGGACAGAGGCTTCGGCCTTGGAGGTTAGAGATATAAAAGTGAGGGGAAGCTTTCGTTCTTGGTCTTACACTCTGCAGCTACTTGTGTTTCTGTATGACCTGTCTGACCTTTCTTGCAAGAAATAAAAGCTTTAAGCATAAGAGACAAACATGTCCAATTGTCTTTAGAGTCGGAGTTGTCTTGAAGCCAGCTCTGGCATTTCCGGTGAACTGTTAGCTGTTCATTCTGTAGTCGCTGTACATCGACTCAAAACCATCAATGGTTGACTTTTAATGCTGTATTAGGGCTGGGCGGTATGACGGTATATTCTGTGACGACGGAATAAAATGTCTACCGTTACAGATTTTTCTATTCCGTGTATACCGTGAAGTTTAAATTAGTGGGCGTGGTTAACCTCACGTGTAGCGCGCCAGGACGTGAGAACGATTGAGAAGCTGCACACAAGTGTATATAATAAGAAAAACATGGAGAAAAATAAGCATGCTGATAAAGAAATCCCACAAACCAATCCCGAGCAGCAGGAGGAGGAACTTGTTGTGAAACGAGGCGCGACATCAGTGATATGGACGTGGTTTGGGTTTACAAAGGCTGACAAAGAGCAGAAAAATGTGATTTGCAAACTGTGTCACGCGAATGTAACCGTTAGCCACGGTAGCACGAGTAACTTGTTTTATCATCTAAAGGTGAAGCATGTCAAAGAATACAATGAAAGCCAACAGATGTGCTTCACATCAGGTGTTCCGTCAACCTCTGGTGCTAAAAGCAAAAAACAATCTCAAACTAGTTTGGCCGAATCATTTACCAGAGGCACTCCATATGACAAAACCTAACGCAGATGGAAAGAAATAACGCAAGCCATTACAATGCATATCTGTAAAGACATGTCACCAGTTTACACAGTGGAAAAGAAGGGATTTCGTGATCTGATCAAAACGCTTGATCCGAGATATGTAATGCCGAGCCGCAAGCACTTTAGTTAAGTAAAGTTGCCGCGGTTGTATGGAGAATGCCGACGGAAAATTGAAGCGGAGCTTCGCGATGCTTTATACTTCTCAACAACAACTGATTTGTGGACAAGCCGAACTACACAGCCATATATGAGCTTAACAATCCACTTCATCAAAGACTGGACATTGTGCAGTAGATGTCTGCAGACTTCCTATTTTCCCGAGGATCACACGGGAGAGATGATAGCTCAAAGCTTAAAGGAAGCACTTCAGTCATGGGAATTGCGAGAGGATCATCAAGTCTGTGAACTGGCCATAGCTCAGGTGCAGCTAGGCCTGCCTGCTCACAAGCTTATCACTGAGAGTCCAACAAGATGGGGATCCAGGCAACAAATGATCGAAAGGGTCATTGAGCAGGAAAAAGCCCTAACACAAGTCCTGCAAGCTGACAAAAAGACCAGACATTTGGCTCTGACATGGCAGGACATGGACGTTCTTGAATCTGTAAATAAGGCATTATGCCCACTCGTAGAGTTTACAGATGCCCTCTCTGGGGAACAGTATGTAAGCGTTTCATACTTGAAACCTGTGCTTTATCTTTTTAATGAACAGGTTCTTAAGCCACAGGATGATGACACGCAGCTCACCAGGGACATTAAGGTGAACATTCTTGACTATTTGAATGAAAAATATGCAGATGAATCCACCCAGGACCTGCTTGACATGGCTTCCCTTCTCGACCCTCGCTTGAAAACCACATACATAAATGCAAAACGAGTGGACTACATGAAAACCAGAGCTGCAGCAGAGATGGAGAGTCTTGCAGCTGATCCAAAAAGGCCTGTCGAGGGAGTCTCAGTGCCACTAGCTGAAGATGCTGGAGAAAATTCAGAATGTCCTGCTAAAAAACAGAAGAAAAGTTTGGGAAGCTTCTTCAAAATTGCTTCACGCCAACGGCAAGCTGTCCCCCAGTCAGAAAGGGAGTCCATTGAAATGGAACTTAACAGCTATTTACAGGCAGTTGAAGTGGATGGTGAGACCAACCCCCTGGAATGGTGGAGGCAGCACGAGGCTAATTTTCCACGTTTGGCCAGCCTGGCAAAAAAATATCTGTGCATCCCTGCCACAAGTGCTCCATCTGAGCGTGCTTTCAGCACAAGTGGGAATATTGTCACATGCCGCAGATCAGCACTAAAACCTCCGAGAAAGTATTAATAATCTGTTCTGATATTAATAAAAAGTCTGTTCTCTTTAAACTACACACATGTGGCCTATTTATTGTTATGGTGAGGTTGATCTAAAAGTTCACTCATTCACTACTAATGCTCTAAATAAAAGAAAAATTAATAAAATAAGATGAGAGCCTATTCTTTATTTTTAAAGTGGTATTTAATATATTAAGCAAGTCCCTTTTGTTGATTTACCTGAAAAATTATTATTCTGTGATATATACCGCTACCGTGAAATAAAATAACTTATTCCGTGAAATAAATTTTTGGTCATTCCGCCCACCCCTATGCTGTATTTATATTTTCATGCAGTTATCACATTTACCTAATTTAAATAAATCGGTTTTATTGATTGCAATAAAGTCGAAGCTATTGGGACAGTTTAAAAATGCCGTGTCTGTAATTAGACACACACTTATTTTCTTTAACCCGAGGACAAATGTATTTAAAATGTTTGTGACCTGTTCAATTAAGTCTGCACCACATATGCAAATTCCTAGACAATGTATCTTTAATTTGGCCAAAATCAAACAGGTTATTTTCTCCAAGCAAAAAATTCTATTAAATTAACATGTTTGTGCCACACACAATTCATAAACATTGTTCATTGACCTTTCAATGTGCTTGCTTGATAATTAAGAAAATATTGTTTGGAGGAAACATGAAATAGGCCTGTTTAATGTTAGCATATTATATAATTGTATAATATTTTACATTTAAATATATCTGAAAAGTCATTGAAAGTAAAAAAAAAAAAAATCCTTCCCATATAGAGTCCGCCCAGTGAATCTCAGCCATTTCCAGCCCTGCTTAAACCCAATGACTAGGCAATTCTCCTTTTATTCCCATGTCCATCACTCCTAATGTTAAATTTCCTACATTTTTAAACGTTCTGTTGTGGTCATCACACTAAAAATAACATTTAAAGTGCTGGGGGAAAAACTGAATGTTTTGGATGGCTACCTCTCAGTTTAGTATAGTTTGAAAATCAACAATTACACATTTAAAAGGGAAATCCAGTTTTAATGCAAAATGAAGCTGATGTGCATTCTAAAAAGCAAAATAATTTGGATAATAATGTAAATATAATAATATTCACTCATCCCTTTTCTTAAACAATGGTTAAACGGGTTGAAAGGTGATGTTTATCATTTTATACAATTTTTTGAGGATGTTACCATAGACATGGAGTTTAAAAAAAAAAAAAAACATTGCTACCTGAACATGCAGTTTTATTCTAATATTCGCTGAAATAATTTCAACTGCTGATTTTTACTCAAGCTGCAAGATTCTGGAAATTAAGAATCACATTTTTTTAAATACTGATTCTGACATTATGTTAGTTGCTGCAGTCTATTTACAAAAAACATTAATTATTTTGAATGAATTATTATTTTATAAAAATTGGTTTGAATAAATGATTCAATGACTCAATTATAAAGATGTCACTTGTTTCATAGATGAATCAACGTGTTTGAATAATTCTTTGTAATGAATGAAACAATGACAAATACATTTTTAACAATCATTAGTCACCACCTACTGGTGTAACAATATAATTGATGCAATCTTTATTTGAAGTATCAAGTTACTTTCAGAGGGTAATTCACTCTATTTTGTTCACTTCCATTTGGGATGGGGGACTGGTTGTCTTCTTTGGTTGCGAGATTTGGATTTGGGTTTGGGTTTGCTCCCTCGTGAGGTTTATTTATTTGTTTGTTGCTTTATTTTTGCAAAATGGTCCACACATGCAAAGTTGGTTGATAACACAACTGCAATAAAGTAACAGCCTATAGTTAACAATTACTTGTTTACAAAGTGCCATGGGAAGTCAAACTATCTACTTAAAATGTTCTTATACCGAACATGTTGATTCTTGGAATACAGCCAGGTTTTTCCTAATGGGCATATCTGTCATATTAGCAGAACACATTTTACACATGAGGAAAACTAAAGTTTAGTCAATAATTCAAGAAGATCCATGATTCTAACTTGTACTTGGCCTTATGAAAAAGTAGTTCTTGTAATTGTTACAATAAGGATATAATTAAAGCTAGATCATTGATAGCTCCTCATTGCATGCTTAGGGCAATGTTAACTTTTTTCTCTCTCTTTTAAATCTATTGCCTTAATAGATTATATATTATAAATTCTTGAACAAGTTAGTTAAAATGTACCACAATAAATACAATAGAACGTGATAAATTCTAGGAAAGGTGGTCATGAGAAGTTTAAAAAGCTTGCAAGATCATCATCATGTTTTCCCCTCTTTTCATCAGTCTTTTTTTACTGGCTGTTTTTAGATCATGATGACTTTCTCCATGAAGTTTTACTACATTCTGAATATAATTCAAATGAAACCCATTTGAATTCGATTGAGAACGTTCTATTTTATCATAGGAACGGCTCGCGCAAATCTTATCACACTTTTGGAGCGCACTGGTGAACGAGCCTGCGGTGATTCACGCGCGGTGCACCACTCATGCTTATAAAAGCTCAGAACGCGCGATTTATACAATTAATTAGCAGCCTGATTCTATGTTTCGGTGTGGTGGCTAGATCGAGTACCGGCAACATGTGAGAAGTGCCGGTATGCAAGACAAAGCGTGGGTATGCTACAGATTAAAGTGCCGGTGCGTTCGAGCACTGATAAGATCGCGTGGGTGTTTGAATTAAGATTGCGATTTTTTTTTTAATGAATAATCATGCAATTTTATTGCGCTATGTTTTTGCGCTGAATCGTTTTCGTTTTCGTAGGCTATTGAGTGAATAAATACAGAAATCCCTTCATTTCTATAAAAAAAAATCGAACCAATTTGAACTGGAACGCCGTCCCCCCTTGAAATTCACTCCGGGGACGCCGTCCCCCCGCGTTACCCCCCATTTCCACCCCTGGGTTTAAGAATATCCAAGGATCCACACAGCCGTTCTGTTGCATAGAGAAAAAGCCTTTGCCATATCAGAAACATTACTAGTGCTGGACCTGTCAAGCTGAGGATCGAAAACACAATTAAAATCACCAGCAAATAACAAATGATGTGTATGAAGCTTGGGAATTAATGATAGGACACAAACTGAACATCATCTCAATTGGGAGCATAAACGTTAACTAAACATTTACATTTACATTTATTCATTTGGCAGACGCTTTTATCCAAAGCGACTTACAAGTGAGGAATACAACAAGCGAGTCGTCATGACGAGGCAAATAGACAAGAAGTGCTCATAATACAGGTTATAGGCAGTGCTCAGACTATCCTAAGCTACAATAGAGAGGAATTAGAGGAAGTGAAAGGATAGGGATAAGAAGTTTTTTATTATTTTTTTTATTTTTTTTTAAGATGAGGTTAAGTGCTCACGAAAGAGATGGGTTTTCAGCTGTCTTTTGAATATTGCCAGGGATTCCGCATTCCGGATGAAGGCAGGTAGATCATTCCACCAGCCAGGGGCAGTGAATGAGAATGTTCTGGGAAGTGATTTCGTGCCTCTCTGTGACGGTACCACAAGCCTTCGCTCCTTTAAAGAGCGCAGGCTTCTGGTAGGAGTGTAGACTCGTAAGAGTGAGTGGAAGTAGGAGGGTGCTGAGCCTGTGGTAGATCTGTAAGCAAGCGTCAACGCCTTGAATTTGATGCGAGCAGCAAGTGGTAGCCAGTGAAGAGAGATGAAGAGAGGCGTGACGTGGGCTCTTTTGGGCTCGTTGAAGACGAGACGTGCTGCTGCGTTCTGAATCATTTGTAGAGGCTTGATTGTGCATGATGGCAGTCCAGCCAGAAGTGCATTGCAGTAATCAAGCCTAGAAATGACCAGGGCCTGGACCAGAAGTTGAGTTGCATGTTCTGTTAGGAAGGGCCTGATTTTCCTGATATTGTAAAGTGCAAATCTGCATGACCGAGCTGTCTTTGCAATGTGGTTTTTCAAGGTCAGTTGATCATCAAGGATTACTCCAAGATTTCTGGCCGAATTTGATGGGGTAATTGAGGATGTGCCTAGCAGGATGCTGAAATCGTGATTTAGAGTTGGATTGGCAGGGAAGACGAGAAGCTCAGTCTTAGCCAGGTTGAGCTGTAGATGATGTTCTTTCATCCATGCCGAGATGTCCGCCAGACAGCTTGAGATTCGTGCAGCTACTGTGGGATCATCTGGTTGGAATGAAAGGAAGCGTTGTGTGTCATCAGCATAGCAATGGAAGGAGAAACCATGTGCCTGAATGATGGGACCAAGTGATGTAGTGTAAATGGAGAAGAGGAGGGGTCCAAGAACTGAACCCTGAGGAACACCTGTGGTCAGTTGATGAGCTTTGGATACCTCCCCTCTCCAGGCAACCCTGAAGGACCTTCCTGTGAGATAGGATTCAAACCAGAGAAGTGGAGTACCTGTGATGCCCAGTGATGAGAGGGTGGACAGGAGGATCTGATGATTCACCGTGTCAAAGGCAGCAGATAGATCGAGCAGAATGAGAACTGATGATTTGGAATCAGCCTTTGCAATCCGCAGGGATTCAGTGACCGACAGTAGTGCAGTCTCAGTCGAGTGGCCACTCTTGAAACCAGATTGACTGACATCCAATTGGTTGCTCTGTGAGAGGAAAGATGACACCTGGTTGAAAACAACTCGTTCAAGTGTTTTCCTATGAATGGTAGGAGAGAAACAGGTCTGTAGCTGTCTACAAGAGACGTGTTTAATGTGGGTTTCTTAAGCAGTGGGGTTACCCGATCCTGCTTGAATGTGTTAGGGAAAGTGCCAGTGTGGAGAGATGTGTTGATGATGTGTGTCAGTGCTGGTAAAAGTGTGGGAGCGATGGCTTGTAGAAGGTGTGAGGGGATGGGGTCTAGAGGGCAGGTAGTAGGATGACTGGAGAGGAGAAGTTTGGATACTTCTGTCTCAGTGAGGGGGGAGAATGAAGAGAGGAGGTGTGTGGCTGTGTGTGTGGTTGGTCTGAGTTCCTGTGTGTGTGGAGTGGAGAACTGACTGCTGATGGTAGATGTTTTGTCAGTGAAAAATTTAGCAAAATGATCAGCAGTAAGGGATGAGGTGGGTGGTGGTGGAGTCAAGTCAAGTCAAGTCACCTTTATTTATATAGCGCTTTTTACAATGCAGATTGTGTCAAAGCAGCTTTACATTGATAGCTGGTACATAATTTGGCTGCACAGCAGCTCTTAAATAATAGTGTCAATGCAGGCAGATCAGAAGCACTGTTGAATAAATGTCAAGAATACTATTGAATATCAAATGTCAAGTGTCCCCAACTAAGCAAGCCAAAGGCGACAGCGGCAAGGAACCCAAACTCCATCAGGTGACATCAGGTGGCAAACAAGTGGCAAATAGGTGTTAAAATGGAGAGAAAAAAAAAACCTTGGGAGAAACCAGGCTTAGTCGGGGGGCCAGTTCTCCTCTGGCGAACAGTGCTTTGTTACAATCAGGTTGCTATCATAAATCTGGTAGGATCGCAACAATCAAAGTATTTATTTCAGTTCCATTCAGTTGAGGATCGTATTCATCACGCCGGTATGGACGGTCTGTTGAGGAACTGTGCTACTGGCTGTTGTGTCGATGAGGCCTTCACAATGGATGATCTAGTTGACTCGATCTCTGCTGATACTTCAGGGCTGCGTTGTGGTCGAGTCCAGTTGAGGATCGTATTCATCACGCCAGTATGGACGGTCTGTTGAGGAACTGTGGCACTGGCTGTCGTGTTGATGATATCTTCACAATGGATGATCTAGTTGACTCGATCTCTGCTGATACTTCAGGGCTGCGTTGTGGTCGTGTCAAGGCGCAGATCCTTGGTCTCAGCTGGATACGGCCCAGATCCGGTTGACTATGGTAAACCTCGGGATAAACAGAAAGACTAATATTAGCGTAGATGCCATTCTTTTTCTGATGTAACGAGTACATCTGGTGTTATAGGAAGTGTTCCCGGTTCCGGCTGACCTAATTTATGCAGCCTAATAATCCTTTAACGGTGTTTTTAGTCTAGATTTAAACTGACAGAGTGTGTCTGCATCCCGAACAATGCTAGGAAGATTGTGCCAGAGTTTAGGTGCCAAACAGGAGAAGGATCTACCGCCTGCAGTTGATTTTGATATTCTAGGTATTATCAGCTGGCCTGAATTCTGAGATCGCAATAAACGTGAAGGACTATAATGTATTAAGAGCTCACTTAGGTACTGGGGAGCTAAACCATTTAGTGCTTTGTAAGTAATTAGCAAGATTTTAAAATCTATACGATGTTTAACAGGAAGCCAATGCAGTGATGACAGAATTGAATCTTTCAAATGAAAGATTGGTATCAAAGAGCACACCCAGGTTCCTAGCTGACGACGAAGACTTAACAGAGCAGCCATCAAGTGTTAGACAGTATTCTAGATTATTGCGTGAAGAAGTTTTCGGTCCAAAAATTAGAATCTCTGTTTTTCCTGAATTTAGTAGTAGGAAATTACTGGTCATCCAGTTTTTTATATCAGCTATACATTCTGTTAATTTAGTGAATTGGTGATTTTCATCAGGGCGCGAAGAAATATAGAGCTGAGTATCATCAGCGTAACAATGAAAACTAATGCCATGCTTCCTAATGATATCTCCCAAGGGTAGCATGTACAGAGTAAAAAGCAACGGTCCTAGTACTGAGCCTTGCGGTGCTCCATATTTAACTTGTGATTGATATGACATCTCATCGTTTACTACTACAAACTGATAACGGTCAGATAAGTATGATTTGAACCATGCCAATGCAATTCCACTAATGCCAACATAATTTTCGAGTCTGTTTAGAAGAATACTGTGATCAATAGTGTCAAATGCAGCACTAAGATCCAGTAACACTAACAGAGAGATACAACCACGATCTGATGATAAGAGCAAATCATTAGTAACTCTAATGAGAGCAGTCTCAGTACTATGGTATGGTCTAAATCCTGACTGGAAATCTTCACAGATACTATTTCTTTCTAAAAAGGAACATAGTTGTGATGAAACTGCCTTTTCTAGTATTTTTGACAGAAAAGTGAGATTTGAGATCGGCCTGTAATTGACTAATTCTCTAGGATCAAGTTGTGTTTTTTTAATAAGAGGTTTAATAACAGCCAGCTTAAACGTTTTTGGTACGTATCCTAGTGATAAAGATGAATTAACAATATTAAGAAGAGGATCTATGACCTCTGGAAGCATCTCTTTCAATAGCTTAGTCGGTATAGGGTCTAACATACATGTGGATGATTTTGATGATTTAACAAGTTTAGACAATTCTTCCTCTCCTAAAGCAGTAAATGAATTGAATTTTTTTTTTGTAGGGACACTACAATGCACTGTCTGACACAAGGGAGGGGGTCAGAGGAGAGAGTTGAATGTTTTGGAAAGAGTGCATGTGTTTGAAGCGCTGTTGATTTTGTTGTGGAAATAGGAGGATTTAGCAGCATGAATTTCAGCAGAAAAGGATGAGAGCAGAGACTGATAGCTACTTAGGTCAAATTGGTCTTTTGATTTGTGCCACTTCCTCTCTGCAGCCCTGAGTTTGGTCCAATGTTCACAAAGAACATCAGATAACCAGGGATTAGAGGGAGTGGCACGTGCAGGCCTAAAACCACTGGGACTTGAAAAAGAGATCAAGAGACAATAATGTAATGACCATTAGGGTCACAGATTGTGTCAGAAGGTATAAATTGTACTCTCTTATTAATTAAAATTGCCACACCTCTTGATCTACTGTTAAATTTGGAATGAAAAATTTGACTAACCCATATCTTACAAATTCTATTGTGATCTTCTGGTCTTAAATGTGTTTCTTTTAAAATCAATACATCTGGTTTGAAAGATTTTAGATGGGAGAAAACTTTAGCTCATTTAACAGGACCGTTTAATCCCGACATTCCATGTCATCAACTCATTGGCTTCCTCTGGCGTGCAGAGGTGTGTTTTCCCCTCATGAGTAACTTGGAGCCTTGCAGGGTACAAGAGACCGAATCGGACTCCCTTCTCGTAGAGTCGAGACTTCACATCTTTAAATGCCGCTCGCTTTTTCCCTAGCTCAGTGCTGAAATCCTCGTGGAAAAACACTCTGCGTCCACGAAAGAGCAACTCCAACTGTTGCCTGCTGAATCTGAGGATGCGATGCTTATCCTGGAAAAAGTGAAAAAGAACCAGAAACACTCTGGGTTTGGTCTGCTTGGCCCTTGCATCGTTAGTTGAATTGGGTCTGACTTAGTGGGCACGAGAAAGAACAAGAGGACTCGTGAAAAAGTCCTTCCCCAGCACTTCATCAAAAGAAATCAGTCATAAATTTAATCGGGTCTGATCCTTCCAGCCTTTCAGGGATGCCCACCACTCTCATGTTAGATCTCCATGAGTGATTCTCGAGATTGTCCAGCTTTTCCTTCAGGAACACGTTTTCTCTTTCCGCAGTGCATCCATTGAAACCTCGACATTCGCCAGCCTGTCACTGTAATCATTTAGCCCGTCTTCAACCTCGCGAATTCATTTGTCATGAGCTTCGTAATATGATTTAACTTGTTCCAATGTCGCGTTCTCAGGTGACAGTGCTCCCGCCAGCTCTGTTTTTAAAAGTGAGTGAACTACTTGCGTCATGTCAGAAAGGAGCGCTGACCGGAGTTTTTCGAGATCTTCAGGTAAAGCCGTTAGGCCCTCAGGCGGTGGTGCCATTTCGTCGGTCTTGCTCGAAGAAGCTTTGCCGTCTCTGTCGCCAGTTTTATTCCGAAGTAACTTTCTACTCGCCATTTGCGTTCCATCTTGATTTCACGTGATATCAGCTGCCAGATAATAGACTGTATTGAACTTATATCGAAAGAATAACAACCAAATGAACAAAAGAAGTCGGGAGCTACACTCGTGTGCTCCTACTCACGCCATGTTTAACCCGGAAGTCCAGGTTTTACGATATTGATGACCGTTAAAACACGTCATCAGTCTGTGAAAAAAGGTCTATTGGATTCTCTGCCAAATAGACATCTGCTTGGTTTTGATTATCATCTATATCGTCATCACTCTCTTGGATAGCAGTTTTTCTTTAATCATTAAAGTTTATTATTTCCACGCATTTTAAAGCTATATCAGTTTAAACTTCTAATGTATCGTTTTCTGAGTGCACTTATCTGAAGCACACACACACACTTGACTTCTCTTTTACATTTTTTGTTTTGTTTAAACTGTCAAATACACACAAGGTTCTGTCAAAAACACACAGTTCACATACACAGTCAGTTATGTCTGTGGACGAAAATAACAGGCAACGTTACAGACATCGTATGTGTATATAGATCTGTGGAGCATTCCCTTCAAAAATAAAACTAATCCAGTGCGTTCAGTGGCTCAGATGTCAGTAAATGAAGACTGTTATGTTCACTCTTACCTCCAACAAAACATCTCAATTACTTACCAAACATTGTTGTTGCTACAGCTGCTCGAGCATGGAGAAAATGGCAGACAGCATACAGCTCGCTGAGGGCGGAAACTATGGTAATGCAGGACTGTCAGTCAGCGGTCGTGGGCGGGGCCTCAGCAGTGTGACGTAACATTGCTCAGAGAATCAAAACCGGGTGTGCCTCATATGTCCTGAAAGTGAAGCGGCAGGCTCTTTGATCTCTGGTGGCTGGATGCAGTACAGGTCCTAAACCCCGCCCTCTCCATGCAAACGAACGTGACTTGAGTCAAAATAAAAAAATAAATAACACTTCCAATAAAATTTTCCTAAAGATAGTTTTGGTCATTTAAGATAGTTGTTATCACGCTGATATATATTCAATTGTTCGTTTTTGTGATAAGTTTGATTTTTAGCTAGCAATTTGATGCTATAAACAGGGCATGTCGTTATGATTGACAGTCGTGATTGACAGCTTCTCTGAGGACTGTCAGAGCTTCGAGGGGAGATTGAAGATATATAACTATTAATTTTTGATTTGATAATTTTTGGAAGTTTGATACTGCAACTCTGCCTCCGAGCTCCAATGACGATTCCTTCTGCACATGCCCAGGCTCCAAACTGCCGTTTTTGTGTAACATGTCAATGCCCATCGTCGAATGTTTTACATTCACTTCATTACAATGGAAGGAAGCGGCATCACGTCGTCCATCTTTTTTTACAGTCTATGATCAAAACGATTGTCTAATGATACTTGAATTCTTATTATTGTTTTTTAAGGAGGCTATAGAAACCTGTAGGCTTAATTACATTGCTACCTAAACCCAATAAGGATTGTTTGCTTCTTGACAATTGATAAATGTTAAACGGTGTTGATATTAAAGATATCAAATGCAATAATACATTTTTTAGACGTTTGATTCATTGTCCTGCAACAAATACTCTTGGAATGACCATTTTGAGAATATTATTTGAAGACTGAATTGGACTTATAACAACAAATACTGTGTCAATAATAAAGTTAATGAAATACTTAAAAATAAAACATATAATTTATCCAACAAACCATTTCCTAAAGAGATAAAAAAAAAAAAAAAGATCTTTCTGAATCATGTATATTCTGTAAAATGGATATTGAAACTATTTTACATCTTTTTTTTTATGTATTCTTTGGATCAACGTGGAATATTTATTTAATATGTTAAGTGGAATCCAAATTAATATAGAGAAAAGAGATGTTTAATGTGATAAATCTTATAATACTATTTGGTAAATTTTATATACACAAATGTAAATGGTCAAATGAAAAGACACCCAGTATCACCCATTTCAAGGCTGACATGAAGATTTTTTTTGAAAACTTACAAGGACTCTCAAACCACAAAGCAATCAAAACTATTGACATTTACGGATTCAATTCCTCTTCTATAATTTAACTATACATGTATACCCTCTTGTTTTTTTTTTCTTCCTTTCATTTTTTCCCTCTTTAATTTGTGAAAATATTTTTCTCTAATATCTTTGATATGAATGTTATTGTTCGTCTAACAATAGTAATAACGTCTAGTAATAACTAAGGTTAAAAATGTTATTGTTTTATGATGCTATGAAACTTCTCAGATCATTATTTGTGAAATAAAGGTACAAACCTGGAACAAACCTCTCTCCCTTCCAGCAACTGCTGTTAACTCGTATGGGACTGAAAATGAACCTTCCCCTTTCTTTGCTCAGTTGTACATTTAAGATCAGAAGAACATTTGGAAACACAACTGAAGTAAGAAATATGAAGCTTTATTAATTCAATTCAAATCACATTTATTTGTATAACGCTTCTCACAATACGTATCATTTCAAAGCAGCTTTACAGGGAGTGCATGTCAACATTACGATTTAGAGTAATCTGATATCGGAGGGGACTGTGTCTAAATTATGTCATTTAAGAAATGTACATATAATCACGCAGTTTGCTATCAATGTAATAATTTAGGCAATTTACAGTCACTGTTAGCAAATTAATTTAAGGTAGAAACAACGAGCTCCTGGAAGTAATGAATTACATGTTAACAATAATTAGGATAATTAATGAGAGGCAACTTTCATGATCCAATCTGAAGTACTCTAGTCACCTCAGGACGGGTGTCCCGAGATGAAAAGAAAAACAAATGGAGAATAATTAGTGTAGCTGCTGTTCATAACATTAAGCAAAGATAGTCATGTGCAATTGATCTGATATGAGATGCATTATGTGAACGCTTGGCTAAAGAGATGCGTCTTTAATCTAGATTTAAACTGGGTGAGCCCCGAACATTATCAGGAAGGCTATTCCAGAGTTTCGGAGCCAAATGTGCAAACGCTCTCCCTCCTTTAGTGGACTTAGCTATCCTAGGTACAACCAGAAGCCCAGAGTTTTGTGATCTTAAAGAGCGTGAAGGATTGTAGGGCGATAGAAGATCAGTTAAGTACACAGGAGCTAAACCATTTAGAGCCTTATAGGTCATTAGCAATACTTTATAATCGATACGGAACTTAATGGGTAACCAGTGTAGAGATGATAAAATTGGTGTTATATGATCATGTTTTCTTGACCTGGTAAGAACTCTAGCAGCTGCATTTTGTACTAATTGTAGCTTGTTTATTGAGGAAGCAGCTAATAATGCATTACAGTAATCTAGTCGAGACATCATGAAAGCATGAACTAACTTTTCTGCATCAGAAACAGATAACATATTCCATATCTTAGCAATGTTTCTGAGGTGGAAGAAGGCTGTTTTTGTAACATATGAAATATGATTTTCAAAGGATAAGTTGCTGTCTAATATAACACCCAGGTCTTTAACTGTCGAGGATGGAGTAACAGTACATCCTTCTAAATGCAGATTGTAGTCTGAGAGATTCTGTGTACAATAAGTAATACTTCAGTCTTATCTGAATTTAATAGAAGAAAATTACTATTCATCCAACGTTTTACTTCTTTAACACACTCTGTCAGATTGGATAATTTTGAGATTTCATCTGGTTGTGTAGAAATATATAACTGAGTATCATCGGCATAGCAGTGGAAACTAATTCCATGTTTTCTTATAATATTGCCGAGTGGCAGCATGTATATTGAAAATAGCAGAGGGCCTAACACAGATCCTTGCGGCACTCCATAGTTTACTATCGTGATCTTAGATTTTTCCCCGTTTATATAGACAAAATTGTGACCGTCTGATAGGTACGACCTAAACCACCGTAATGCCTGGCCCTGAATACCAGTGTAATTTTGTAGTCGATCTAGGAGTATTTTATGATCTATAGTGTCGAACGCAGCACTGAGATCAAGTAACACTAGTATTGAGACACAGCCCTGGTCAGAAGCTAGAAGCAAGTCGTTTGTAATTTTAACGAGCGCAGTTTCTGTACTATGATGAGATCTGAATCCTGACTGGAATTTTTCATAGATAGAGTTTTTTTGCAAGAAGGAGCACAATTGGACCGACACTACTTTTTCTAGTATTTTAGACATAAATGGAAGATTTGAGATGGGTCTGTAATTTGCTAATACGTTTGGATCTAATTGTGGTTTCTTAATGAGAGGCTTAATAACTGCTAGCTTGAACGGTCGTGGGACATGACCTAGAGATAAAGACGAGTTGATAATATTGAGAAGAGGTTCTTCTGCTACAGGTAACAGTTCTTTCAGTAGTTTAGTGGGTATTGGATCTAATAAACATGTTGTTGGTTTAGACGCAGTGATAAGTTTATTTAGCTCTTCCTGTCCTATAGTTGTAAAGCACTGCAACTGTTCTTGAGGGGCGATAATTGAGGCTGAATCATAAAACTCTGTTAAAGGTTGTACATTTACAATTGTATTTCTGATGCTTTCGATTTTCTCAGTAAAGAAATTCATAAAGTCATCACTATTAAACTTTAATGAAATGTTTTGTTCTGGTGATGTGTGTTTATTTGTTAATCTAGCTACTGTACTAAACAAGAACCGTGGATTGTTTTGGTTATTTTCTATGAGTTTGTGGAGATGCTCGGCTCTGGCTGCTTTTAGAGACTTTCTATAACGGGACGATCTGTCTTTCCACGCGATTCTGAAGACCTCTAAACGAGTTTGTCTCCATTTGCGTTCTAGATTACAAGTTTCTCTTTTGATAGCGTGAGTAATACTGTTGTACCAAGGTACAGTATTTTTCTCTCTAACCTTTTTTAATCTCATCGGTGCAACAGTATCTAATGTACTAGTGAAAATGGTGCACATGCTGCTAGTCATTTTCTCGATATCATTTGTGTGTTTAGGTACGATGAGCAGCTGAGACAGATCAGGCAGGTTATTTGTGAATTTATCTATAGTTGTCGGGAGAATTGTTCTGCCTAGTCGATATTGCGGCGCAATTTGACAAATATCATCAGTATGCAGTACGCATGTTACAAGATAGTGATCAGAGACGTCATCACTTTGCGGTAGAATTTCTATAACGGTTGGATTTATTCCATGTGATATAATTAAATATAGAGTATGACTAAGATGGTGAGTGGGTCCAGTGATGTTTTGTTCGACCCCAAAGGAGTTTAGTAAATCTGTAAACGCAGCACCTAACGTATCATTTGTATTGTCAACATGAATGTTAAAATCTCCAACAATCAGTGCTTTATCAGTGTTGACCAATAGATCTGAGAGAAAGTCTGCAAACTCTTTTAGGAAATCAGCATAAGGCCCTGCAAGAGATAGTAGCGACTTTTCTCTTATATCTGAGAGTGTAACATTTAGCATAAGAATTTCAAATGAAATTAAATCTGTAGTTTGATTTCTGAGTAACATTAAGAATCTCTCTATAGATTGTTGCAACACCACCGCCACGGCCAATCGGTGTAGTCAGGTGGACAAGACTCATTAAGACTGAAATAATCATTTGGTTTAAGCCATGTTTCAGTAAGGCAAATTAAATCAAGACTATTATCTGTGATCATTTCATTTATAATAACCGCCTTGGGTGTCAGTGATCTAATGTTTAGTAGCCCTAGCTTTAGAAATTGTTTTTGTTCAGTAATTATGCAAATTTCTGGTTTGATTACGATCAGGTTTTTTCTAGATCCTTTATTTTTATTGTTAAACCTCACTATTCGGGGAATAGACAGTTTCTATAGACTGTACTACACTCACATTTCTATCAATTAAGTGGGCAGAACACAGACTGTGATTTGAGGTTTGACTCACTAGTCATACGGTGCGAAGCGTCTTGGAGATGTTCTCCGACAGAAGATCAGCTCTGATTCTGCTGGGGTGCAGGCCATCAGCACGGAAGAGCCTAGGACGCTCCCAGAAAAGATTCCAGTTATTTATAACGAGCAGCTTCTTCATTACACCAAGACATCAACCATTCATTTAAAGCAAATAATCTACTGAACCTTTCATGTCCTCGTCGGTACGTCGGAAGCGGTCCGGACACGATGACCCTCGCCGCGGGCGATGTGGTGCGCTGTGGTCCACTGTAAGCCGCCATGTTGGCCCATTGTTTTGCCCTCTATCCCACTGCACAGGTCATATGACTGAAAACTATGAACTGAGTTAACTGTTCCATGGGAGGAGGAGTAGAAGAGAGGAAGAGGCAGAAGTACGCAGATCTCTGCTGAGTGCAGGGAGGCTGGACCATCATCAGGCCCTGAATATGAGGTTATTATTGCTCCTTTATTCCCAAAAAAATATGATCCACAAATAAAAGAGATCAACTAATGTGTTTTTATGTCAAAAACACAACTCTGCCTGGCATTCATTTGTGAATTGCTTCCTGCACATTTGTGGATCTCTTCTTGTGCATTTGTGGATTGCTTCTTGCACATCTGAGAATTGCTACATGTATTTGTGGATCACTTCATGTGCTTCTATGGATCACTGTATGCATTTGCGGATTTCAAAACATTTCTAGCATCAAGATGTGCAAACAAATCCACAGAAAGGTGGACTAAAGTAAACGAAAACTAAAACTAAGACGAAAACGATCCAAAAACATTCTCGTAAACTGAAATGAAATAAAAATGTTATTTAAATGTTATATAACGAGATGTAAGGCACTATTTCTATTCTATAACGAGATATAAAGCGCTATTCCTATTCTACAACGAGATGTGAAGCGCTATTTCTATTCTATAACGAGATGTGAAGCGCTATTTCTATTCTATAAAGCGATATAAAGTGCTATTCCTATTCTATAACAAGATATAAAGTGCTATATCTATTCTATAAAGCGATATAAAGTGCTATTTCTATTCTATAACAAGATATAAAGTGCTATATCTATTCTATAAAGCGATATAAAGTGCTATTTCTATTCTATAACGATATTTAAAGTGCTATTCCTATTCTACAACGAGATGTAAAATGCTATTTCTATTCTATAACGAGATGTGAAGCGCTATTTCTATTCTATAAAGAGATATAAAGTGCTATTTCTATTCTATAACAAGATATAAAGTGCTATATCTATTCTATAAAGAGATATAAAGTGCTATTTCTATTCTATAACGATATTTAAAGTGCTATTTCTATTCTATAACGATATTTAAAATGCTATTTCTATTTTATAATGAGATGTTAAGTGCTATTTTAATTCCATAACAAGATGTAAAGTGCAATTTCTATTCTAAAACAATATTTAAAGTGCTATTTCTATTCTATAACGGTATTTAAAGTGCTATTTCTATTTTATAACAAGATGTAAAGTGCTATTTCTATTCTATAGCGAGATGTAAAGTTCTATTTCTATTCTATAACAAGCTGTAAAGCACTATTTCAATTCTATAACGGTATTTAAAGTGCTATTTCTATTCTATAGCGAGGAGTAAAGCACTATTTCTATTTTATAATGATATGTAAAGCTAACCAGACGAAACTGAACTAAACGAAACTGAACTAGACGAAACTGAAATTTATAGCAAAAATAAAAACTAATTTAAAAATGCAAAAACCTTGAGGCGGACTCCAAACACCGTCTACTCAGACCAATCAGGTAACGGCCATGTTGAACTGACTAATCGTAGCAAGTTCTCTATTCTATAAAGAGATATAAAGTGCTATTTCTATTCTATAAAGAGATATAAAGTGCTATTTCTATTCTATAGAGATGTAAAGTGCTATTTCTATTCTATAGCTAGATGTAAAGAGCTATTTCTATTCTATATAACAGTATTTAAAGTGCTATTTCTATTCTATAGCGAGATGTAAAGTGCTATTTCTATTCTATAATAGCATTTAAAGTGCTATTTCTATTCTATATAACAGTATTTAAAATGCTATTTCTATTCTATAGCGAGATGTAAAGTGCTATTTCTATTCTATAGCGAGATGTAAAGTGCTATTTCTATTCTATAGCGAGATGTAAAGTGCTATTTCTATTCTATAGCGAGATGTAGTGTTATTTCTATTCTATATAACAGTATTTAAAGTGCTATTTCTTTTCTATAACAGTATTTAAAGTGCTATTTCTATTCTATAGCTAGATGTAAAGTGCTATTTCTATTCTATAGCGTATTCATAGCCCTGTTTCTAATCTATAGCGAGATGTAAAGTGATATTTCTATTCTATAGCTAGATGTAAAGTGTGATTTCTATTCTGTATAACAGTATTTAAAGTGCTATTTCTATTCTATAACGGTATTTATAGCCCTATTTCTATTCTATAACAGTATTTAAAGTGCTATTTCTATTCTATAGCTAGATGTAAAGTGCTATTTCTATTCTATAGCTAGATGTAAAGTGCTATTTCTATTCTATAGCTAGATGTAAAGTGCTATTTCTATTCTATAACAGTATTTAAAGTGCTATTTCTATTCTATAGCTAGATGTAAAGTGCTATTTCTATTCTATAGCTAGATGTAAAGTGCTATTTCTATTCTATAGCTAGATGTAAAGTGCTATTTCTATTCTATAGCTAGATGTAAAGTGCTATTTCTATTCTATAACAGTATTTAAAGTGCTATTTCTATTCTATAGCTAGATGTAAAGCGATATTTCTCAGAGAGAAACGATTGTTCAGCACAAATGGCCGTTATCTGATTGGCCTGAGTAAATCTGTGGATTTGTGTGCACGTCTTGACGCTAGAAATATTCAGAAATCCACAACAGCGTGCAGCGAACCACAAAAGCGCAGAAAGCGATTCACATTTGCGTGCAGTGATCCACAAATGTGCTGATAGTGATCCACAAATGCACAGAAAGCGATTCACACATGCACAGAAAGCGATTCGCAAATGAATGCCAGGCAGAGTTGTGTTTGTGAATCCAAATCATACTCTATATATTAGTGAATTTAATTCACTTTTGTGAAACTCCTTATTTGTGGATCATTGGAATAAAGGAACAATTGTAACCCCATATCTGAAAGACCTGGCTGAAGAGGCTGAAAAGACGTCGGTGAGAGGTGGTCTCCAGCTGATGACCCTGCAGCTCAGCTATAGGCCCCGGTGAAGGAACTGCAGCACGACTGCTTCTACCTGTCAAATAAAACGAGATGAGAGCATGACGTTAAGGGTTTCTTTTAAATCAGAAAGGCCAAGAGGTGCAAGGAAGGCCTGAATCTATCAAAAAACATCACTTTTTCTTATGCTTACCTTTTTCTACTTTTCTTGATTTCTTTCTTCTTCCATCTGAGAATGGTTTTTAAACCAAGCATGATCTAAAATGGCATCTAAGGTGTCCGCTAGCGCTTTGTTTTTCTGAATTTTCCGAAGAACATCCAGGCATTCTGTAAAAGTTTTCAGAAGAAAGCTGATTAGTCATGTTTGATTTTTTTGGGGTTTTTTTTTTTTTGAGATATGTAGTTCGTGTAAAGCCGGGGACACACTTAATGATTATAAGGCTGATTATGAATGTAATTTGATACTTATGACTGATCATGCCCAAACGCACAGAGTCGGAGCCAGTTGCGTTCAGTCGGTGTTTAAATGCCGATCTAAGTATTTAAATCTGCTTCAGTCAAAGCAAACAGCCTATGTGTGTAGAGCTTAGTCTTAGAATGATTTAGCTAGTCGTTAAGTGTGTCCCCGGTTTAAGGTAATGTTACCATGAAAAGCACTGCATTTGTTGCTGTTACTGTGACATTATCTGGATGCCCATGAACATTTATTCATTGCTAAACATTCATTGTCAGTCTCCTGTATTTTACACTTGGCTAGTTTGTCATCAAGGTTTGACAATAATCATTTTACTGGCAACTGTGTCAGAGCTCGATCTGTTTTTCAAGCAATGTTATTTCCATTTTGTGCTTGTTATTGGTCTCACCTTTGGACAGATGTGTTTTTTTCTCAAATGGAAGTCCATCGATGAGTTCTTTCATTGCAGTGTGTAAGGCACTAATTATTAACTCTACAGCTCCTCCTGTAAACAACACATTTCTAGTGATTAGTAAAACATCATCTGTCAGCTGTAGTAAGTTAGTGCTCAGCAAAATGTGTTCAGAAAGCCAACTCACGTCTTATTGTGCCTGGACCCAGTTGCATGGCGTAGCTGAAGTTTATTAACTTAATCTGCATGGTGTCCTGGTTGATCAGTATGTTTTCTAAATCTGCGTCATGTAGAACACCAAGTTCCATGCAGTGACGTAATGCAATAGTGAGTTGCCAAATAATATGTTTCACTACTTCTTCACTCAGACGATCACTGTACTCTTTGATGAACTCAGGCAAGGTCACGGAGGGATGGTATTCCACAATTAAGACATCTTTTTCATCCATGATAAACCAGTCGTATAACTTTACGATGTACTCGCAAGTTGTGGGCGTTTGCACCTTCAACATTAAACGTGCCTCTTCACACACAGGTTTGAAACGCTAAAGAGATTGACAAAAGGTTAGTTCATTCCTAACTTCTAGGCTTTATCTTATACTATCTACATACAGAATTGAATAAAACAATTCTTAATAGAGATTTTCATGAAGTATGAAGTCTTCTCAACTTACCACTCCAATCTGGCGTTCTGGCTTCACAAATTTGATGGCCACCTAAAAAAAACGAAGAAAACTGTTACACAAATTACATACAATTTTTGTTTGTGTACATGATAAACTACAATCTTTTTACATTTTTTAAACATGTTTTTATCAAAACTGTAACAGGAAACAGGAGACAAAAAGTTTGGTTTATGCAGAACGAGCAACTTACTTTTTGTCCATCCGAATTTCTAATTCCCTCATGGGTATGGACTTCATCATTTTCCGATCCCAGTTTCTCTCCAACTTCATAAAGAAAGCGAAAGTATTCTGAATTATGCTGCTCTCTCGCTTCTATTGACCACTCAAAGAATCCAATTTCTCTGCACCATCTCACATGTTCCTTAAAAACTTTATAAAGAAAACACACAATACAACAGCATGTTAATATACAGCATGAGACTGAACTCCAGCGGCAGCTGCTTGTGACTGAACACAGCTGAGCAGATCAGGTGATGAACCAACAGGAGTAAAACTAACACCACAAACATCAGGCTGAAATGGACATGAATCAGAGTGTTAATAACTGGAGACTCACTTTCTATTTCCCCAAGAGTTAAATATGGAGGCACTCTTATTCTTTTAGGGCGGGGACATTTCTCCCTCCGCACCTTCTGGAGGCCAACACAGGCGTTCTGAGTGTTAATAACTGCAGACTCACGGTCTGTCGGCTCCACACTGGACGTGTGAGGGAGCTCCTGCTCCTGCTCCGGCACAAAAGCACACACTTTGGTTTCCTGGGATTGATTGGGATGTTTCACAGCCTCCCAGACTCTCCGGATGAGGTTCTTCTTTTTTGTGTGTTTTTCTGCAAACAACAAACATTGATTAGAATTATCTGTTGTATTAGCACAGATCACTGAATGATGCACCAGTAAAACTGTCCTGATGTGGAGCTGCTTTATGCTATTAGTTCATGTGAATAATTAGCAGGTTTTGCATTAAACTTCATGTTCCTGCAAGAATCTCACACAATTTCCAAGAACACTAGAGAAATTACTGTACAAGCATAGAAGTCACAGAGTTATTAACTTCTGTTTAATATCTGTATGTCCATTTGTATAAACATACAGCATGCTAATTTATGAGACTGAACTCCAGCGGCAGCTGCTTGTGACTGAACACAGCTGAGCAGATCAGGTGAGGAACCAACAGGAGTAAAACTAACACCACAAACATCAGGCTGAAATGGACATGAATCAGAGTATTAATAACTGGAGACTCACGGTCTGTCGGCTCGACACTGGATGTGTGAGGGAGCTCCTGCTCCTGCTCCGGCACAAAAGCACACACTTTGGTTTCCTGGGATTGATTGGGATGTTTCACAGCCTCCCAGGCTCTCCGGATGAGGTTCTTCTTTTTTGTGTGTTTTTCTGCAAACAACAAACATTGATTAGAATCATCTGTTGTATTAGCACAGATCACTGAATGATGCACCAGTAAGACTGTCCTGATGTGGAGTAATTAGCAGGTTTTGTTCCAGGAACACTAGAAAAGTGGGCTAGTTACATATGGCCACCATGTTGGATTCCCGATCTAGTGAGTGTGTGCATAGACGCCGATGCAGAGAGCCGGAGAAAGCCGAGAATGATCTTTTATAGAAGATGATATATCACTTAAAATACTACTAAGATCTACATTACTATTACATGAGCCAACGGCATTAGAAACGCACGTACATTTGAGTCAGGTGAGTGAAATACACTTTAGTGTCCATGAAGAGAAAACGGACTCAATCATACGCAATGTCTGATTCCCCCACCAATTATACCAACTGTAAATATATACAAATATGTAAATATAACTAAATTCAAAATGAACAAATAATAATTAAAGCTGCAAGCAGCGATGATAGGCACCCGGGCTCACCGCCACCCGTTGGCCTCAGGAAAACAGTGAACAGTGGGCGACATGCATGTAAGTGAGAAAATACAAGAGAATTACGACAAAGTCATTTCAAAGTGCCACACTTCCTGCGGCCAACAGGTGGCGCTTTGACTGAAACTGAATATTGCCATGTTGATGTCTTCACGACAGGTCTATAATCAAACGTGAAGTTTGGGGTAGATCGGACACTGTATGCCTGAGTTACAACAACTTCCTGTTTTGTGGTGTTAATCATAAAAATTAGCTGTTAGTCAAGTGTTGCATGATTTAATGTGTTTCTAGCATGTTTGGTACTTCATTGCATATTTAAATGTGTTTCAGGAAGTGAATTACAGTGTAAAGCATGCCATTTCCTGTTGCCAGCAGATGGCGCTATGACTAACTGAATATTGTCATAGAAATGTCTTTAGATCAGGACTCTTATCACACATGTGAAGTTTGGGGCAGATCGGACACTGTATGCCTGAGTTACAACAGCTTCTTTCTTCATGGCAGGCCGCCATGGACACGCCGTTCAATGAAAACTCAAGATCTTCACAATTTAACATCGCTAAGGCCTGAAGATTAGACTGACCAAATATGATGTGGTTCTGTTTTAATCTATATGAGGAGTTAATCACAGTGTAAAACATGTCTTTTCCTGTTGCCCACAGGTGGCGCTATGATCGTAACTGAATATTGGCATGTAGATGTGTTCAGGCCAGGACTCTAATAAATCACGTGTCGTGTGGGGCAGATCCGACTTTGTATACCCGAGTTACATCAACTTCCTGTTTCATGGCGAAACATCAAATTTTGTTTTCAGATTTTGCTCCAAGAGACTTTTTTGTAGGTATTGGGCTGTTAGATGTGTGTACCGAATTTCATACTTATACGTGAAACATAGCACAACGGGCACTTCATTGAAATTTATAGGTGGCGCAATCGAGCCATTTTGCCCCGCTAATTCTGAAACCCACATCAGACGCACAATTCCACCACTTCTGACGCATTTGCAAAGTTTCATGAGTTTTCGTGCAAGTTTAGGCCTTCAAAAATGTGATTCATTTCAGAGAAGAAGAAGAATTGGCCAAGCAATTACAATAAGATCCACAGCATTGGTGCTCGGGCCCTAAATACTGCATATTTGAGAAACCAACAGGAGCAGAGAAGAAAAAACTTCATGGACATGAATCAGAGTATTAATAACTGGAGACTCACGGTCTGTCGGCTCGACACTGGACGTGTGAGGGAGCTCCTGCTCCTGCTCCGGCACAAAAGCACACACTTTGGTTTCCTGGGATTGATTGGGATGTTTCACAGCCTCCCAGGCTCTCCGGATGAGGTTCTTCTTTTTTGTGTGTTTTTCTGCAAACAACAAACATTGATTAGAATCATCTGTTGTATTAGCACAGATCACTGAATGATGCACCAGTAAGACTGTCCTGATGTGGAGTAATTAGCAGGTTTTGTTCCAGGAACACTAGAAAAGTGGGCTAGTTACATATGGCCACCATGTTGGATTCCCGATCTAGTGAGTGTGTGCATAGACGCCGATGCAGAGAGCCGGAGAAAGCCGAGAATTATCTTTTATAGTTGTTTATAGAAGATGATATATCACTTAAAATACTACTAAGATCTACATTACTATTACATGAGCCAACGGCATTAGAAACGCACCTACATTTGAGTCAGGTGAGTGAAATACACTTTACTGTCCATGAAGAGAAAACGGACTCAATCATACGCAATGTCTGATTCCCCCACCAATTATACCAACTGTAAATATATACAAATATGTAAATATAACTAAATTCAAAATGAACAAATAATAATTAAAGCTGCAAGCAGCGATGATAGGCACCCGGGCTCACCGCCACCCGTTGGCCTCAGGAAAACAGTGAACAGTGGGCGACATGCATGTAAGTGAGAAAATACAAGAGAATTACGACAAAGTCATTTCAAAGTGCCACACTTCCTGCGGCCAACAGGTGGCGCTTTGACTAAAACTGAATGTTGATGTTGATGTCTTCACGACAGGTCTATAATCAAACGTGAAGTTTGGAGTAGATCGGACACTGTATGCCTGAGTTACAACAACTTCCTGTTTTGTGGTGTTAATCATAAAAACTAGCTGTTAGTCAAGTGTTGCATGATTTAATGTGTTTCTAGCATGTTTGGTACTTCATTGCATATTTAAATGTGTTTCAGGAAGTGAATTACAGTGTAAAGCATGCCATTTCCTGTTGCCAGCAGATGGCGCTATGACTAAATGAATATTGTCATAGAAATGTCTTTAGATCAGGACTCTTATCACACATGTGAAGTTTGGGGCAGATCGGACACTGTATGCCTGAGTTACAACAGCTTCTTTCTTCATGGCAGGCCGCCATGGACACGCCGTTCAATGAAAACTCAAGATCTTCACAATTTAACATCGCTAAGGCCTGAAGATTAGACTGACCAAATATGATGTGGTTCTGTTTTAATCTGTATGAGGAGTTAATCACAGTGTAAAACATGTCTTTTCCTGTTGCCCACAGGTGGCGCTATGATCGTAACTGAATATTGGCATGTAGATGTGTTCAGGCCAGGACTCTAATAAATCACGTGTCGTTTGGGGCAGATCCGACTTTGTATACCCGAGTTACATCAACTTCCTGTTTCATGGCGAAACATCAAATTTTGTTTTCAGATTTTGCTCCAAGAGACTTTTTTGTAGGTATTGGGCTGTTAGATGTGTGTACCGAATTTCATACTTATACGTGAAACCTAGCGCAACGGGCACTTCATTGAAATTTATAGGTGGCGCAATCGAGCCATTTTGCCCCGCTAATTCTGAAACCCACATCAGACGCACAATTCCACCACTTCTGACGCATTTGCAAAGTTTTATGAGTTTTCGAGCAAGTTTAGGCCTTCAAAAATGTGATTCATTTCAGAGAAGAAGAAGAATTGGCCAAGCAATTACAATAAGATCCACAGCATTGGTGCTCGGGCCCTAAATACTGCATATTTGAGAAACCAACAGGAGCAGAGAAGAAAAAACTAAAACTATCACCACAAACATGAAATGGACATGAATCAGAGTGTTAATAACTGGAGACTCACGGTCTGTCGGCTCGACACTGGATGTGTGAGGGAGCTCCTGCTCAGACTCCTGCTCCGGCACAAAAGCACACACTTTGGTTTCCTGGGATTGATTGGGATGTTTCACAGCCTCCCAGGCTCTCCGGATGAGGTTCTTCTTTTTTGTATGTTTTTCTGCAAACAACAAACATTGATTAGAATCATCTGTTGTATTAGCACAGATCACTGAATGATGCACCAGTAAGACTGTCCTGATGTGGAGTAATTAGCAGGTTTTGTTCCAGGAACACTAGAAAAGTGGGCTAGTTACATATGGCCACCATGTTGGATTCCCGATCTAGTGAGTGTGTGCATAGACGCCGATGCAGAGAGCCGGAGAAAGCCGAGAATGATCTTTTATAGAAGATGATATATCACTTAAAATACTACTAAGATCTACATTACTATTACATGAGCCAACGGCATTAGAAACGCACGTACATTTGAGTCAGGTGAGTGAAATACACTTTACTGTCCATGAAGAGAAAACGGACTCAATCATACGCAATGTCTGATTCCCCCACCAATTATACCAACTGTAAATATATACAAATATGTAAATATAACTAAATTCAAAATGAACAAATAATAATTAAAGCTGCAAGCAGCGATGATAGGCACCCGGGCTCACCGCCACCCGTTGGCCTCAGGAAAACAGTGAACAGTGGGCGACATGCATGTAAGTGAGAAAATACAAGAGAATTACGACAAAGTCATTTCAAAGTGCCACACTTCCTGCGGCCAACAGGTGGCGCTTTGACTGAAACTGAATATTGCCATGTTGATGTCTTCACGACAGGTCTATAATCAAACGTGAAGTTTGGAGTAGATCGGACACTGTATGCCTGAGTTACAACAACTTCCTGTTTTGTGGTGTTAATCATAAAAACTAGCTGTTAGTCAAGTGTTGCATGATTTAATGTGTTTCTAGCATGTTTGGTACTTCATTGCATATTTAAATGTGTTTCAGGAAGTGAATTACAGTGTAAAGCATGCCATTTCCTGTTGCCAGCAGATGGCGCTATGACTAACTGAATATTGTCATAGAAATGTCTTTAGATCAGGACTCTTATCACACATGTGAAGTTTGGGGCAGATCGGACACTGTATGCCTGAGTTACAACAGCTTCTTTCTTCATGGCAGGCCGCCATGGACACGCCGTTCAATGAAAACTCAAGATCTTCACAATTTAACATCGCTAAGGCCTGAAGATTAGACTGACCAAATATGATGTGGTTCTGTTTTAATCTGTATGAGGAGTTAATCACAGTGTAAAACATGTCTTTTCCTGTTGCCCACAGGTGGCGCTATGATCGTAACTGAATATTGGCATGTAGATGTGTTCAGGCCAGGACTCTAATAAATCACGTGTCGTTTGGGGCAGATCCGACTTTGTATACCCGAGTTACATCAACTTCCTGTTTCATGGCGAAACATCAAATTTTGTTTTCAGATTTTGCTCCAAGAGACTTTTTTGTAGGTATTGGGCTGTTAGATGTGTGTACCGAATTTCATACTTATACGTGAAACCTAGCGCAACGGGCACTTCATTGAAATTTATAGGTGGCGCAATCGAGCCATTTTGCCCCGCTAATTCTGAAACCCACATCAGACGCACAATTCCACCACTTCTGACGCATTTGCAAAGTTTTATGAGTTTTCGTGCAAGTTTAGGCCTTCAAAAATGTGATTCATTTCAGAGAAGAAGAAGAATTGGCCAAGCAATTACAATAAGATCCACAGCATTGGTGCTCGGGCCCTAAATACTGCATATTTGAGAAACCAACAGGAGCAGAGAAGAAAAAACTAAAACTATCACCACAAACATGAAATGGACATGAATCAGAGTGTTAATAACTGGAGACTCACGGTCTGTCGGCTCGACACTGGATGTGTGAGGGAGCTCCTGCTCCTGCTCCGGCACAAAAGCACACACTTTGGTTTCCTGGGATTGATTGGGATGTTTCACAGCCTCCCAGGCTCTCCGGATGAGGTTCTTCTTTTTTGTGTGTTTTTCTGCAAACAACAAACATTGATTAGAATCATCTGTTGTATTAGCACAGATCACTGAATGATGCACCAGTAAAACTGTCCTGATGTGGAGTAATTAGCAGGTTTTGTTCCAGGAACACTAGAAAAGTGGGCTAGTTACATATGGCCACCATGTTGGATTCCCGATCTAGTGAGTGTGTGCATAGACGCCGATGCAGAGAGCCGGAGAAAGCCGAGAATGATCTTTTATAGTTGTTTATAGAAGATGATATATCACTTAAAATACTACTAAGATCTATATTACTATTACATGAGCCAACGGCATTAGAAACGCACCTACATTTGAGTCAGGTGAGTGAAATACACTTTAGTGTCCATGAAGAGAAAACGGACTCAATCATACGCAATGTCTGATTCCCCCACCAATTATACCAACTGTAAATATATACAAATATGTAAATATAACTAAATTCAAAATGAACAAATAATAATACTGCATATTAGAGAAAACAAAAGGAGCAGAAAAGGAAAAACTAAAACTATCATTCCAAACATCAGGCTGAAATGGACATGAATCAGAGTGGTAATAACTGGAGACTCACTTTCTATTTCCGGGAGAGTAAAATCTTGAGGCACTCTTCTTTCTTTAGGGGGGGAACGTTTCTTCCTCCGCACCTTCTGGAGGCCAACACAGGCGTTCTGAGTGTTAATAACTGGAGACTCACGGTCTGTCGGCTCGACACTGGATGTGTGAGGGAGCTCCTGCTCAGACTCCTGCTCCGGCACAAAAGCACACACTTTGGTTTCCTGGGATTGATTGGGATGTTTCTCAGCCTCCCAGGAACTCCGGATGAGGTTCTTCTTTTTTGTGTGTTTTTCTGCAAACAACAAACATTGATTAGAATCATCTGTTGTATTAGCACAGATCACTGAATGATGCACCAGTAAGACTGTCCTGATGTGGAGTAATTAGCAGGTTTTGTTCCAGGAACACTAGAAAAGTGGGCTAGTTACATATGGCCACCATGTTGGATTCCCGATCTAGTGAGTGTGTGCATAGACGCCGATGCAGAGAGCCGGAGAAAGCCGAGAATTATCTTTTATAGTTGTTTATAGAAGATGATATATCACTTAAAATACTACTAAGATCTACATTACTATTACATGAGCCAACGGCATTAGAAACGCACCTACATTTGAGTCAGGTGAGTGAAATACACTTTACTGTCCATGAAGAGAAAACGGACTCAATCATACGCAATGTCTGATTCCCCCACCAATTATACCAACTGTAAATATATACAAATATGTAAATATAACTAAATTCAAAATGAACAAATAATAATTAAAGCTGCAAGCAGCGATGATAGGCACCCGGGCTCACCGCCACCCGTTGGCCTCAGGAAAACAGTGAACAGTGGGCGACATGCATGTAAGTGAGAAAATACAAGAGAATTACGACAAAGTCATTTCAAAGTGCCACACTTCCTGCGGCCAACAGGTGGCGCTTTGACTAAAACTGAATGTTGCATGTTGATGTCTTCACGACAGGTCTATAATCAAACGTGAAGTTTGGAGTAGATCGGACACTGTATGCCTGAGTTACAACAACTTCCTGTTTTGTGGTGTTAATCATAAAAACTAGCTGTTAGTCAAGTGTTGCATGATTTAATGTGTTTCTAGCATGTTTGGTACTTCATTGCATATTTAAATGTGTTTCAGGAAGTGAATTACAGTGTAAAGCATGCCATTTCCTGTTGCCAGCAGATGGCGCTATGACTAAATGAATATTGTCATAGAAATGTCTTTAGATCAGGACTCTTATCACACATGTGAAGTTTGGGGCAGATCGGACACTGTATGCCTGAGTTACAACAGCTTCTTTCTTCATGGCAGGCCGCCATGGACACGCCGTTCAATGAAAACTCAAGATCTTCACAATTTAACATCGCTAAGGCCTGAAGATTAGACTGACCAAATATGATGTGGTTCTGTTTTAATCTGTATGAGGAGTTAATCACAGTGTAAAACATGTCTTTTCCTGTTGCCCACAGGTGGCGCTATGATCGTAACTGAATATTGGCATGTAGATGTGTTCAGGCCAGGACTCTAATAAATCACGTGTCGTTTGGGGCAGATCCGACTTTGTATACCCGAGTTACATCAACTTCCTGTTTCATGGCGAAACATCAAATTTTGTTTTCAGATTTTGCTCCAAGAGACTTTTTTGTAGGTATTGGGCTGTTAGATGTGTGTACCGAATTTCATACTTATACGTGAAACATAGCGCAACGGGCACTTCATTGAAATTTATAGGTGGCGCAATCGAGCCATTTTGCCCCGCTAATTCTGAAACCCACATCAGACGCACAATTCCACCACTTCTGACGCATTTGCAAAGTTTCATGAGTTTTCGAGCAAGTTTAGGCCTTCAAAAATGTGATTCATTTCAGAGAAGAGGAAGAATTGGCCAAGCAATTACAATATTTGAGAAACCAACAGGAGCAGAGAAGAAAAAACTAAAACTATCACCACAAACATGAAATGGACATGAATCAGAGTATTAATAACTGGAGACTCACGGTCTGTCGGCTCGACACTGGATGTGTGAGGGAGCTCCTGCTCAGACTCCTGCTCCGGCACAAAAGCACACACTTTGGTTTCCTGGGATTGATTGGGATGTTTCACAGCCTCCCAGGAACTCCGGATGAGGTTCTTCTTTTTTGTGTGTTTTTCTGCAAACAACAAACATTGATTAGAAACATGTTGTATTTGCACAGATCTTACTCTCATCAATTATGCCAACTGTAAATATATACAAATATGTAAATATAACTAAATTCAAAATAAAATAAAGCAATTTGCATAAAAGACATTATTCAGACCCATTGAGAAATGTTTTATTTCTCAAAAATATTTATATTTACACACATTTACACCCTCTACACCCTTGCATCGATTATCTTTTTAGATCATGCAACAGATGCTCATTACTCGCCTCAATTGAACAAACACAAATGCAGTAATTAATAGAAAGGCACAGGAATACTGAACATTATGTGCTAACCTACAATAATATAAATTGCATATTAAATAATACAGTTAAGCAATTATAACACTACCAAATAAAGTTACTAAAACCAACACTGAGTCCACATCGCATCGTCATGCTTATTTATCTATACATACAAATCTGCCAGATGCTTTACTTATATTGTAATCATAGTACTGCAGATGCTGTGGTAAAACCATGGTTAGCTGGGACAACATAACAATGACGTTTCCTTTTAATCTCCTACCATTTATTTCTGCATATGTCAACTTTGATTTGTAATAATTCAGTACCTGTTGTGTTGTTCTCCCAAGCGACTCTAGGGGGAGGCGGCCGATCCATCGCGTCTGTCGCGCCGCTGCTGGCCGACACAACAGCGCCGCTCAGCGGCGGATCGTCCTCCAACACATCGCTGCTGCAGCTCTGCGGCTCCACTGACATGATGTCCGCTGTAGTGGTCAGATCAACGCTGTTGTTTATAGATGAGTATTTACACTTCGTTCGCTAGTGTAGTTATGATCACCTGCACTGAAGGTTAAGTAACTCAATCTATATTGGCACTGTATTCTGATCGATCAGCGAGCTGTGTCTGTGTGAACACTAACTGCTTTAGTAACTCTGAGTCTCTTATAACCGCTCGACCGAGTCAGTGACGTCATATGGAACGCGCGCCGACTGTGACGTCACAGCCGCTGCTCTGCTCTGCTGAAGCCAAATGGAGGCCGAAAACAACGGAGAGATTTGTCAACTTTAGGAAGAGTTCTAGATTTATTCTGTCCTGGCCTTTCTTTATTTGCTCTGGATTCTACCTGTAAAGAAATTATTAGTTGCTGGTTAATTTTTGTTGGAAAAACAAACACCACTAAATTAGCAGGGAAGAAATCTGAAGGAGGTTTTGAAATGTTGGACTATGTGGATATAAATATTACTTTTAAGATCAATTTGATAAAAAAAGTGTATTGGTGATCCTGATTCTATCTGGTTTTTCATTCATAATGTTTTTAAGAAAGTGGGTGGTCTTAATTTTTTTCTCCTACCAAATTACCCATAAAATTGTCTAAATTTCATGAGCAAGCCCTCTTGGCATGGAAACTGTGTTTCCTACATCATTTTTCTCCTCACAAAATGAAAATTTGGAATAACGAGTTGATTACAATTAAAGGCAAGAGTATATATTAGGAGAAATGGTTGGATCATGGTTTAAATTACTTGAGTAATCTGTTTGATTCAACACAAAACATTTATTCTTATGATTCTTTTATGTTTACGTTTAATTTTCCTATAAAATATAAAGAATTTATCACAGTAGTTAAAGCTATCCCTTCTGGACTTATCAATTTGATGAGCAGCCATCTGTCTTATTATATTGTAGATAATAAAGACTGTAATTTATTTATAAATGGCAAAAATGTATTTGATAAAAAATGCACTAAAAAAGATATTAGACAAGTCTTTCATGAAAAAAGAAAGTTACTCCAAGTGGAAAATTTTAATTGATGTTAATAGGAGAAAGGCATGGCTGTTACCTAACAAATTTTGTATTTCAAATAAGGTGAGAGAAACCAAAGACAAGACGTGTCACGTGTCACTCGTATTGTTTTGAACGGGAGAAAGTGTAACGCACAATATGGCTGAGTAAGTCCCGCCTTCTAAATAAGAGCCAATCGCCGACTGGTAAAGTCATCGCCTCACTTCAGCGGCCGTTAGAATCGCTGGTTTCTATAGAAACAGTCAGACGCGCGCCTCCGAAGAGACGAGCATTTAGGTCTGCGCATGCGCATTAGCTTGATCCAGCCTGAAAAATAGTTTTTTGTCATGATTCGAGCGTTTAGAAACTAAATTTATGAGCCGGTTGTTGTTAGATTTCATTGGTGATTTCAAATATGAAATTTAATCGTAAGGTTGGCGAAGAGTTTTGGAGAATTTGATGTTTCCCCATTCAAAGAGATTGCATGATGCCCAGGATGCCCGAGAGGCGTTTCAAAGATGGCCGCCGAGTGAAATGACTTGTCTTAAAGGGACTTTGGAGAAACTCACCTGAAGATTTTACATAAAATATATCCAATTAATATCCAACTCTCTAAGTTTACTGATGTTGGGAAAGAATGCTCTTTCTGTAATTGTACTGAGGAGTCTCTATGCCATTTGTTTTTTGATTGGCACAGTGTGCAGACATTCTGGAAAGACTGTTTTCTCACTTTCTCTGCCAAAGTTAGATCGACGATAACTTTAAACATGAAAGCAATTATTTGTTATTATGAACATGAAGACAAAAATATTGACAATTTTGTAAACTTCATTATCCTGAATGGTAAATTCTTGTGTCGATTATCCAAATCCAGAGGTTTTCAAACTCATTCTTTTAATGAAGTCTCTTAAATTTGAGAAAAATGTAAAAGGTCATTCTGTTGTTACATATTATGAGTCTGTATTTGGCGTCTTGTGAATGTCCTTTTTCTCTCTCTCTCTCCCATTTATCTTTGGAGCTTTGACGTTGGTGCCTGTTTTTTGTACTGTTAATAAGTTCTTAAAAAAAAAAAAATGGAGGCAGAAAATTTCACCAATACCTTAAAATGCTTTTTGTATCAAAGAATGTCAAAGCAAGGGGGGTGCTCAACTATTGAAGAATTAAAACAACTCATTGATAAAACTGTAGACATTACAGTTTAGGAACTTGAAAGGACGTTTGAAATGATGAGAGACAACACACAGCACAAAAAGGGCAGAGATCATTTGATGCTTCTCAGTCTTTTGTCATGATTTGTGGACAGACGACATCCACACTTTTGGAGAAAATGAAATTGACACACTTCTGAAATGGTATCAGGACATCTAGCTGAAAAATGGATGTGACATCAGTGCTGTGCAGGCCGAATGAAGATCGCTGAAAGCTCTTGTAAAAGGACAGTTTTCAGATAAATCCTATTGCAGCTTGTGGGAAGTCCTACTTACAAAAGAGCCCTACTGCACAGACCCTAAATGCTTGTCCTACCAATTTCGGCTGCTTAGTGTGAACGTGGCTTTTCAGCTCAAAACAGGATAAAATCTAAAGTACACAAGTGTCAACCTTAGAAGATCTGATCAGGATCAGCAGTTCAGAACAGCCAAAAATATGTTTTCAACTGCTCTTGTCAATTCTGATCACATCATTATATATTTTATATTACTGATCAATATGTAAATCCAATAACCAGGCTAGTGGTCACAAAATAATTTAGATGAGATTAGTTTAGATTAGAGATTGTACGATCCAAGACAAGATTCTGTATGTCACGGACTTCCGAAGCTTTCCGAAGCTCACATGCTTTTTCAAACCGTATCTGCTCCGCGATGATTTAGATTTGGTAAAGAAAACAAGTCTGGCCACCAGATGTCGCTAATGCGCACTGTGTTAAAAGCTTCGCTTAATGAACCGTTTTTCTGCACTATTCGATGAAAGCCTCAAACGCTTCAGAAAGCCTCGGTTTCCCATCACTAAATAAAAAGGCTGTAATTTTGTATTTCTTTATCAGCAGGAAATTTGATCCAGATACAGATCACATATAGAGGAACATCACCAAAAAAGAATATTTCCTCTATTGCATGTCAAATATTAAATATATGTAAAATTTCCCTTGAGCAAACTTTTATTTTTTTAATTTCTCAGCAATTTCTCAGCATGAGAATGTCCAAATGTTATTTATTTTTATTTTTTTTTTAAATGTAAAAAGTAGGGATGCACCGATGTATCAGCCGCCAATATTTATCAGCTGATTTTTGCTCAATTTACAACCATCGGCATATCGGCTGTAGCAGGAAAAAGGCCGATATAAAAAACCGATTGTTTATTAATGAACTGCGTGAAGGCGCTGAGCTGTACAATGACTGTTGTGTAATCCTAGCGCTGCTGTCTGTGCTTTAATGTTAATCATATAACAAAAGATTGCACACTATTCTTGACTAAATAACTTCTGTAACTTTCATAAGTGTAGCAGACCCTATCCGAATGATGACTAAAACTTGACTGATGTTTTATTAAGTTTATTGTGTCCGTTTTCACACCAAAAAAAAAAATCTAAACATTACAGAGCACAAGAAGTGCACATTAAACTCTCTCTCCATTGCATTATCATCAACATACAGCGAATTACACAAAACACTTATTACAACTAACAGTTAACAAATATATACAGATTGTATGACTTTTCGGGGGATGCTTAATAAACTGACAAACTTTAAATCTGCAACCCCATCAAAATAAGAGTTTCGCCTTAGTAAAGGAGATAATACAAAAAATATTAAAATGTATACAAAAACAAATTAGAAGATTAATCATAATAAAATCTGTTACAATAAAGGATTAATTTATACAGTGCAGTGTTATTTTACATTTGTTTACTTTATTTCTGTACCTGAAAACTATTAAATCTACCTAAAAAAGCACTGTTTATTTCATATGTATCTTTGTCCTGTTGTCTTTATGTAGGCCTGCCGAATGTTAAATGGATCCAATCCATGCTCATTAGAAAGGATTTGGTGATGCAGCAATAAACCTGCTAGTATATTTTAATGCAGGTGTTTTTGAACTTTTCTTATTCAAAACATGATCAAAATACTATCTCGATGACAAAATTTCAAATAAGAGAGGAAGTGACAAATATCGGTATCGGTATTGACCAATAATTGTTTGTTAAAATCGGTATCGGCCCCAAAAAATCATATCGGTGCATCCCTATTTCAAACGATACCAACCTTTTGACTCTCCTTGCTAGAGATTTGAAGTTATGAGACATTATTTTTGCGCATGTTACAAAAAAATTAAAAATGCCTACTTTTGTTCCAAATGCTGTAATTTTTTATTTCTTCATGCAATCACCATGAAATTTGATCCAGATACAGCGCACATATATAGAGGAACATCACAAAAAAATGAACCTGATACTGTATTTCCTTCATGAGATATTCCATTTTAAATTAGGAAGATATGTAAATTTTCCCTTTTTCCCACTTTTTTTTTTTTTTTTGCTGTATTTTTCCGTTTCTCAGCATGAAGGCCTGTGCACACCGGGACGGGACTGTGAATATCGCACACGTTTATCGCCAGCGTTTTTTGTGTTCATACCCAAGCGATTTTCACTGGAGATGCGCAGAGTGAACGTGCAAATTCACTCCCTGGCAGTAAAATAAACATAAATAAACATATTTATGATATTAATAAAGTTAAAGAAGATAAAAATATAGATATTAAATGTCATAAATGGCATATATATGACATATGAGAGATGGTAGTCAGAAACGGTAGTGCAAATAAACATATTTATGAAATAGACATTCTCAACTATATTTCTTGAATGTAAAAGAAAAAAGTAACAGTAAAAATACAGAAATAATACACATCTATTGGTGTGGCCAAGAACTGGCAGAGCACCCATAGCGATCTGGCACAAGTGCTGCCTCAGCTGGCTCCAAAATGTCTCCATTGGTGAGACAGATGAAGAATGGCACAGCAAGCAATCACAGCGGGGGCTTCACCTCCAAAGCTTTAAAAAAGATGCTCCGCCACCTTGATTTTATTATGCCGAAGGATTTCTTAATGATGCTTTGTGCTTTTTGAGTAGTGCTGGTTGAATCTAGCTTGTGTCAGGCTCCCTGTAAGGAGTTATTAGGGCGATTGGCTGAGATATACAGGGATCCCCGCCATCCCCGAGGATCCAGGAATTCTCAGGTGGGTAAAGCTGCTGGTTTTTCAGAACTCTGGAATGTCTAAAAACTTGCCTCTGTGGTCACAAACTGCTTGGAGCTGAAGAGAGTAAAACAGTTGAGGTAGAGGTAGCACTGAGCATCTGTTCTAGGTGGCCTGATTCTCACTTGGCCGCCATTAATACTTCCAACATCACTTTTGAAAGCTGCAGATCCGGCGAGGTGAGCAAACCCATCTCCAACCTCTTGCAATTCTTCACGAATACATCACGAACTCTATCATAAAATATGGAGAGAACTGGGATTTGATGTGGCAATACTGCATGGGTGGTGGAAAATGTTAAACATGATGGAAGAAAATGTTAAAAGATATCAATAATTTGACACTTTGAACCCAAAACATAGAGGACTTTTTCTTTTTAAATGTATGTAACTACCTTACAGTTTATGCATGTACAATTATTTATTTTTTTCAAACAAAGCTATTGTTGCTTGAATTATTACTCTGACATTACACTTTACGGGTAAGTGCAGTACCACACAAGTAGAGGGCGCTGTAGGATTAACTTTAAGCTTGCTGATTTTCCAGTTGTATCAAAAATCACTTGTCTCAGTTGTGCTGTGAAAGCTTCTTCATTTTCAGTTGTGTAAGAAATAATTGAAGATAATTTGAACAATAGATAGATTTTCATGAAAGCACGACATAATGAAGCAGCAAGTCTTCTAATTTGAGAAAAAAACAAGTATTCAACATCACAATTCTGAAAAAAGACAAATATTTTACAGATTTAAAATCAAAGTCAGGTATTACATACTTCGAGCTTAACCAAATATAGAGGTCATCCCAGAATTTTTTAGAGAATTTGCATAAATAAAACAAATTATCCATATGCTTCACAAAAGGTGCACTCATTACAATCATTAATAATAAATTAATAAATCATTAATAATCATTAATAATTTTAAACTGAACTTCTTTTACCCTAGGTAGAGGTGGAAAATAAATACATCTTGTTCTAATCTGAACCACTTTTATCTTCAGGAAAAGCAAAAACAAGAGGTCTCTTCTTTAACTAGAAGAGAAAATCTGTCACTAATGTTCTCAAACCTTACTTCTACAGCTTTGCTCTGTGAAATTAATACCAGAGATGATTAGATTACCTGATGTTGGTATCACAGGTCAATAACACAGTGCAGCTTTAACCAGCTGAACCGCAGCAGGAACAGCTTTTATCAAAGACATATATAATTCATGAGTTATATTGTATTTTTCACAAAAAAACATCATAACTAAGGACATTTCATTTCCATCCATATGTGCAATGGATCAGACACCTTTGTCCATCCAGTATTGATTTCCTCTTAATAAGGATAAACCTATTATTCCACAAAGAACAATGTGGTGAAAAATTGTGTTTGTATATTAATTTCCAATATAATAATACCTGACTATGAAAATATGATAATTTACACTTTAATTTTGATGGCTCACACTTTAAAAGGAAATCAATGCCTCCAAAAGAATCAAAAATTGTAGAAGAAACGCTAAACCAAACAGAATGTTTATTTCTGAGGAGATTTTGAAGGCACCATTCATGCATCTCAAATAAGATTGGCCGCTGGACCACCTGTAGTAATGATGACATAATACTTCTGAAAGTAGAGTTGTTTTTAAATGTTGTAATGCTTTTGTCCTTTTTCTTAAAGAATTTAATTGATTGTGTTAAACTGTCAAATAAAATAAACTGACTCGGCTGCTGGATGGGTGTCATTTATGTTTTAAAAGGTTTTCCCAAAACTCAGAAATGGTCAGAAATCTGTTGACACACCACTGAAGTGTAGCTGAAATAATAATGTGGTTCAGAGCATTATTTTATGTTGACTTTTCAGTCACATTAACAATGATCGTACAATATTTATTCAACAGCAGTGATGTAGAATCAACATCATAATGGTAATATTGTTGAGTCAACATTACACTGATAATATCAGTGATGTAGAATCAATCATAGTGTAATGTTGTGCAAATGATTGTTTGTTCACCATTGTTTCAACATTAAATGTGGGTGCAAACGTGATATTGAACCAACATCACCTCATAATGTTGATTCAATGATATTTATTGTTGAAATCTAAACATTGTTTAAACATTAACTGAAGATGCAAAAGTGATGTTGAAAAAATCAATGGTGATATTATTGATTCAACATTACGACATCACTTTGTAACGTTGAATCAATAATATTACCATTGTTTCGAGGTTGAAATCTCAACATTGCTTCAACATTAACTGAGGGTGCAAGAGAGATACTGAAGCAACATCACTTTGTAACGTTAATTCAGTGCAATTATCAACACTGTCTCAACATTGTTTCAATGATTACATGCTATCTGGGAAATAATTAGCATTTGAGGTAAAAGTAATTAGTATTTAATATGGCATAGATTTTTTTTTTTTTTATGGCTGCAGTAAATCTTACGACTTTGGACTCTCTTTTCCCAAGAGCTTCAAAGATAAGAGGCTTCATTTCTTCATCCCTACTCAATAGTTTTACACATTTTTGCAAATGTTTAAATCGAATTTAGCATGGCCATGTCATTTTGAGCCATGTAATTTTTAATGTGTGGAAAAGGCGCCAATTAAACGAAACTAAACTAGCCAATCAGATTTCTTTTCACCCATATCCCCACCACACCCATGCACGCACACACACACACACACACACACACACACATTTGACTTTACAACACACAAACGCACACCTTTATTCTCATTCTCTCTTGCTTTCTCAATATCCCATGAGTGTAAACAGATAGATTAATAATCAATTTAAAAATATGTAATATGTATGTACATCCAATAAAACATGTAAAAGGAGTTTTTATGCATGTTTGGCTTGAGTTTTTGTTGCATTTACACTGTTATGACCAGCAGGGGTCACCAGCGTGTGGCGTTTCGAACGCTTCGAATCAGTGAATCATTTTGTGAAGCAATTGGTTCAATTGATTCGAATCTTCGAAAAGCTTCGTTTCTCCCATCACTAGTTAGCAGCGTTCGCCTCGTTTAAACGGGGCAGAAAACATCACAAGCAATACACAAGAAGATTAAATGCCAGAGATAATTTGATTCATTTGCGCAAGAATGCTAATATAACATGTCCCGCACTCCCCCCCACACCGCGCGAGGCGGTGCCGCTCCACCGGCAATCCCAGCATACACCGCGCCTCATTAGCATAAAACATTCCGGTGTCTACAAGAGCCGAGCGAACACATTCAGCTCCAGAGAACTACAGATACATCCAAAATAAAGATTAGTTTAACACACAGCGGCAAACATGAGCGACAGCGAGAAACTGGACAAGCAGCGGCTGAAGAACTTCAAGAATAAAGGGCGCGATCTGGAGGTAAAGCCGCGCGTGACGTCGAGCAGATTTACAGACACTTCACGAATAATCGCGCAATCATCGCCTCTCGAGTTTCATATCGCGCTGCCCTCGAAAAGTGTTGAGATCCGAGCGTTTAAATGAGAATAGAGAGGCTGAATCAGGCGAAGTTGTGATGTGAGGGTGTTAGCCGCGCGGCTAGCTCGCCATTAGCCTCGAGCTAACGCGCGTCGCAGCTCTTCATTAAAGTGTGTATTTGTCATCAGTCTTTAAAGCAAGCGTCGAGAAACGCTCGGATCAGTCGTGATGTGGTGTTCTGGGCTCGGTTTGTGTCGTGATCGTGTCGGAGAGCAGCAGTGTTCATCATGTGAGGGAGTGTTAGCATGAGCTCGGCCTGCTGCACAATAACATCCTCCTGACGCCTTCCGCTGCGTGCTCGAGCTAATGTCACTCTAATGACCATATTATCAACACTAGGTGTGTTTGCTGTGGTCAGAACGGTCGGGTTGTGTGTTGTGTGAGTGTTCCCAGCAGTCAGCTTTCTTTAACTGCTTTATATTCACTCAAACAGCGGCCTGCGCACATCAAAACACCGTAGAAACCTGTACTGAAGGTTATGGATCGGCTTTCTGCTCGGTTCAGGCGATGCACAATGACTCCAGTGGTGTGACTTATAGGGTGTTCTGAGCGTAAAATTAAATGTATATATGAAACAGTCATTCTGAGAACGGTATATTAGGTCTGATGATCTGAAGAGCCTGTAAAATGATTTCACATTCCCTCATAAATAAGTGTGGATCAGCTGATTCATGTGTGTGATTCACTGATTCTGGTTTCTCCTGTGCAGACGATGAGAAGACAGCGCACAGAAGTGGTGGTGGAGCTCAGAAAGGTAAGAGTTGGTGTGTTTTAGTGATTGACAGGTCAGGAGGCGGTCCTGTATGTGTGAAGAGATTCCTCCACTGTAAATACAGTGTGCTTGTGGACACCTGCATGCCGTCACTGACCTGAAGGTGTTTTCTGTAGAACAAGAGGGACGAGCACCTGCTGAAGCGGAGGAACGTGCCGCACGAGGACATCTGTGACGATTCGGACGCCGACGGGGACTTCAGAACCGTGAGAACCTCTGCTCATCTCTCTCTCTGTCAGATTGTGTTGTGATTTAATGTTTATGAAGCACCTGACCAGGTGAATTGAGTTGTTGTTGTAGTAATTCTGTTTTTGTTTCTTTATCATAGCAAAACACTTCGCTTGAAGCAATAGTGCAGGTAAGCCATGCGTTTTTAAATGGTGTTTAAAATAAAAATGTATGCAAAATATGATTTTGGAAGACTTTTAGTGAGTGAATCTCATGAAACGCATCTGGCTCTTACTTCCTCTGTAATAAAACCAGAGGTTGATTTTTGTGTAATGAAAACGAAGGCAGTTTTAGGATTGTTTTTCATAATAAGAGTCTCGGGGTAATGTCGTCATATAGTAGAGATGCTGATGAAAGCAATTATTTTCACCATCTGCCGATTGTTTAAAGGATTAGTTCACTTCAGAATTAAAATGTCCTGATAATTTACTGTCCTCCATGTCATCCAAGATGTTCATGTCTTTCTTTCTTCAGTGGAAAAGAAATGAAGGTTTTTGAGGAAAACATTCCAGGATTTTTCTCCATATAGTGGACTTCACTGGGGTTCAACGGGTTGAAGGTCCAAATGTCAGTTTCAGTGCAGCTTCAAAGAGCTCTACATGATCCCAGACGAGGAATAAGAGTCTTATCTAGAGAAACCATCGGCCATTTTCTGAAAAAAGATGATATACTTTTTAACCACAAATGCTCGTCTTGCACTGCTCTGAGATGCTCCACGCATGACGTAATCATGGTGGAAAGGTCCGATCCAGTGTTTACAAAGCGACGGACGATTTTGAATTTGGAGGAGGAAATGAGATGGAGTTTTTCACTACTGCAGTACTTCCACCTACATCACGCAAGACGAGCATTTGTGGTTAAAAAGTATATAATGTTTATTTTATTTTAGAAAATGTCCGATGGTTTCTCTAGATAAGACTCTTATTCCTCGTCTGGGATCATGTAGAGCTCTTTGAAGCTGCACTGAAACTGACATTTGGACCTTCAACCCGTTGAACCCCAGTGAAGTCCACTATATGGAGAAAAATCCTGGAATGTTTTCCTCAAAAACCTTCATTTCTTTTCCACTGAAGAAAGACATGAACATCTTGGATGACATGGAGGAGAGTAAATTATAAGAATTTTAATTCTGAAGTGAACTAATCCTTTAGTTTACCCAAAAATGAGAATTGTCATTTATTACTCACCCTCATGTCGTTCTACACCCATAAGACCTTTGTTCATCTTCAAAATACATATTAAGAGATTTTTGATATAATCTGATGGCTCAGTGAGGCCTTCATTGAGAGCAAAGCCATTGAAACTGTCAAGATCCATTAATGTACTAAAAACATATTTAAATCAGTTCATGTGAGTACAGTGGTTCAATATTAATATTATAAAGCCACAAGAATATTTTTGGTGTGCCAAAAAAACAAAATAACGACTTTATTCAACATTATCTATATGGGCCGATTTCAAAACGAATTGAATCAGTGGATTGGAGCGCCAAATTCACATGATTTCAGCAGTTTAGCCGTTTGATAGGAGATCCGAATCACTGATTCGACTCAAAAGATTTGTAGATCAGAAGCTTCATGAAGCAGTGTTTTGAAATCGGCCCATTACTATGTTGAATAAAGTCATTTTGTTTTTTTGATGCACCAAAAATATCCTCGTGGATTTATAATATTAATATTGAACCACTGTACTCGCATGAACTGATTTAAATATGTTTTTAGTACATTAATGGATCTTGAGAGAGGAAATGTCATTGCTGGCTATGGAGGCCTCACTGAGCCATCGGATTTCATCAAAAATATCTTAATTTGTGTTCTGAAGATGAACGAAGGTATTACGGGTGTGGAACGACATGAGGGGGAGTAATTAATGACTGAATGATTAACTAACACTTTAAAGCCTGTACACACCAAGAACGATAACTATAACGATGCAGTTCTAAAAATCATTCTAAATAAATATAAAAGAATAGCACTGAATCAAGAACAGCAAAAACATGTTTTGTGGACGCAAATCTAGCTATCGTTATTGTTCTTGGTGTGAACGGGCCTTTATTCTTGCCTATTTGTTGGGCAAATCTTATTAAAGCCAAAATGATATTGAGAGTCCCGTTCATTGAGAGCCATGTGAACATTCACTGCGCTATCTAGATTCTGGAGTTTTGGTTCCACCGGGACTCAATGAATCTCTGGATTTACTTCATCAACTAAATGCTCAAGGCGTTTCGTGAGACTCACGCTAATAGATGTTGCTTTGGTGAAATGGCTTGTACAGAGCGTGAGTGGCTCAGGTCATGTGATTATTGAAACATGTTGCCGTTTGTCTTCATATAACGAGGTGTGTGATCATGTTTGTAGAATGCGACCAGCGATAACCAGGGCATTCAGCTCAGCGCCGTTCAGGCCGCCAGGTGAGTGACGGCTCAAGTGTTTCGTAAGAGTTTCCGCTGACTACCAGTACGAGTGAAACATGGATAACCTGTGTGAAATAATATCGTTGACCTCATCTTGCAGGAAGCTGCTGTCGAGTGACCGTAACCCTCCCATTGACGACCTGATCAAGTCTGGGATTCTGCCCATCCTGGTGCACTGTCTGGACAGAGATGACAAGTAAGACCCGTGTCATGCGAGTGTGAGGCGCTCTTATTTTGTGCATATTTATCTGGTGCTCATTTTGTTTCTCTCTCTCTGTTCTGTAGCCCTTCTCTGCAGTTCGAGGCGGCCTGGGCTCTGACCAACATCGCGTCGGGAACGTCTGAGCAGACGCAGGCCGTGGTGCAGTCGAGTACGTTCACCTGATGCTCTCTGCATGTTTGTTCAATAGTTGGACACGTTTGGCTCAGCTTTTTTTTCTGTTGTGCTGGACAAACATTTTCAGTTAGTTTGACACTAATTTGAGTTCCCATGCTGGAGTAGCAGAAACTGACAGAGGGTCATTATTAGTGTTGGTTGACTAGTCAAAAAAAAAATTATTCAGCTAGTGGTGTGTGTGTGTGTGGTTGTGAAATCCTTTAAGGCCCTGATATATTCAAGCTGAAGTCCTTTTTCGTTCTTCACTCGGAGGTAAAATGAAGTTTAAAATACGTGAGCAGCGATATACTGTTATCGAACATCCGACGCCACCCACACTTCTGAGAGCAACGTTTAGATGAATACGAAAATATGTGATGCGCACTTTCCTCTCAATAACAGAATAAACACAACAAAAATATGTTTGCCTAACTGCAGAGCTTGTGCAAACAATCTAGTACAGTCATGTCCTGTTTATTTATATAGCACTTTATACAATAGGCTGCTTAAAAATAAGGGATGCCACGATTCCTCGATTCAATTCAAATACCTGTTTGCCTGTTTAGAGTAACTGGCAGAATACCAGAAGTCGTGCTTTCCCGGACGAGAATCCACAAATCCATTATTAGACCATTTCCTAAGGCTGTATGATGTATTAAAACCATGTGCTTTGTTTCATACAAAGTGTTACACTGTTATACATCTGTGGAGTGCGTCTCAACAGCTCGGTTAACAAAAAATCTGCATATGCTATGAGTTTGGGTTGCTTATAACGTTCATCTGGGAACGCAGTGTGCGCCAATGTAAATAACTTATAAACCTAAGCAAACACAGGAGAAAATGTTTCTAAATATGCAAACCATTCATCACAATTTCAGAATACTAGTTTGAACAGTTGCTCTGAGTTTGCATGTTTTGATGTCAACATGTTTTTGTTCAAGAAATTAGTGGCTATAGCATTTCTATTTCCAAAATTTTTGCACGTTAAATACATCCTCACGTTGCGTCAATCACTGCACAATCACAATGCCTTCGAAACTTTAGTCCGTCATTAAAAAAAAAAAAAAATTTGGATCGGGTTAAATTGTGTTTTTCTCATCTGTAGAAAACATTTTAAGAGGTGTTTTGACCATTCAGAGCCACCATACAAGTGAACGCAAAATCCAGAATGGCGTCTGACAAGTTGATCACTTCCTCTCGCAGCACAAAGCACTGTATGACAAAGTGCAGAATTTATATAATGTTTAATATATATATATATATATATATATATATATATTTATTTATTTATTTATTTATTTTTTTTTTTATTTATATAATTTATTGGTGTTTTTTTTTTTTTTTTCACTGACATCCTGAAGTAACATCCTTCCTCTCTATGCAATCTCAGGATTGGATGGATCCAATATTTCCTCTTTCTTTCTTTTTAAGAAGAGGGAGGACAATAAAATCATCCTCACTGCTTGAAGAATTTTTACGCAACGGATTTATTAATACAGACTCAGTGTACCCGGTTTCTATGTGTGATGAATCTTTAGGATGACGAATACAAAAAACGCAAATGAAAATTTCGGAATCTGTGTGCGAAGACCTCAATGATTTGATCTGCTGTATAACAATCACTAGGCTGTTGGCGCCCTCTGCAGGCGATTGTTATAATCATGTATTTTTATTACTGCAAAAAAATCTGATTACTACTCGATTAATCGTCAAAATAGTCTATTGTTTGCCAAAATAATTGTTAGTGACAGCCCTACTTTAAATCGAGCAGCTTTACCATATTAAACATTATTAAAAATTAAGCTTTTTCACTCACGGACGTCTGACCTCGGCAGACTGAACAGGAGAAATGAAGAGAAAGAAGGCGGCGCCTCAGTTCACGCACACTTACTACATAATCGCCACAAACCAATGGAAAGGAAAAGTCCGGAAAGTTTTGCACTCGCAAACAAAATTTGTTTTGGCCTGATTTTGTTCGGACTGACGTCACATCAGTTCGTTTTTTGATTTCGCTTCAAGTATATCAGAGCCTTTAGAGAAGCAACTTCTCTGAGTGGTCATTAACCAAGTGCCCATGATTTATTAAGGCCTCTCTTTATTTAAATGTGTAGACTCAAACTGTGTTTCAGAGTGAAGTTCACCCTCTTTCACAGCTCTATAATACTGCTGTCAGCGTCTCGGAGCGGTTAGCCTTCTCTGTTCACTGCAGCTCCTCACAAACTCATCCTCTGTGTGTGTAGATGCGGTTCCTCTGTTCCTGCGGCTGCTGCATTCTCCTCATCAGAACGTGTGTGAGCAGGCGGTTTGGGCTTTAGGGAACATCATCGGTAAGTGATGAACTCCACAGAAGTGTTGCTCTGCATACTGGAGCGTTATCATGAGCTGATGGGATTTGACAACCGGTCGATGTCAAAGACCCAGTGTCTGGTGTTTTGAGGTTCTGATGGTAGGTCATCGCCGCACCATTCATCTCCACAGTCAGGCGTTTCTCATCCCGAGTGTCATGTCACACTCACTGTGAAGATGTTTGTCTCATGTCAAACACTGTAAAGCGGTTCATGGATGCTCACGTTTGACTAGTTTTGTTGTGTTGTGATCCGTCTCGGATGAATGATCGCTGTGCTGTTACAGGTGATGGTCCTCAGTGCAGAGATTACGTCATCAGTCTGGGTGTGGTTAAACCGCTCCTGTCCTTCATCAGCCCCTCCATACCCATCACCTTCCTCCGCAACGTCACTTGGGTCATGGTCAACCTGTGCCGCCACAAGGACCCGCCCCCACCCATGGAGACCATCCAGGAGGTATGAGTGTGACGTATACCTGTGATCCTAGAGTCGAGGGCTCACGTGTCATTTTATTGCTAGTTACTAACCGCTGCCACAGGCCAAAGCTCCCGTGATAGATCTGGTCGCTCGCGTCACGTTTGTATTGTAAACACTAGTGCAGCTCGGCCAACTGCACAATCAACCATTGCAGTAAAATGTCTGCTAGTCAGCGAGTTTAAATGTCCTGAGAGATGGTTTTCATTATCGATATAGTGCCGTCTGCTCTCTAATCACTCTTGCGGTGCTTTGATACACCTATCGGCCCCCGCAGCACCACTTAAAGTCCAACACACCTCTTGTCTTAATGAGCGAGCCATTGAATCATTCATTTAACTGATTCTTTCAGAATGGCCCATTCATTCAGGAACAAATTTTTTTTGATGGATCATTTTATCATTCACTCAACAGCTTTGTTCAGAAATGCAAATTCATTTAGGACTGAATCCCAATATTCTGTTGATCGGCACTGTTTTTTGGAAATAGAACACGAATAGAGAGTCTAGCTCTGAAATGCAAGTCACTAAGTATAAGCCATTTGTTTATTGAACTGTTGTGTTAAGATCAGAATCAAATTTGCAGTCATCTTGAAGTTTAGGAAAAACAACACCCTTGTTTTTTTTTTTTTGGCATTTTTATTAATTTTGCTGCAGTCCAGCTTAGGGCTGAGTATCGTTCAGAAATTTTCAATATCGATACGACACCTTGACTTCGATACCAGTTTTTTTTTTTTTTTTTTTTATATACCAATTTTATATCCATTTTAATGATTACATTACCTCAAAACACTTTGCTTTTATTTTTTCAGTTTGACTTCTTTACAGACTCCAAGACTCTTCTCCTGAGCCACTGTCATACAAATAGCGAGTCATGCAGCACGTCCTGATATTGCTGAGTTAGATGCGTTCCTGGGTCAACATATTTTGAAAATTTAGTCTTAACCCTATTTCTACCCCTAAACCTAACCCTACCCATAAGTTATCCCAAAAATCATAGAGAAATGATAGATGAATAACACTGATGTACTGTAGAAGCACCAATTCATGATTTGAAGCCTAAACTTGACAATCTGTAAACTTGTCCCTCAAATCTGATTGGTTGATTTGAATGTTGTTCCAGGATAAACAAAAATGTTGACCCAGAAACATGTTGAACTCAGCAATATCAGGTTATGCAGTCGTGCAAATGATAAACTTCATTAACGATGCATCTCTGGCCCGATTGGGCAAGTGACACCTCTGTCCTGAAACGCGAGCGGAGGTCCTGTATCGCAGTGTGCTGCTCACTTGTACAGATGCGTGAGAGAATCACCTGTCACTATTTGTGAAATTTTGTCTCCCATTACTGCTCTGATTAATTTCCTCATTCACCCCACAGGCTATAGTGAATAAATGTTTGAGGGAATTTCCTGCATTATAAGCGCAAAACTTGCAGGAATGAGTAAAAATATGTGCAATACCCACATCCTGTGCCAAAATTCAAGCCCTGTGCATGCTTGTCCTGTTGACATTAACGAGATTAACCCCTTAGGTATTGAAATTTGATACCAAACGACAAGACATTTGTTTTATTTATATTTTTTATACTCTATGGTATCGAGGCAATTTGGTTGGTGCCTAAAATGTACTCGATGCTCAACCATTAACTTCTGTCTCTCGTCTACTCTTCCCAGTGCATCTTATTTACATGTCTGCACTGTTGTTTGAGACGAAGCATTACTTGGTCCGTGAGCACATGCTGAACAAAACTCTTGATTTCGATTGATATTGAGCAATTTAAATGACTCCATTTGATCATTGCACTCGTGGGGCCCTATCATACACCAGGCACAATGCGGCACCAGGCGCCACGCAAGTGTTTTTTGCTAGTTTCAGCCCAACGCAGTTATCATTTTCACGTCCAGCGCCGCATTGTTTGAATAACAAATGCACTCGCCTCCATCTGTTCGCCCATGGGTGTGCTCGTCTGAAAACGAGGTGTGTTGGGGTGAATTGTTGGCGTGTTGCTATTTTGAGGAACTGAAAACGACTGCACCATTGACCAACAAAAACCTGCTCTAAAGTCAATGGCACAGTATATTTGCTATTTAAAGGCCGTCAGTAATATGTGCCTATAGGCGCATGCACACATCGCATACGCTCTGCTTATTACACTCACAGGGACGTGCAGCAGCACACAAACATGACATATATTACAAATAAAAGATTCCTCTCTGGAGAAGTGTTCAGTCTTTCCACTTGCAAATTCCACCATGTAAATAGCGAATCCATCATGGTGCAAGTGCACATGGCATTTAAAGGGAATGGGAGATGAGACTCTGATTGGTTTATTGTAGGGCTGCACGATTAATCGCATGCTATTCTCACGCGCATTTCGTCAGTAAAGCCGGTTCCCTGATTACCGCTAAATCGCCATCACCTGTTTTTAAACGGAGCGCCTTTTAATAGACGGAGCCGTAGTTCACGGACAAGCCACGCAATATCGCGTTCATTATCGCAGGCGATTCATCTGCGATATGAACGCGATATTGCATGGCTTTTCAGTGATCTACGGCTCTGTCTATTAAATGCCGCTTCATTTGAAAGCAGGTGATGGCGATTTAGCGGTAATCAGGGAACCGGCTTTACTGACGAAATGCGCGTGAGAATAGCATGCGATTAATCGTGCAGCCCTAGTTTATTGCATGTTGTACCCAAAACACACCCATGACTCATTAAGAGACTAGGTACAACCCTTTTAGACCATGCACCTGGTGCGCCAGCCTTTTTTCTGTTGTGCCCTAAGTGCACCTGTGCCATGCGCTTCAGACCATGTGCTTAGATCGTTAAAATAGGGCATATGCCCTCAATAGACATTTGTAGTTACTTGTAGGTGCTTAAAGCTGTAAAGCATTGTAAATGGAGACCACATTTGACACTTCATGATTGGTTTATCACGGAGTCTGTAAATGTGGGGGTTTGCTGATGTACACTGGGCTTGTGCTCTGCTTATGCATGGTGATGATCTCGTGTGTTTCTTCATACAGATCCTTCCTGCGCTGTGCGTGCTCATTCACCACACTGACGTCAACGTAAGTGCTGCTGGTCATGTGACTGTAACTGCTGTAACAGATGGGCGGGCGGGTTTAACTCTGTGTTCTGTGCAGATCCTGGTGGACACGGTTTGGGCGCTGTCTTACCTCACTGACGCTGGCAATGAGCAGATCCAGATGGTCATTGATTCTGGGATTGTACCGTACCTCGTCCCCTTACTGAGCCACCAGGAGGTCAAAGTTCAGGTACAGAGGAGCTTTTTTTTTTTTTTAAATCGCGTCACAACCAAACAACCCTTTTTCTCTCTGTCTGCACTCATGATGCCTGTGTAACGGTCTGCTTTATGGCTTCAGACGGCAGCGCTGCGAGCGGTGGGCAACATTGTGACGGGAACTGATGAACAGACTCAGGTGGTGCTCAACTGTGATGCTTTGGGCCACTTCCCAGCACTCCTCACACACCCCAAAGAGAAGATCAACAAGGTAACAAATGCAGAAAATGTCAAAGCACATGTGATGCATTGTTGTGTTGGATGTGATGACAGCTGAGGTGTGGCGCTGGCATGAGTGACTGAATAGAAGCAGCAATGTAGTGTTTAGATCAACATGTTTAGTGTTTAAGGTGTAACTTAGCTCAGAGGTGTGTGTGTGTGTGTGTGTGTGGGGCTGATGGGTGGGGGTGTCATAGATCAGTGCTGATACAGGAGTGCATCTGAGGCCGGCCGCTCACACTGAGGCCTCTCTGCGGTCTGGCTGATGATTAGAGCCTCAGTATCACTCTCACCCTCGGCTGCCAGCGCCTCAATCTCAGCAGGGCCCGTGACCGTCACGTACGCCCTGCGATCTGATCCAACCGGCCGCCCGTCTCTCACATGATGTCATCAGCTCTGAAACTGATGTACTCTGAAACCGAGTCTGTGCTCTGCTCCCGCAGGAGGCCGTGTGGTTCCTGTCCAACATCACAGCAGGAAACCAGCAGCAGGTTCAGGCCGTCATCGATGCCAATCTAGTGCCCATGATTATTCTGCTGCTGGATAAGGTGGGTGACCTGAACTCTCCTCATCGAAACACTTGAACTCTACATGTCACTTTTTTTTTTTAATAACTGTGTGCAAATTATAGCATATATACATCATGAATGTACCAACAGCGGTTTAGTTTTGCTGTGCTGTTAACATGGGTAGAGAATGAACGTTCACTGTTATCACGATACTTTGACCAAAGCCAAGAGTTAAGGTTATAAAAATACTTTTAAATACATGGTAAACCATTAACACTGGCCATTTTTGGTTGTCAATTCACCTTTGAGTGTTTAATCCTGTTCTGTTCACACTGTTCAGTCATTTACAAGAGTGACAAAAATCTTCCTGAACTTTAATTTTGAGTGAACTACACGATGTGTGGTATTGTCGCGGTTTTGTATTGCGATTTATATTGTGACGATTTATTGATAATAAATCAAATATTAAAATGTGGTTGCCGTGACGCTGGTAAAGCTGCAGTGCTCAATAAATCACAATGTTGTGTCTCACAGGGAGATTTTGGCACTCAGAAGGAGGCGGCGTGGGCCATCAGTAACCTGACCATCAGCGGCAGAAAGGATCAGGTGTGCTACTCGGCCGTACACACATGTTTGCGTGTGTGTGTGTGTGTGTGTGTGTGAGGAGGGGTGATGTTCACATGTTCACATCTTGTCCTGTAGGTGGCGTACCTGATCCAGCAGCAGGTGATTCCTCCCTTCTGTAACCTGCTGACGGTGAAAGACGCTCAGGTGGTGCAGGTGGTCCTGGACGGCCTCAGTAACATCCTCAAGATGGCTGATGATGAGGCCGAGACCATCGCCAACCTCATCGAGGAGTGTGGAGGTGAGCTGTGTGTGTTGGTGTCGGAGGACACTCGGTGTTTGAATCTGTTAACAAGCTGAGTTGAATCAAGTGTGTTTGTTTGGGCGTGACTTTAAGATGGCGTGCATTGCTTTTTTTAAAGTCGTGATGTAACGGAGAAAGTGACATCTTTTTTAAAAGTAAAAACTAGGGCTGTGAGGAGACGGTTAGCTCATGAGACAAGAGATTCTTAAATACTAGGGGTGCCACGGTTCTCGGTAAAAACTCGGACCATACGGTTCGGCACACGCTTGCACCGCCGTCTATCTCGAATGTTGATGCATCTATAGGCTAATATGGTTTGTTTAAAACGGCAACGTGGATAACAGAGTTCAGATCATGTATATTTCAGTCGATGGATGCGCATTCTGGCTTCTAAAAATGTTACAACAACAATAATCAGAAAGCTCTTTGTAAACTGTTCACTGCCAGTGCCGTATGCTCTAATGTCCAGTCATTTACGCCGTCATCACCCAGGTGTTGATAGCGCGTGAGCGCAGGTGAGACCTGAACAGCACACGTTGCTGTCTGTGTTTAAACTAAACTCATTTAAGCCTTGCTAATTTAAACCTTCAAGAACAAGACGCGAAAGAGAACTCGCACGCACTGAGAGAAGATTTGTGTGCGCTCATCCGAATTAAGTGAACGTATAATAGTCGAGAAAGACAGCGCATGTAACAGTACATGTACTGGATCGTGCATGTCTTAAAGGGAAAAAAACTATTCCTGCTGCCTGTTTTTAATCAAACAACAAATGACAAAGAAATCACTCACTGCTCTTGACTGAATTAATATTTTATTTAATTTAAACAGTAAAGATAATATACAGTGTTATTTTATATTTGATTACTTTATCCATTTTCTGTACCTGAAAGCTGTTAGATACCTGAAAAGCCTGAAAATCGCTGTTTGTTTATTTGAATATTTGCTCTATTGTATTTAATTGTGATGTTGCTTGTAGTTTGATTATTTGTTCTTATTTTCTTTATTTTTATTTGACAATAGTCCTATTTTCCCTGAACATGGCACATACCGAACCGTACCGAAACCGTGATACGAACCGAACCGTGAGCATTTGAACCGTTACACCCCTATTGAATACTGTGTAAAAATCTCATCTCCTTTTTAGTGAATTCAATGATGAAATGCATGACTAGAAAAATATTCTGCAGGTGTATTTGAAATGTTTTAACTAATCATCTTGTAATGAACTGAAATGACATTCTACTTTGAGTATGAATTATCATATGCAGTAAAAGACAACAAGGAGTCTTCTCTCCAGTGTTAATTTTGACAGCAAATTTTGGTTTAGTTTTAGTCATAGTCTTTTGACTAAAATGCCATTTAGTTTTAGTCATATTTTAGTCATCGGAAATTGTTTTAGTTTTAGTCTAGTTTTAGTCGACTAAATATCATACGATTTTAGTCGACTAAATCTACAGTAGAATTAGTCTAGTTTTAGTCGACTAAATATCATACGATTTTAGTCGACTAAATCTACAGTAGAATTAGTCGACTAAAATCTAATTTAGTTAAATTGTAAGCATTAAGCATTTCCAATAAAAATGCTTCCACAGACCCAATACACTGATATAGGCACATCTGATATTCCCCAAACTGTTTATGTTCACCCAACTGTACTTTGCTCACCAAAGCAGACGGTTTTTGACCGTTCAAGTGCAAAAACACGTGAAAGAGCAAAATTCAGTACTTTTCAGGGATTGACACACTTATCATTGAGGTAGGCTACTATTATAGATTACATTTAAAAAAATTTATTAGATTTGATTTTCAGTTTTTCCTGCTTTCATTGTAATTTTAGTTAAAAGTTTTAGTAATTTTTTGTTTGTCTTTTAGTTTTTGCTTTTAAATGTCTAACTTTTTATTTTTTGTTTATTTTAATACCTCAGGTTAAGCTAAAGCTTAGAAACTATTAAGTTTCTTTGGTTTTAGGTTTAGTTAACAATAATAACCCTTATACTTGTAAAATATATTGAATAATGTGTCAAATAATGTTCTTAGTCTTTCCTTCCTGTGACAGAAGATACAGTAGTTTACTATGAATTAAACAGAAATTAAATTAAATACAGTTTATTGTTTAAACAAAATAACAATGACCAGGAAAAAATCATTATAAACCATCCTGAAATACACCGTGACTCTTATTCTGAAATGTCTGCAGTCTGCACTGTAGCTGGCTGCTCATGATAAATATGCATTCTTACAACCGCCTAAAACATGCTACCATATAAACATCGTGTTTTAAACACTGCCATAATTCATCAACATTAGCTTCTGACTGGATATCTTCCCAAATCCTCCCTCTTTAATTTTCGTCTTGTTTTTATTCATTGACGAAAATGAGTAGATTTTAGTCATAGTTTGTCATTCAAAACCCATTTTTATTTAGTCATCGTCTCGTTTTCGTCCGTGAAAAAATGTCGTTGACGAAAATTATGACATATTATTCGTCAACGAAATTAACACTGCTTCTCTCCTGTATGATTTCAGTCTCTTCAGACCTTACTGTACATGATTTATGAGCTTCTACAACCTTTGACCTCCTAACTGAACTCCTTTCCACAGATTGATCAGAAATAACTGAATTAATAAATTAACCGTTTTCTTTTAGTCTTAAGTGCAACCATAATCAAAATCCTCTCTCAATATTTAAAGTGCAAAGAGAGACCAAATGTATTCAAGCATGATACAGAGCTGAGAGATGCTTACAACTACACTGCCCAGCCTAACATAGCTTTCATATTGGGAGATATTTGCATGCATCAGGGAGGCGCTTTCAAAATTCACGTTTGAATGTGCTCGCGTTTCACTCTCGCTTTCAAGATCACGTGTTCTCTGTAGACTCTGCCGCTCGTGTTGGATGAGCTGGATGGGACTGAAGCGACCGTTATCCAACTGAATTAAATGGTTTTTATTTTTATCAAAAGCAAAATGACAACGGAGGCGCAATGTAAACGTATCGGTGGCATATTCTACCCTAATTTCATCCTCACACTCCGTCACGGCAATGTCACGAGACGGCTCTTCGCCTCGATGAGAAATCTCGTCACACCCCTAGTAAAAACAGATCTTAAAAAGAAACTGTGTAGGACAGGGACTTTGTTCAGTCCATCCGTTGATCTGAACGTGAGCTTGAGGATCTTATGCATCATTTTTTGCTCAGGTTTGGAGAAAATCGAGCAGCTGCAGAACCATGAGAATGAGGACATCTACAAACTGGCTTATGAAATAATCGATCAGTTCTTCTCATCTGATGATGTAAGTTCCTGCACACACGTATTTGATATGATGCATGCTGTAAGTAGTCAGATCAGCTCTTGAAGGCAATCGCAGCTCTTGATGCCGTCATTCATGCAACCGTCGGTACCTCTCTTTCAGATCGACGAGGACTCCAACCTGGTTCCCGAAGCGATCCAAGGAGGAACGTACAGCTTCAATTCTTCTACCAACGTGCCAGCAGAAGGGTTCCAGTTCTAGACGCGACAGGAAATCTGGAGTTTTGTTTGTGATGCAGCACTCTGTTCAACATTAAAAATAATTAGAGAGAGAGAGAGCGAGCGAGAGAGAGCGCGAGAGAGTGTGATAAATATTAGATCCGTTGTGCTTGGCTGATGGGATCCAGCTGCATCTAATCCAAGAGAAATTGAGTGGAGTTCCTTCTGAAGGAAGCGTCCGGACGGCGTTTGAGATGATGGCTTTGAGTGGATGCGAGTGAGAGTGAGTGGGTGACTACTGCGTTTCAAAACACGACCATCTAAACCGAACGCGCTCGGAGCAAACTTCACTAAAACTGCCTGGCGTGTCTTTTCAACAAAACCAAACCCAACCGACGGGAATAACAAAGACGTCTCACATTAGTAATCCGAGGTAAGGACGATAAAGGAGGACCTCGCCAACAACAAAGAGACACGAGCACACTTCTGAGGTCACCTGAGGCGCGTGTGTGTGTGTGTGTGTGTGTGTGCGTGAGTGTGTGTGCGCGAGAGAGTGAATGGCCCCTGTGCTGAGGGGCCGCGTTCATCTGACGTGCTGGAGAACGGACCCAGCAGACCAGAGCCCTCTCCCTGCACGCTAGCGGCGTCCCGCAGTCCAACGGCGCGTCTTTGTGCTGCATGTGCGCAAGTGAATGGACGTGACGGTGTGTGTGCTTGACTGACTGACTGGCTGGCTGGTGAAATGCAGGACTGAATGTAACGAACGCAGCGAGTCGACATCGAAAAATCAACCGGCTAATTGTGGAATAGCCTGGAAGAGGAGGCTAAATGGAGTAAAAATAAAAAAAATCACCTTGAATGGAATGACTCGGCATCAGTGATCTAAAGAAGACTATGTCATGACTTTAATTTCCCCTTTTCCTTTTAATTATTATTTAGTGTTGATGACACTGGACTGAGCTTTGGCTGTTGGAGCGGAGTTGCGTCGAGGAGATCGGTCGGGGATGTGCGTTTTGTCCCGGTGTGTGTTTTTTGTTTTCCCTGCTCACTTTCTTTTCGTCTTCCCCCGTTTCGGCTTTTAATTTTTCAGTGCTGGTGTAAATACATGTAATACACATTGTGCACTGTTGTACCTCTGCACAAACTCGGGCTCCTGTACATTTATGACCCTTACCGCTCGCCCTTTTTCTGTTCTCGGGCGCTGACCGCTTTGAGGCGTCATGTGATCATGTGGGGAGGTGTTTCATGTGTGAGAGGTTTGACATATCCTTTGCATGTGCTAAACTGCAGCATAGTTCATTTTAGTGGGTTTTAGTTTCGTAAGTGAAAACTGTTTTTTCTTTTTTTCTTTTAAGAAGTACCTACTGTAATGTTTCTGTGGCCATTTTTTTTTTTCCTGCCCATTTAAGCCCCTCACCGTTCCTGACGGACGAGCAATTCTACACCGTTTTGCACATTGCAGCGTTGGAGGTGTGTAAACATTAGCAAAGATGGACAACTACTCCAACTCGAATACAGAGTCCATCTTGATTTGTAGATAGATATTCATGTTCAGTGTTGAGCAATATTACAGCACACGCGTGTCTCCGGCGGACCGTGCCGTGCCTTCATCCGAACGCACGTACAGGTCACGCTGTGACAGCGCTGTTTTCCCACTATAGGTTTACCATCCTTTTGTTTCTGAATTTTAGTTGACTGTAGAGCTGTCTTTGTTTTGCATAACCTCTTGATGGCTATATTATGTTTTATTCACACCCCTCCCTCCCCTCCCCAGCGCCATTCCTTGTTTGCAAATATGTAGTTTCAAAAGAAGACAAAAATAGATGGTATACCTATCCTGTTGGACATAGACTACAGGCTCTGTACCTATTCAAATAAATATTCAAATGTGTCACAGTGGTGCCTCTCTTCAGCTGTCTGAGTCCTGATCACAGAGATTTCACACAAGCTCCTGGTGGTGGTTTTTAAAACTAATCTCTGACCCAAGAAATACTCCTTTTATTTTCTGCCAACCTTGTTTTTTTTTAAAACCCTTATTTCACCCCATCCATATCAAAGTTTTCTGTGATTTTAGGTCTTTAAGCAGATTTCTTATAAAGTATAACATTTAATCTCATCTAAATAGTAATGTGATTTTTGGCCTTTTTTAAGGATTAGTTTCAAAATGCTTAAAAATGACCCCAAGCTTTACTCACCCTCAAGCCATCCTAAGTGTATATGACTTTCTTCTTTCTGATGAACATAATCTGAGAAATATTAATAAATATCCTGATGCATCTGAGCTTTATAATTGCACTGATCAAGTATGAGCTGAAGAAAGTGCATCCATCCATCATAAATGTACTCCACATGGCTCCAGGAGGTTAATAAAAGCTTCAGTTGTGTAAAAAAAAAAAAAAAAAATCATATTTAACAAGTTATGAAGTAAATATCTAGCTTCCGCCAGACTGCCTTCCGGATTCAACTTACCGAAAAAGTGTAACTGATGCGACGCCACTTTACCCTTTTTCCGTAAGTTGAATAGGGAAGGCGTAGGACGTAGTGTAAGCTTTTTGAACTGCGAGATTTTTACACTTTCATCGTACGTTGAATACGGAAGGCAATATATAAAGCTCGGATGCGTCGGGATATTTATTAATATATCTCAGATTGTGTTCTTCAGAAAAAAGAAAGTCATATAAACTTAGAATGGCTTGAGGGTGAGTAAATCTTGGGCTAATTTTCATTTTAAAGTGAACTAATTCTTTAAGTGTGCCACTAAGCTGAACCTGATTTTGCCTGTCAACATTTTTGTTGATCCTGGAACAACATTCAAATCAACCAATCAGATTTGAGGGACAAGTTTACAGATTATGTCAAGTTTAGACTTAAAATCATGAATTGGTGCATTGGTGCATTTCCCTCTGATTTTTGGGATAACTTATGGGTAGGGTTAGGTTTAGGGGTAGGAATAGGGTTAAGACTAAATTTTCAGACTGGAATGTTGTTCCAGGATCAACAAAATATGTTAACTCAGGAACATGACTAACTAACTCATTAAATCTTAAGGTTTTTTTTGGTGTTCTAATTAATTTAACTGCTGATCCAATTATATAAATATGGATTACAGTTTCAATAGTCTTCGGTTTTAATCTTGATGTCTGATTCTGGTCTGTTTAGCCTGTTATATCTTACCTTATGAAAGCTCAATCTCTCTGACACTTCATTTATCAGGATTTCCTACTTTACTCTCAGGTTCTTCATATCAGCTTCACATTTCTTTATGCAAATGCAGCAGATTGTGAGGCTTCTCTGGATTTTAAGGTCTGATATTCTCCAGTCCTCATGGTTTTCTCAGAGTGCCGTTTTCCACAGTGAAATTAATGAGTAAAGTTTCTAAATTGAAAGGTTGTGTTCTGAGCATAATTAGTTTGGTTAATGTTTTATATCAGGATCATTGTGGTCTGAGTTCTTAGGATCAATAGAGGTCAAAGCAGCCACTCTTGTATGTTTATGTTGACCTGACAAATCCATCATACTCGGGTCTCAGAAGAAGCAGCAGATTCAATAATAGCTATTATTGAATCTGCTGCTGCTTCTGAGACCTGAATAATAAAATGAATGCGGTCCAAGCCGCTCTAGCTATGACCGCCAAACTCTGCTCAGACCTTCAGACTGTTCTGACTCTGTATGCCGTCTCTTTTCTAACTGACTGGACTTGGGATTTTTTTTGTAAATTTGATCTTCCAGTTTATGAAAAACCGGAACATCAAATTCACGAAAAATCCCATAGACTGTCATTGAGGGGCTAAATTTCAAACACGAACTCTTGCTGATTATTTAACCTACATCTACATCCATCATACATCTGTCAACATGCAGAATCATGTTAAATCATGCTAGAAACCGGTTAGCAATGTGTTGAATCATGCTAACAATATATTAAATCATGTTAGCAGCATGTTAAATCATGTTTGAAACATGCTAGCAATGTGTTAAAACATGCTAGCAGTGTGTTAAATCATGTTAGCGACATGGTAAAATATTAGCAATGTGTTAAAACATGCTAGCAGTGTGTTAAATCATGTTAGCGACATGGTAAAATATTAGCAATGTGTTAATTTATGCCAGAAACATGCTCGCATTGTTTAGTCATGCTAGAAACATGCCTGCTACATCCTAAATCACGTTAAAACATGTTAGCAACTTGTTTAAATGTGCTAACATTGTGTTAAAATGTGCTAGAACATGTTAAGGAAATAAAATTAATAAAATGTTGATTATAAATCTTAACAAAGCTTTTCAAAGTTATTTCAAACTTTCAGACAGGGCTTTGTCAAGCCAGTATCAAAGTTTATAAAACTTTACTGATCTAGTTTAAGGTAATGTTTCTGGATTGTAATTATATACAGAATTAAATGTTATTTTCGATCAAGATTTTTAAACATTTAATTTAATAAATTCTCCCAATACAAACCCCAAATTTAAACTACAGTTACAATTTTAAAAAAATCAAAAGGAATCTCACATTCTTAATTGTTCTCTTAATTCGTCACTTTATAGTAAAACATCGAGGAGAGCTAATTCAACAGTTTCGCAACGTTTGGATGCAAATTCTGCAACCGCAACACTTTCACAAATAGACCTTGATTAGGGTGGATGCCATATTGAGTTTTACTTGGATGAATTGGGAGCATCATCATACTAGCATAAGATCCTTACTATTTCTGCTATATAAAGATACAGTGAAAATGGAGTACGTTGATGTTCTGAATTCAGCCATAGTTTTTGAAGGTGGTGGAAAGTCCCTGGATCTACTTCCACAAAGATTCTGGAGCGAGTATCCAGTGGACACTTTACTGTCCCATGAGGCCACGGCAGAGTCACTGCTAGGCTATATTAAAAATAGCAGAGAATAAAGATGATCTTTTTAAATGCAGGTACTTTAGGGGGGGAAAAATTGTCCTTGTGATTAAATTGTTTTAACATCACTTGAGAAATTACTTGTAGGTTTAAAAAGTGATTTTACTTGTTTATTAATTTGATATAAAAGAAAGTTATTTTTAGTAAGCAGGCTGAGCTAATGTCCATGCATGTACATCAGCTTGTGTTCACTCCTTACATAGTTTACCCAGGTGGAAAAAAAGTACTCCTATTTTTGTACACTAATTTTGTACTTAATATACTAAAAATTCTTACTAATATACTTACTAAGTGTACTCAACTGTGCTATTTTGAGACAGCATGAAATATGACCTAAAATGTGCTTTTAATATATCTCTGTATTTAAAAAAAATATTTCGATACCACTTGTAGTACACTGGGTTCAAATGTACTGAAAGTGGTATCTAAATACATTTTTTAAATGCAGAGATAGTATATTAAAAGAACATTTTAGTTCATATTTCATGCTATCTCAAAATAGCACAGTTGAGTACACTTAGATGTTCTTAAGATGATCTTAATATACTAAAAATTCTTCTTTAGTACTTAAGTACAAAATTAGTGCACGAAAATAGAGCACTTTAAGTATATTATAGCAATGTACTTTTTTTTTTCACCTGGGTACCGATTTAAACAAAGTTACAAAACTAAAGTGACTGGTAAAGGATATATTTTAGTGTTGATAATTTGGTTGAAATTTATGTTGGTTAGGTAGCAAGCTAATAAAAAGTAACTATGCCTCCGCTCTTCATAGTCAGTATTAATAGTTAAATCCTGTTTTGACATTACAGGGACTGATGAACACACCCGTGATTTTATTTGGTGGAGAGTTTCTCATGAAGCCCTCTTCACTGGAAAATAATGCTGTCATTGAAATTACACTATTTAATTTCTCTTGTGTACTCACTTAAAATCTTTAATCAACACTAGATGGTAGTATTTGCTAACTTTTCACCCAGAGTTCTTAAAGCAATATTTTCCCTGAGGCTATGCAGAGTTGTAGATATGAGCACCACATACAAACGGCAGCCAATTTTTACAGTTCATTTTGAACCAAAAACCAAGCTTATGCTGCGTTCACATCATGCATAATTATGAGATGGCAACCTGTTCTACTCAACTGTTTACATCCTCAAACTCATATTTATGCATTTGCATTTGTGTATACGGTAGGGAGCGCTGTTACACATCTTCTGAAATAGTGCAAAATCTCTGAATTCAAAGTGAAGAAGCAGAAACAATGAAATACTGAATGAAATATTTATCCCATGAAGAGGAAATGACTGAAGCTTTGGGGGTGTTGATGGACTCAATCTACTGTTTTGATCATCCTTCTGAATCCTATCTGGACGTGGTCTTTCACAAAAACACGATTTGCTCTGCTTTTTGTTACCCACACGTTGATAAAGAATGCATGAAGCTAGAATAAAATGATACCTTAAAATAAAGGGCAGGCAACCAGTGTGTCAGTGTAATTATACATTTTAAGTACTGAGTAATAATAATTGACAACGTGTTTACTATAGGGTTAGGTTAAGATTAGGGTTTGGTTTTGGGTTAATTGCAATATATCAAAAGAAATGCATAATTACATGCATGTTCCGACATTCATACAATAAAATATTCAGGGGACCATGGAAGTTTTGTAAAAATTATCAAAAATGCTGGCGCTGACTGGCGACTTTTTAAAAAATGCTGTTGGGGAAAGAGTTAAGGCCCAGTTTCACAGACCGGGCTTAGCCTAAGCCAGGATTAGGCCTATGTTCAATTAGGATATTTAAGTATCTTTTATAAATGTGCACTAGAAAAAAACATTACTGGTGTGCATCTTGAGACAAAACAATGACACTGGCATATTTTAAGATCTATCAGTACAAGTTGCTTTCAGTTAAAACAGCTCAAACATGCATTTTAGTCTAGGACGATCTTAAGTCTTGTGTCCCCAACTAAGCAAGCCAAAGGCCACAGTGGCAAGGAACCTAAACTCCATCAGGTGACAGAATGGTGGAGGGGAAACCAGGCTCAGTCAGGAGGTCAGTTCTCCTCTGGCCAAACAAGAAAAGAAACATGGTGTGATTATGTCAGATTATGGCTTGATATCATTCAGAATATTTCATCCAGTTCACATCAGCATATGGAGGGAGGGGTATTGTAGCTAGCTATAGCATATACTGCTGCAAAATCAATCAACAAACACTGGGCCTCATTTATAAAATGTTGCATCCTACATTTGATCTTACAATCATTTCTCAAATGTGCATATGTGTGATTCAGAGAATGAACATACGCACAAAAAAACGTGCGTACACCTCTTCCAGATGTAAAATTTATAAATCTTGAATGATCCTGAAATTGTGTGCAGCTGAATGGTTTCAGTTCTCCGCTTTGTAAAAGGCGCCTAATTCATGACACTAACATTTAAAAGAGCACCAGTCAATGTCCAAATCCTTTACTTGAGAATGGCGAGGGGCAAGAATTGCTTAGATTTCCAAATACCTGCAGTTCTCTGACTCCCTGCCATAAGGAAAATTGTGTCTGTGTCTGTTATCGTCACTTGCACTGCCTGCCACGTTTAATGTAGCATTCTCTGTCAGTAGTGAGGGTTTCACATGTGATAAATGCAGGGAAGATTTCAGAATTAGAGACACATATCCAAACTGTAATCGAGGATTGTAAGAATGCAAGGGCTCCAAATACTGCTTTGGATATGACTAGCTTACATTGTTTGGTTCCGGTTGCAGAGCCCCCGCAGCACAGCGACTGGGTGACTGTGAGACTGCATTATCGCAGGAAAAAACAACACTGTTCTGTTCTGATTAGAACATCAAACAGGTTCTCCTCAGTGAGAATCCTGTTGAAAGACCCCTAGTTATTAGTGACTATTGCACGGGACGTCAAAATAGACACCAGCCACCACAGTCAAATGTTTTCCGGGAGCCAGAGTACCTGACATCAAAGCAAATTTAGTGCTGGCTAATGCAAACCATAAATACTGTAAGATTGTTATTCACGTTGGCACTAATGATGTGTGACTTCACCAGTTGGAGATCACTAAAAATAACATTTTGAGGTGAAAGAGGTGTATGAACTCGCAAGTACGATGTCAGACACTGTAATATGCTCTGGCCACCCTCCTGTTCACCAGGGTGATGAGATACATAGCAGACTGTCATCAATCAATGGCTGGCTGGCTGGCTGTCTAAGTGGTGTCCACAGAATAATATAGGGTTTATAGACAATTTAAAATGTTTTTAGCTCAGACTTGCTCCTGCCTGCCTCGCTGCTGAGTGGTTTGTGTCTGTAGCTCCGTATAGCTGTTTTCGTATCATTCCTTTTTGTTCATATTGCTAAATATAACTTACTCATCACCATATATCTTATATTGGTTAATATTAACTATTGCCTATCACATTAATCTGACATTGCTAGCTTTTTTAATCTAAAAAGCTATCATTAACAGAACATGTTAGCATTTCGCTAGCCTGTTAACTTGTCATCCATGCTTACCGTCTTTTTTCTCATGTGTGCTCCTTTTTCTATGAGTTTATCAAACAACTGTGGTACTCAGTCTGAATCAGTCTACAAACACAGTGAGTCATGTCATCTTCCCCTGTTGATTGTTACTTGCACTGCCTGTCATGTTTAGCATAGCTTTCTCTGTCAGCGACGAGGGATTCACATGTCATAAATTCAGGGAAATAGGCTGACAGAGAGGATTTCAGAATTAGAGACACATTCAAACTTTAATTGAGGATAGTAAGAATGCAAGGGCTCTAGATACTGTTTTGGATGCAACTGGCTTAGCGAACCCCATACATTGTTCGGTTCTGGCTGTAGAGCCTGTACTGCAGGGCAACTGGGTGACTGTGAGGCGGCCTAGTCGCGGGGCAAAACACCGCTGTTCCGTTCCGATTAGAACATCAAACTGGTTCTTCCCACTCAGTGATGCACCCACTGAGAATCCTGTTGAAAGTCATTGGCAAATCTATTATACGAAACGTGACAATAGAGACACCAGCCACCATAGTCACATGTTTGGGCTTAGATTAAGACAGGATTAGGCCTTAGTTTAATTAGAACATTTCAGTAGCTTTATGCCCTAGAAAAAAAAAAACATTACTGGTGTGCATCTTGAGACAAAACATAGCGCTGACAGATTTTAAGATATGTCAGGGCAAGTTGCTTTCAGTTAAAACAGCTCAAACATATATTTTAGTCTGGGACTAGGTTTAAGCCTTGTCTGTGAAACCGGGGGTAAGATTATTATTCACATTGGCACTAATGATGTCCGACTTCGCCATTTGGAGATCGCTAAAATTAATATTAAAGAGTTGTGTGAACTCGCAAGTACAATGTCAGGAAAGGTAATTTGCTCTGGCCCTCTTCCTGTTCACTGGAATAATGAGATAATTAGCAGACTATAATCACTCAATAGCTGGCTGTCTAAGTGGTGTCTGCAGAATAATATAAGGTTCATAGACAATTGGAAAAGTTTTTGGGGCAGACCTGACCTGTTGAAAAGAGATGGTATTCATCCGTCCCGGGATGGTGCTGCTCTTCTCTCTAGTAATATGGCACATAGTCTTAGAACTGAAACATGACAAACTGGGGCCCAGGACAGGAAGCAGACAGACTGGCTAAACCGACCGTCTGCTGGCTGCCTCACGTTACAGAAGTCAGATAAATCCCAACACATAGAGACTCTTTCACCTGGATATCATCTCATAGAGACTCTGTCTGTTCCCAAAACTATTAAATACAAAAAAACTCCCAAACCCATTTAAGGGTAATAATTTAACTGATGTCCAACAAAGGCAAAGGGGGAAGTGTTGCTGTAATTTATAGCAACATTCTCAGTATTACTCAGAGGTCTAGTTTTAAATATAATTCTTTTAAAGGGACGTAACACTATCTAGTGTAAGTGATAAATCCTGGTTGACATTTGTACTTCCTACTGTATACAGGCCACCAGGGCACCATACAGACTTTATTAAAGAATTTGCTGATTTTCTATTAGAATTAGTACTGGCTGCAGATAAAGTCTTAATTGTTGGTGATTTTCAATTTCCATGTAGATAATGAAAAAGACTCATTGGGATTGGCATTTACAGACATTCTAATCTCTATTGAAGTTAGTCAATATGTGTCAGGACCACCTCATTGTGGTAATCATACTTTAGATCTAATATTATCGCATAGAATCAGTGTTGATGCCGTTGAAATTCTGCAGCAGAGCAACGACATCTCAGATCATTATCTAGTCTTGTGTATACTACATTTAGCCAAGGCTGCAAACCAACTCCCAGTTACAAATGTGGTAGAACTATCACTTCTACCATTAAAGATGCTTTGTAAATAAGCTTCCTGATTTGTCTAAACTCATCAGCATATCCAATAGCTCAGAACTAGATGCTGCAACAAAAACTATGGGCTCTCTCTCTGTCTTTTTTTTTAGCACTTTAGACACAGTTGCTCCTTTGCACTTAAAGAAGATTAAGGAGAACAGTCTGACACCATGGTATAACAACCACACTCACGACCACAAGAGAGCAGCACGGAAAATGAAGTGCAGCTGGAAGAAAACAAAACTAAACTATTTCATGAGTGGTGGGAAACAAAGAAACTCATGTGACAAACTGTTGAAAATAAACTAAAAGTCCATGAAAATGAAACTAAGAACAAACATAATTGTGACAGGCTACCAGACAAATTTTAATATAGATAAGTTCTGTTGATTCTGTTTGATTAGTTGTGATCAAATCGCAGCTGTCAAAGCTAGTGACTTCCCTTTGAGGACTGTTGATCAGCATGATTTATTTGTGGAACAGCTTAAGGATTTTTACTTTTAGGATGTTTCCAGTCACAGATACCAGTAATTAATGCTTACCTTTGTCATCATGAAAGCTTGCATGGCAATAAATTAAACCAGTTGATGGGCAGTAAAGTAGCTGTTGCCTAGGCAAATCTTTGCTGTTTTGGAGATCAAAATGTAATAATTATATTGTTGGTTCTGATGGACTGCAGTCTCTTCCCTCACTTGCTCTGTAAAGAGTCACCATAATGCTGTGAGTTGTGCTTGCAATTTATAGCATTGTAATTCTGTATTGTGATTAAGTTAGTGCCCCTGGAGTTTTGGTGCCCCTGGGTACTCGCCAAATTGCCCATATGGTTAATCCGTCTATGGACATTAAACACTTTCTGTTTCCCTTTTTTTTTGCCATAAATTGACAATATCAAAAATCTGTTTGAAATTTAGCATCTTCTTTTCATTTGGATGGAACTAGTGAATGTGAAATTAGTTTGGGTTGATGAAAATGATCTCTCAACTTGAATACCGATGTAAAACGATATATATGCACCAAGTTTATGTACTATGCAGAAGACTTCCAGCAGATATGTTAGGCTGCTGCCACTTTAGGACTGAACACAAAATATCTAAAATATCTTAATTTGTGTTCTGAAGATTAACGAAGGTCTTACGGGTGTGGAACGGCATGAGGGTGAGTAATAAATTACATTATTTTCATTTTTGGGTGAACTAACCCTTTAACTGTTTATATTCACTTAAGACATAAATGACTGTGTTTACGAGGATACTCACAAATGGGCATTTTGACACACAAGCTTCTCTTTCTTTATTTATATAGCACTGTAATACAACTTAAGTTGACCAAAGTGCTGTACAAAATGAACAAAAAAGATAATACATCAACATAATTAAAATTAAAAAGCAAGTAGTACAATCATGAGACATCATTTTTAAAATGCCATAGAGAAAAAAAATACAATTTTAACTTAAAGGTGCCCTAGAATCAAAAATTGAATTTATATTGGCATAGTTAAATAACAAGAGTTCAGTACATGGAAAAGACATACATTGAGTTTCAAACTCCATTGTTTCCTCCTTCTTATATAAATCTCATTTGTTTAAAAGACCTCAGAAGAACAGGCGAATCTCAACACAACACCGACTGTTACGTAACAGTCGGGATCATTAATATGTACGCCCCCAATATTTGCATATATGCCAGCCCATGTTCAAGGCATTAGACAAGGAAAGGCAGTATTAACGTCTGGATCTGTGCACAGACAAGGTAAGCCAGCAAGAACAACAGCGAAAAATGGCAGATGGAGTAACAATAACTGACATGATTCATGATAGCATGATATTTTTAGTGATATTTGTAAATTGTCTTTCTAAATGTTTCATTAGCATGTTGTTAAATGTGGTTAAAGTTACCATCGTTTCTTACTGTATTCACGGAGACAAGAGCCGTCGCTATTTTCATTTTTAAACATGTGCAGTCTGTATAATGCATAAACACAACTTCATTCTTTATAAATCTCTCCAACAGTGTAGCATTAGCCATTAGCCATGGAGCACTATCAAACTCATTCAGAATCAAATGTAAACATCCAAATAAATACCGTACTTACGCGATTAGACATGCTGCATGACGAACATCTTGTAAAGATCCATTTGAGGGTTATATTAGCTGTGTGAACTTTGTAAATGCACTGTATTATAGTCGAGAGCTCGGGAGCGGGGAGCATGAGGATTTAAAGGGGCCGCAGCCTGAATCGGCGCATATTTAATGATGCCCCAAAATAGGCAGTTAAAAAAATTAATTAAAAAAAATCTATGGGGTATTCTGAGCTGAAACTTCACAGACACATTCAGGAGACACCTTAGACTTATATTACATCTTGTGAAAAAGCATTCTTGGGCACCTTTAACATAAGTTTGTACTTGATGGTTCATAGACACAGGTGAACTTATTACACTAATCATACTGAGTGGAGAAAGTTCTCAAGGTTGGCTCCCCCAGTGGCCAATCATGGTATTGTCAGGAATATCACAATGGGAGTCACTCTCTTGCTGTGTCTATTGGGTGTTACACCATCTACATTGTAAACAAGCAGCACAATTTGTAATCAATACCTATTACATTATTATTATATTATTCATCATCTGTAAGTTAGTCCTCTAATAAATCATTGTGGAATCTTATGACATCTGTAATTTAAAACAAACCCACAAAAACAAAAAAACATAAAAATTTGAAGTCACAGACATGGAAGTGTGATCACTGTGTGAGTCGCTGTGTCTTCAGTCTCTGATTGTGACTCTCTTTAGTGGCTTCTCATTCACCGTCGGCTAATTCTGAGAAAACTGGACTGACTGAGAGTTCTACAACAAAACAGACACATCACATCATGAGAGAGATACAGAACTATTAGTAATATTAATATTACAGCCACAGATAAAAACAAATAAAATGATGAATAAAAACTCAAACAGCTCAATATTTAACAAAGTACATACAAAAACCTGAACTAGAAGTGATGCAACCTTTTTTACAGAATACAGAAGTTTTTTTGCCAACAATCGGTATACAAAGCCAGCAGCTTCAAAAGGCAAAAGCTTAAAGGTGCAATATGTAAGAATTGTGCAGTAAAATATCCAAAAAGCACTAGGCCAGTGTTATATATTTTGTTCACTTGAGTACTTACAATATCCCAAATGTTTCCAACTATTTGTAAATCGTGAGGAAATTGCAATTTTAACAAAGGCTCCGGGACGTGTGAGGAGTCGCCTGTCAATGGCGTCATACCTGCGTTACCCTCGGTTTCCGCTTTTATTTTGTAGAAACCATGGAAACACCAAAGATGCTTTAATATTTACATGTTTTAATAGACAAGGGAACAACTGTTTTGATATATTTACAGACAGAATACTAATTATTGTTATATAGCTCAACACGTTTAGTCTTATTGTTTAAATCTAATTTTCTTGATTTTTTGCGATGCTTTACCATGCCTCAGAGAAAAACACCATTTTGTGAAGTAGCTAACATAGCATAATCAGATGCAGCTTTATTTTTAGTAACAGTAATACAGAATTTTCTCCATCATACAATACGTTTTAAAATTAATTGCATGCCATTTATCAACACAAGCCATCCAGCATTTAATATGATATTGTAAAATCGATCTATCTTACTGCAGTGTGTAACAGTGTCTCACAGCAGCCGCCGAGCGAACGCACAGAGTAACGTTATAAAATCATTTTCAACACTCTCAAATGTATCTAATATGATAAACAGAGCTGCGTTACCTCATACTCATGACCGGAAAAGCGGAAGCGGCACTGGCGACTGTGTCATAATAAAAGTCCCGCTGATCGTGAGGCGTGTGTTGATCAATCACTCCAGCTCCTCGTTCAGCTCCACAACACTCGCTCCTGCTCTGCTTCATACTACAGTAACATTAATAATCGCATCCATGAACATGATTTATTCCCGACTCCAATCCCTATTCTTTTCCACCGGCCGCTGAGGTGAAGACCACATGTCCCAAGATTCCGCTAGGGCTGCAAAAACTATTCGATAAAATCAATAATAATCGATAATGAAAATCGACAACGATTCTCATTATCGATTAGTCGGGTCTGCCCACTGTGCACTGAAAACATCTGACAGTTGCGTCAAATTACAGCACTGAATAATGCATTTCTATGGACAAAATGCATCTAAAATAGTGAAGGAAACAGATTGAGCAGCTGCGGGAAAGATACGAGATCAAAGCTGATCAAAACATGAGAATTCTTTATTTTAAGATTCAAGCTAATGCATTCACATAATGGCTTACCCTGTCAGGCGCTTTGACAGATATATGTGCATTCTCAGTGCAAAAAATTCATTTTACGGCTATATCCTTATCTGTAAAAATTACAAATTCATGCGAGCATTTAAATTTTGCACAAAGGCTCGTCCTGTCAGTCTGCGTTAAACTTCAAACTTTTCTGAATTAGTGCCGGCGCGCGCACCCGCGTGCTGAAATATCTGTTGTTTAAAGTTAAATTTAGATTTAAAAATCAACATGTCATTGTTGTATTTTATGAGAGTAGTAACTGTAAAGGGATAACAACATGTTTAAATGTAAGACGTTTCTTATAGCCTATTTACAGGATAAAGAAATGACAGTAAGAGGTGAATGTGTCCAGAGTGAATGTGTGTGTTCCTGCAGAACATTTATCTTGCCTGTTGGTTAACACTGAGTTTGTGTTTTTCTCTATTATCTTTATTACTAACTTCATTTGTAATGTAGATATTTACACTATATTCACAATATACAGTGCTTAACAAATTTATTAGACCTCTGCCACCCAATGTAAGGTTTCTTCCACAGCTGTCCTAAACTATCAGTATTGGTGATTACCAAAATCATTTTTCATGTTTCTGTAATGGTTAATCCACCAGTATGTGTAAGCTCTTTAGTCACAGCAGTATTTCTAAAGCTACAATGTATTAATTGTTGATATCCATGAATTTGAGATTTTACTATAGCAATAAAAAATGGAAAGCACTTTATAGTTGGTTTTTTTTTTCAGATGCTCAATTACAGTCAATAACAACAGACTGTTATTAAGGTTTTTTTTTTTTTGGATATTATGTGTGAATAATGACTATTTAGTTGTTTCAGTTTGTTATTTGCCTAGTAATAGGCAATAACATTTTTAGTTTTAAACAAGTTTTGATAGATTCATAAAATATTTGTGCTCTTTATTATGACAGGTAGTCTAATAAATTTAGCACTGTATGTTTTCATAGCATTCAATTGGCACATTAGTTTGAAGTACATTGGGCAGACTGTGCAATAATGTTTTTTTTTGTAAAAAAATAAAAATAAATAAATAAAATTAAGATTTTTTTATCTGATTAATCGATTCATCGAAAAAATAATCGGGCAACTAATCGATTATCAAAATAATCCGTAGCAGCCCTAGATTCCGCGCTCAAACTTCATCAAGCTACGCCTTTGTTTTGAAAAGGCCGTTAGCGACCTCTAGCGGACAGAAAATATTATATAGTGCACCTTTAATCCAAATTTATGGACTAAAATTTTTCCATAGTTGCGATGTAAAGTCTGGTTGCTACCCATTCTGTAAACAAAGCTCTGTAACATTCTGTAACAAGTAAAAACTTTGCTGTTAAATTGATTCATTCCGTTGTAAAAATCAATAATTAGTTAATTTATCTATATATCAGCACTGGAGAAAACAGTGATGTCATCGTCCAGCTCAGTTCTGTTCACATACAAGGGTGTCGATGCAGGCAGATCAAAAAACATTGTTAATTAAAGCTGCAAGCAGCGACCGCCACCCGTTGGCCTTAGTAAAAATACATAAATACAGGAGAATTATGGCAAAGTCATTTCAAAGTCCCCCATTTCCTGCTGCCAACAGGTGGCACTTTGACTGTAACTGAATATTGCCATGTAGATGTGTTCAGGCCAGGACTATTATCACACATGTGAAGTTTGGAGCAGATCGGACATTGTATGCCTGAGTTACAACAGCTTCCTGTTTTGTGGCGTTAATCGCATACATTAGCACTCAGCCAAGTGTTGCATGATTTAACGTGTTTCTAGCATGTTTGGTACTTCGTGGCATATTGAAATGTGTTTCTGGGACTGAATTAAAGTGTAAAGCATGCCATTTCCTGTTGCCTGCAGGTGGCGCTATGACTAACTGAATATTGCCATATAGATGTCTTCAGGCCATCACACTAGTGTTGTCACGATACCAAAATTTTGACTTCGATACGATACCCAACTTAAATATCACGATACCGATACTTAAACGATACTATGGCAAAAACCTAAAACAGCAGGAAAAGTAAATAAATAACATATGACAGAACTTCTTTCTTCACCAGTGTGCAGGCTGGTAATTATGAATGCCATGAAGTTACAGTTAGACTTAATTTAATTTTTAATGTTTATTATTTTCATGCTCAATAAAATTGTAAATTATTTGCTGTTATGCTTTTTTTATACATGTAGGTGTTTTTGACAGTAAGATTATTGTAAAAATTATATTACAGTAAATAATTAGAGCAATGTTATTAAAGCATAAATTGGTTTAAAATAACTGTATATACCCTTCACATATTTATGTTCTTTTAAATTAATTTTATTTAGACTCAATAATACACCTCAGGTCTGCTTGCACGAGTAAAATAAATAAATAACACTCATTTAATGTTTGAGAGCATAAACATAATGCTGGTATCACACTAACCTGTCGCTCTTTAAATTCTTTGTACAAATCGGGATATTTGACGGCAAGATGCTTTTGACTCCCTTCGTTTGCGCTATTTTGTAACATCTTTTGCAGACGGGCTTTGTTGTGTCCGTGGCCTTGCCCTGACTGTCGGCAATGTAAGCAAAATAATGCCATATTTTGCTTCGTGCATCTGCTTTCTCAACAATTTGTGGACGGTCTGCAATATGTATTTGCAACCATACCTCTCGTTCCATCACCATAAAAGCCGTTGCGCAGTTGAGAGGAATGAACGCACTCAATTTGCACGCACACTGCCCCCTGCTGTCGCACATCAGGAAATACAGCTGGCACTCAAAGTACCGGTACTAATAAAATGAGGAACCGGACCGTTTTTAAAAGCAGGGTATCGCGATACCTTTCTAGTACCGGTATATCGTGCAACACTACATCACACATGTGAAGTTTGGGGCAGATCGGACACTGTTCCTGTTTCATGGCGAAACATCGAAATTTGTCAGGCCTCCACGGACACGCCCTTCAGTGAAAACTCAAGATCTTCACAATTTAACGTCACAAAGGACTTTAGATTAGACTGACCAAATATGATGCTGATCTGATTAAAGCTCTAGGAGGAATTCGTTAAAATACAACATCTGGAAATGGCAAAAACTGCAAAAATTTTGCAAAGAAAACTCAAAATATCTCATCCAGTTTTTTATATCAGCTATACATTCCGTTAATTTTGTGAATTGGTAAGTTTCATCAGGGCGCAAAGAAATATAGAGCTGAGTATCATCAGTGTAACAATGAAAACTAACGCCATGCTTCCTAATGATATCTCCCAAGGGTAGCATTTACAGAGTAAAAAGCAACCGTCCTAGTACTGAGCCTTGTGGTACTCCATATTGAACTTGTGATCGATATGACATCTCTTCGATTACTACAAACTGATAATGGTCAGATAAGTATGATTTTAACCATGACAATGCAATTCCACTAATGCCAACATATGTATGATAATTGCGTTGATAATATGGAGAGTATGTCTGTTAACCTGCTTGTGAACTCCGAACCTCTGTTTATTTAATCAGACCCTACGTCTGGATTTTGGATTTTGGTTTAAACCAAAAAGATTTTATGTTTTATAATATAAGTACTGCCTGGTCACTGATTGGTCCCTGATCTACCAATCACATTGAAAGTATGACCCCCAACTTAATCTGACCCTGTGTTCCATTTGGAAGAGCTCATCCCTATGCCCTAAGGAGTGAGCGCTTCGAAGGGATGAAGGGTGTAGGGGTCCAAAAAACTGTGTCACCTCAACGAGACAATCAGGGAGGCACATTTTGTATGCTGGTTGATAATTTATTTATTTATTTTTGGTTTATCGCACCAAGGCCTTTTACGTTAAATATAATGTATACTGTGTCTATGTATTTGAGACATTTGAATGCACTGATAAAGGGAGCTGTAAAATATTTTTAAGTACGTACAATGTCATTTTGACCATTATAATGTACCAAATCTAACCAAATCTAATATTACAGTAGTATAGAAAAATACTATACATACATTTATTGGTGAAAATCGAACTCTGAGCCTCCTGTACCCATTTTGTGACACAAAACAACTTCCCTGTGCAAAGGATCATGGGGGCCCCAAGTGTCCATCAACTGTACCCTTCGAAATCCTTTATTCTGAAGGGCTCTTTGAAGTGGCCAGTTTTGAGCACTTCGGTTTGGAACAATATGGCAATAATATGGCGGCCATGATTGTTTTCACTCTGAAGTGCCCTTCAGAGGGCGATATATCCTGTTTGGAATACACCATGATTGAGCTTCAGGCACCACAAAAGACAGGCATGGCTAACCAACTAGATAGGAGGAGGAGCTCCTTTTTTATCTTTTATATGCAGATTTATGTTCATGGTAGCATCATCAACTTGCACCTATTATAATCTTAAAGGAACACTCCACTTTTTTTGAAAATAGGCTCATTTTCCAACTCCTCTAGAGTTAAACAGTTTTACCGTTTTTGAATCCATTCAGCTGATCTCCGGGTCTGGCGGTACCACTTTTAGCATAGCTTAGCATAGTTCATTGAATCTGATTAGACCGTCAAAAATGACCAAAGAGTTTCAATATTTTTCCTAAACTTGACTCTTCTGTAGTTACATTGTGTATTTAGACCGATGGAAAATGAAAAGTTGCGATTTTCTAGGCCGATATGGCTAGGAACTATATATCATTCTGGCGTAATAATCAAGGAATTTTGCTGCTGTACCATGGGTTCAGCAGGCACAATGATATTACGCAGCAGCTGTGACCCCCTGCTTACACAGGGAGCGTGCCTTGCAACCATGGAGACATTTGTGAGAGGCGCTGCGTAATATCATTGCGCCTGCTGCACCCATGGTACGGCAGGAAAGTTCCTTTGTCCAGATACCATGTGGACATTTTTTTGCTCAGAAGAACATAATTCAGGTCTGAAGAGGTTAAGACTTATGAGCAACATCACATAACTGTATATTAACCAGTCTTTGGTTGTCTTTGTCCCAGGTATGTTAATTTGGTTTTGTCATGTTCTGTGTACAAAAAAAAGTCAGCCCTAATTGAGAATTAGCATTAGCGCAAATGTAATATGCTTGCACATGCTTAACTATGTAACTGCTCCATATTAGGGTTGTGTTCTTCTTTTTCTGTATTTCAATTATACAAAAATATGTAAAATGATGGTTACTTAAGTTCATAGTTTCTTTTTATTAATGTGAATTGACAAGAAATGAGAACAAAGACAATGTTTTATATTCTATTTTTTATTGTATGCTCTATTTTAAGTTTTTGTCCATTATATGCTCACAATTCCCTTACCTTACAAACAGTTAACATCAATGAACTGCATACTAACCAGTCTTTGACTGTGCTTGTCCCAGGGTCCAGAGAAACCTTGAGTGACCATCAACCTGCTATATATATATATTTAAAATAAAAATATACTCACAGTATTGGCCTAATCCCTCCAGTGTACAATTTGGATCTTTCTTTAGTTCATAAAGCAGGCTCACTCCTGGATGTCCTCGTTTATTTCCAGACATATTCAGTTGTCTCAGGTATGAGGGGTTTGATCTCAGAGCTGATGCCAGAGCAGCACAACCTTTCTTTGTGACACCACACTCACACAACCTATAAAGAACAACAACACTCTTTAGCCCAATATAAATTCATGATTCAGTGTTATTTGATGTTTAAACAGTTTCTGAGTTAAAGGAATATGAAACAGCATTTACCACTATCATCATTTTAAAATTATATTCAGGCACAGGCAATGGACCCTAGTCAGGCCAGACGCCATATTGAATTTAGGGCTGTGAGGGATAAACTTACAGTCTTTACAATGGCACACACTGTATAATAGTTTTAAATCACATAATTTTCACAGCTCACAACATTCAAAACTGTTTTATGGAGTTTTTGCTTATGGTTTGTTTGTTCAACGTCTGGCACAGGGGTTGATTTGGCAATGTGGCTGACCGAGGAAGGGTTGCATGTATCATGATCGGAGTGCATCTTGCGGTCTGAGTCTTGCTAACTAGTTGATGGTGCCAGGTGTCAAATGGTGTCAAAGTCATCCGCTTGTTAAGTCGTGATGTAAGGAACGCCGTTTTCTGGGTCCAAGCCTAGACTCATTTCACTTGAGAATGCCATCTCGACAGCCATTTATGAGCGCTATTTATTCATATTAAACATTTAACAATTTAAAAAGTTAAACATTTAAAATATTAGTCTACACAACAGTCTTCGTGCTCACAGCATCACAGACATTAATATTTTAATGATTTATAAAAGATGAATCACTGTCTGGCCATCTGGGATTTTGGTATGGAGATAAAGGTTATGATTACATTTACATTTAGTCATTTAGCAAACGCTTTTCTCCAAAGCGACTTACAAATGAGAATAGTAGAAGCAATCAAATCAACATGAGTACAACAGTATGTAAATGCTGTGTTAAGTCACAGTTTAATTAGTAAAGTGCTCATAGCAAGGATTTTTTTTTTTTAAAAATACACAAATAGATAGAAAAAGAGTAGAAATCGATGAAAAGAAAGATAAATAAAAAGTAAGTGCTACTATTACTGGGTCAAGTGTTGACGAAAAAGATATGTCTTTAGCAGTTTTTTGAAAGTGGCTGCTCGGATAGAGCGTGGCAGGTCATTCCACCAGCCAGGAACAGACCCGGAGAAGGTCCGTGAGAGTGATTTTGTGCCCCTTTGTGATGGCACCACAAGGCGCCATTCACTTGCAGAACACAAGTTTCTGGAGGGTGCATAAGTCTGAGGTAGTAAGTTTAGGTATAGTGGTGCAGAGCCAGTGGTTGTTCTGTAGGCAAACATCAGAGCCTTGAATTGGATGCGAGCAGCTATTGGCAGCCAATGCAGACTGATGAAGAGAGGTGTGACATGTGCTCTCTTCGGTTCGTTAAAGACCAGTCTTGCTGCAGCATTCTGTTTCATTTGTAGAGACTTGACAGTGCATGGTGGAAGGCCAGCCAAGAGAGCATTACAATAGTCCAGTCTGGATAGAACAAGAGCTTGGACAAGAATTTGTGTGGAATGCTCCGATAGGAAGGATCTAATCTTCCTAATGTTGTACAAGGCAAATCTGCAGGACCGGGCCATTTTAGCGATATGATCTGTGAAGCTTAAACAATCATCCATCACCACTCCAAGGTTCCTGGCTGTCCTGGAAGGAGTAATGGTTGGCAACCCATGTTGAATTGAAAGGTTATGATGAAGTGTTGGGTTGGCATTGACCACAAGCAGTTCCATTTTTGCAAGGTTGAGTTGAAGGTGGTGGTCCTTCAGAAATGGCAGAAATGGCTGTCAGGCAGGCTGCAATGCGACCAGCAACCGTCAGATCATCTGGTTGGATTGAGAGGTAGAGTTGTGTGTCATAAGCATAACAGTGATAGGAAAAACCATGTTCCTGAATGACAGATCCTAGTGATGACATGTAGATGGAGAAGAGAAGTGGTCAAAGCACAGAGCCCTAAAGAACCTCAGTAGCAAGATGATGTGACTTGGACACCTCACCTCTCCAAGATACCCTGAAGGATCTACCTGAGAGGTAAGACTTGAACCACTGGAGTGCGGTTCCCGAGATGCCCTTCGACATGAGGGTTGACAGGAGGATCTGGTGGTTAACTGTGTCAAAAGCCACAGACAGATCCAGCAAGATGAGTACTGATGATTTTGAAGTTGCTCGTGCCAGTCTCAGGGCTTCAGTGACTGAGAGCAGGGCAGTCTCAGTTGAGTAGCCACTCTTGAAGCCAGACTGGTGGTTGTCAAGGAGGTTATTCTGTGTGAGATAAGTAGACAGTTGGTTGAACACAACTCTCTCAAGTGTCTTTGCAATGAAGGGAACAAGGGGATACCGGTCTATAGTCTTCTAAAAGTGCTGGATTCAGAGTGGGTTTTTTAAGCAGCAGGGTAATCCTAGCCTGCTTAAAAGCTGTGGGAAATGTACCAGTGTGAAAGGAAGAATTGATAATGTGAGTGAGTGCAGGTACAATTGAGGAGGATGGAGGAGATGGCCTGAAGAAGATGAGTGGGGATAGGGTCTAGCGGACAGGTAGTAGGGTGATTGGAAAGGATGAGTTTGGAAACATCTGCCTCAGAGAGCATGGAGAAGAATGGGAGCATTTGTGTGTTTTCCGTTATTGTCAGTGTGTGTGCAGAATTGGCCGCTGATGGTTGTTATTTTATGTGTGAAAAATGTGGCAAAGTCATCAGATGTGAGAGCTGATGTGGGAGGGAGGGGAGGAGGGCAAAGAAGAGAAGAAAAGGTTTTGAAAAGTGTGTGGTAATCAGTAGAATGGTTAATTTTATTGTGATAGTATGTGGTTTTAGCATTGGAGACATTTGTAGAGAAAGAAGAAAGAAATGACTGATAGAAGCTTAGATCAGTAGGATATAAGCTTAGATCAGAGTCTAGACCAATGCTCACAGAGAGCATCGGACAGCCAGGGGGCAGAGGGGGTGGCGCAGGCTGGTCTGGATGAAAGGGGGCAGAAGTCATCTAAGCAAGATGTTAGAGTGGTGCAAACCATTGTCTGTAGAGTGTCTGTAGCATTGTTAGTGTCAAGTGATAGGAACTGATTAAGGGGAGAAAGTGTGGATGAGACCAAAGAGGATAGGTGGGATGGTGAGAGTGAGCGTAGGTTTCGACGAAAAGTAACGTGGTGGAGTGTGTGTTGAGTTAGGGGTCAGGTTGAGATTAAAAGTGATGCGGAAATGGTCTGAGGTGTGTAGTGGAGTAACCAGTGTATTGTCGGTGGAGCAACAGCGTGTGTAGATTAAGTCCAGTTGGTTACCTGATTTGTGGGTAGCTGAGGTAACCACTCACTTGAGATCAAATGAAACAAGCAGAGTGTGGAAGACAGCAGCCTGAGGTTTCTCTAGATGGATGTTGAAATCACCAAGAACTAGCAGAGGAGTACCATCCTCAGGGAAGGATGAGAGTAATGCATCTAACTCCTCCAAGAAGTTACCTAGCTGACCTGGGGGACGATAAACAACTACAACATGGATTTTAGCAGGGTAGGTGATGGTAATTGCATGTGATTAAAATGAGCTATTGTCACAGAGAGATGGTAAAGGTTTGAACTTCCATTCATTGGACATAATCAGACCAGTACCACCACCCCTCCCAATCTGGCGTGGGGTGTGTGAGAAAGTGAAATTAGAGGAGAGGGCTGCTAGTGTGGCAGTGTCCTCTGGTTTGATCTATGTCTCAGTCAGAGCCATGAGATGGAGACCTGAATGAGTAGCAATAGATGTAATGAAGTCTGCTTTGTTTACAGCAGACTGACAATTCCAGAGCCCAATAGAAATAGAAAGTAACGTACTAGATGACATGGGAAAATATGCAGGTTGTTAGGATTGCACTGCCTCCAATGTGTAGCACGTGATTATAATTTTTTAGTATTACAGCACATTGTGTGTGTATATTAGCAACGTTTGTTGTTTTCTTGTGGTATGAGATAGAACGTTTACATAGCATAACCACAGGTCATTTTAAACAGGGTTGAGAAAATCCTTGTTGCTGAGAAGTGTTTTCAGACATAATTACTTTTATTAGCTATTGCATTTGGATATATAGTTAAACATTATCAAAGACTACTTTCTCACACAGTTTTGATTTTCACTTTTTTTGTTTAAAATGCTTTTTCACTGCATGGTACAACTCGGGTTAGGGTTAGCCTGCTTAAAAACTGTGGGAAATGTACCAGTGTGAAAGGAAGAATTGATAATGTGAGTGAGTGCAGGTACAATTGAGGAGGAGATGGCCTGAAGAAGATGAGTGGGGATAGGGTCTAGAAGACAGGTAGTAGGGTGATTGGAAAGGATGAGGTATGAGATAGAACGTTTACATAGCATAACCACAGGTCATTTTAAACAGGGTTGAGAAAATCCTTGTTGCTGAGAAGTGTTTTCAGACATAATTACTTTTATTAGCTATTGCATTTGGATATATAGTTAAACATGATCAAAGACTACTTTCTGTCACGGTTTTGATTTTCACTTTTTTTGTTTAAAATGCTTTTTCACTGCATGGTACAACTCAGCACTGCTCAGCATGCTTTACTTTCAGTTTGCTTTTCCACTGCAGCTTAGTACCACTTCAAAGTGGGTGGGATTATAGACTGATGGTTATAGTTGTGTTGCCTCTACTGCCATGGATCCACTCTTTAGCTACCAACGAGAGCTACCTCGTCTACTGACTACGATACAGCCATTTATTTAAAGGAAGTAATTAAAAAAGTAATTCGAACAAATGATACTGCGGTGGCTGTTATTTACTATTTAAATCTAGCAGGTTTAGTGTCTTGTGTTTCAAATCCAATGGCAGTGACAATTCTCTCTGACCAATCAGTGATCTGCAGTTCCCTTTCAGTCGGTCACGTTCGACGTACGTCAGTAGTGACCGACGAATTGGGATATCGCTTAGAGAGCCCTATCATCTTCGTATGAACTAAAACAAGCCAATGGAATTGGCGTGCGATATTTGCATAATGCGCACCGCCCCCGTCAGGTGTATATAAATAGGAAGCGGATGCAATCGCACTCTGTCTTTCGCTTCGGAGCCATTCACTGGTGTCCTGTTTGAAGACTCCTTTCTTCGTTTGTTTTTTGAATTAAAACATTGCCTCAAGAAGAGGGTTACAGCGAGCTTCAGTGCTGGTGAAGAGGGCACGTTCAGCGAGGTCGCGAGTGTCCGAGGAGCTGAGCTATAAGCTCTAAAAACTGCTGTTTTCACAGCAACACAAAGAGTGTGTGTGAGCGATTTGGGCCGGTTCCTCGGTGTGTCAGGGAGTGGTGTACCTGACACATCGCGTCGCTCCCTGGGTGCTTCAGCACGAGTGAGTTGACTTCCCCTTCTAAAAGAGCTTTACAGACGAACCCTGACAGTATGTCATTTCGTCTGTGCGTTACTGGGTGCGGTCGTTCCCTGGTCCCTGCTGATGGGCACAATCGCTGCATCTCGTGTTTGGGCGTTCAGCACGCTGAGGCAGCTTTTGTGGATGGTTCATGTTCCCATTGCGGGAACATGACCATCGCGGTGCTGAGGTCGAGGCTCTCCTTCCTGAAGTCTCAGGAAGCGGGAGTCCCCTCTCCTATGCCGCGTACGACCGTTTTTTCCGGCCCTGGGAACCGGAAGGACGGTACGGCGCTGTATAGGGAGGGCGGCCTGAGGATAACGGTCAGGGCTCCCCCGCCGAGCGGAAACGCTCCTCGGGCCCCTGCCCCCTCGCCAGCACCGCAACCCATCTTTCGCCCGTTGGTTTCCGCTGGGCCCTCTTCGGACTGTCCAGCCGTTACCTTCGGTGCGCCGGCGGAGGATCAGATGTCGGTCGCTGCGTCGGAAGGCGAGTTTGAGAATTCGGGGGAGGAAGATCCGGACGCGCTGCCGCCCTCTGGGACGGTAGCGGTGGCCGAGTCGGATCCCGAACTCTCGGCTGTGCTCTCTCGGGCAGCCTTGTGCGTCGGGCTCGAGTGGAACCCTCCACCCTGTCCCGGCCCATCTCGGCTGGATGATTGGTACTTGGGGGGGGGTCGCGCTGGGCAGCCCCAGCGTCCCGCCCCAATGCCTTTCTTCCCGGAGGTGCATGATGAGGTGACCAGGTCTTGGCAGACACCGTATAGTGCCCGTACCAGGCCTGGCCCCCCGTCCGCCTTCACCTCCCTGGACGGCGGGGTAGCCAGGGGGTACGCGAGGATCCCGCCAGTCGAGCGGTCTGTTGCGATGCAGTTGTGTCCAACAGCCACCGGCTGGCGTGGTGAGCCGCGTCTCCCGTCCCGGGCCTGTAAGTTCTCAGCCGGTCTGACTGAGAAAGCTTACAGTTCCTGTGGGCAGGCTGCCTCCGCCCTGCACGCGATGGCCCTCTTGCAGGTTCACCAAGCAAAGGCGCTGTCGGAGATGCCCCAGGAAGGTCCTGACCAACAGCTGCTGGGGGAGCTGCGCGCTGCCACTGACCTTGCCCTCCGGGCAACGAAGGTGACAGCACGCGCTGTTGGTCACGCGATGTCTACCTTGGTAGTCCAGCAGCGCCACCTCTGGCTGACCCTCGCGGACATGCGGGATGCCGACAAGCAGCGGTTCCTAAATTCCCCCGTGTCCCCGGTCGGCCTATTCGGCGACGCGGTGGAGAGCTTCGCCCAACAGTTCTCCGCTGCACAGAAGCAGGCTGAGGCTATCAGTCACGTCATGCCACGGCGGTCCGCTGCTGCCTCCACCCAGCCGCCCGTGGCTCAGCCTCAGCCCGCTCGTCGCCGAGGGCGCCCGCCTGCATCGTCCTCCGCCCCTGCTAAGACGGCAAAGCAGCAGCCCACACCAGCCAAACAGCAGGGTGCCAGTCGCGGACGTGGTGCCCAGCCCGTCTCCGCTAAGCCCGGTGGTAAACGCAAGAGCAAGACACGGCACTGAGACGGGCAACCTGGAGGGGAAGGATCTTGCTCTTCGGGAGAGTTTTCCACCATCTCTCCCACCCCCGGAGGAGGGCCGGGGGGAATTTGTGTTTGTCGGTCCACCGCCGCTGGCTCTCCGGAGTCCAGCGGTACCCACTTTTTCACAAAAAGAGCAGTTTCCTCAAACTCCAGGTCACAACAAGGGGTGTCTGCCAGTGTGCCAGGCTCCGCCTCGCCGCTGACAGCTCCCTCCCCATTCGCCAGCAGGTGGCAGTGTGTTGGTGCAGACCGTGCCCCGTGCGCTGTCTCCCATGCACACTGCTGCCTCGCAGAGTCCGACCCCACTCCGGGCCGCCCCCAAGCCGTCCGGGTCGGGTCCCTCTCTGCCTTGCTGCCCCACCCCCGGTGCGTCTGTGGTGCCTTTGGTCCCGCTGGCTCAGTGTCTGGAAGCGTGGATCACGCTCCCCAGCCTGTCCAGTTGGCTCATTCGTACTATCAGACTCGGCTATGCGATTCAGTTCGCCCGGCGTCCCCCGGTCTTCAGGGCTGTCCACTTCACTCAGGTGTCGTTGGACAATGCACCTGTTCTCCGGGCGGAGATTGCTGTCCTCCTGGCGAAGGATACAATCGAGCCGGTCCCTCCAGCCGATATGAAGTCGGGGTTCTACAGCCCCTGCTTCATTGTACCGAGAAAGGGCGGTGGGCTACGGCCAATCCTGGACCTTCCCCAGGATTGGTTTGCAGCAATGGACCTGAAGGACGCGTGCTTTCATGCCTCGATTCTGCCTCGGCACAGACCCTTCCTAGGTCGGTCTGCGTTCGAGGGTCGGGCATGTCAGTACAAAGTCCTACCCGACATGGTTGTAGCTCCCAGCCGGTTGGGTCTTCAGGTCAACTGGGACAAGAGCAAACTCGCCCCCGGGCAGAGGATCTTTTGTCTCGGTCTCAAGCTAGACTCGGTCGCACGGACTGCGCGTCTCACCGAGGCGCGCGTCCAGTTGGTGTTGAACTGCCTGAGCTCGCTCAAGCGCAGGACAGCGGCTCCACTGAAAGATTTTCAGAGGCTCCTGGGGCATATGGCATCTGTAGCCGCGGTAACGCTGCTCGGATTGCTTCATATGAGGCCGCTTCAACACTGGCTCCGCGGCCGGGTCCCGAGATGGGCGTGGCAGTGCGGCACGCTCCGTGTCCCCGTGACACCGAGCTGCCGTCGCACCCTTGTCCGGTGGTTGGACCCTTCGTTCCTGTGGGCCGGAGTACCCCTCGAACGAGTGTCCAGGCACGCTGTGGTCTCCACAGATGTCTCTGCCACGGGATGGGGGGCCACGTACAACGGGCATGCAGTGACAGGTCTTTGGACGGGGCCTCAGCTGCATTGGCATACCAATTGCCTCGAGTTGCTAGCGGTTCGTCTTGCGCTGGCCCGCTTCAAGGAGCTGTTGTCAGGCAAGCACGTTCTAGTCCGCTCACTAAGCACTGCGGCTGTTGCGTACACCTACCGTCAAGGTGGTCTACGCTTCCGTCGCATGTTGCAACTCGCCCGCCATCTCTTGTTGTGGAGTCAGAAGGATCTGAGGTCCCTTCGGGCCACTCGTGTCTCAGGTGTGCTCAACCGTGCAGCCGACGAGCTGTCACGGCAGCATCTACTTGCGGGCGAGTGGCGGCTCCACCCCCAGGCGGTCCAGCTGATTTGGCAGCGTTTCGGCGAGGCCCAGGTAGTCCTGCTTGCCTCCCCGGAAACTGCCCTCCGCCAGTGGTTTTATTCCCTGACCAGCGGCACGCTCGGCACGGATGCCCTGGCACACAGCTGGCCCCCGGGTCTGCGCAAACATGCGTTTCCCCCAGTGAGCCTTCTCGCACAACTCATGTGCAAGGTCAGGGAGGACGGGGAGCAGGTTCTGTTAGTGGCTCCGTACTGGCCCACTCGGACCTGATTCTCAGACCTCATTCTCCTCGTGACAGCACCTCCCTGGCCGATTCCTCTGAGGAAGGTCCCCCTGACTCAGAGACGGGGCACCCTGTGGCACCCGCGTCCCGATCTGTGGAACCTCCACGTGTGGTCCCTGGACGGGATGCGGAGGTTCTGAGTGATCTCCCGCAAGCGGTCGTAGACACCATCACTTCCGCTAGAGCTCCTTCCACTAGGAATCTCTACGCGCTGAAGTGGAACCTGTTCGTCGAATGGTGCGCCTCTCGCCGAGAGGACCCCCGATCATGTTCGGTCGGATCCGTGCTTTCCTTTCTGCAAGATGGGTTGGAGCGAAGGCTGTCTCCCTCCACCCTCAAGGTGTATGTTGCCGCTATTGCCGCACATCACCACGCAGTTGAGGGTAAGTCCCTGGGGAAACACGATCTGATCGTCAGATTCCTGAGGGGGGCCAGGAGACTGAATCCTCCTCGCCCTTCCTCCGTACCCTCTTGGGATCTGACCCTGGTTCTCACAGCTCTCCGGGGTCATCCCTTTGAGCCTTTGCGATCAGTTGACCTGAAGGTTATGTCCCTAAAAACTGTCCTTCTGGTCGCATTGGCTTCCCTGAAGAGGGTAGGGGATCTGCATGCATTTTCGGTCGACGAAACGTGCCTAGAATTCGGGCCCGGTGATTCTCACGTCATCTTGAGACCCCGGCCTGGATACGTGCCCAAGGTTCCTACCACTCCCTTCAGAGATCAGGTAGTGAACCTGCAAGCGCTGCCCTCGGAGGAGGCAGACCCAGCCCTAGCTTTGCTCTGTCCCGTCCGCGCTCTGCGCGTTTACGTGGATAGAACGCGAAGCTTCAGGACCTCAGATCAGCTCTTCATCTGTTACGGAGGCCAGCAGAAGGGAAAGGCTGTCTCCAAGCAGAGGATGGCCCACTGGATAGTGGATGCCATCGCCTTGGCGTATGAATCCCAGGGCGTGCCTTGCCCGCTCGGGTTGAGAGCCCACTCCACCAGAGGGGTGGCCTCTTCCTGGGCGCTGGCTCATGGCGCCTCGCTGACAGATATCTGTAGAGCTGCGGGCTGGGCGACACCTAACACGTTCGCTAGGTTTTATAGCCTACGTGTAGAGCCGGTATCGTCACGTGTACTCGCATCCACTAGTCGGTAGACGTGTTGTACCCACTCTAAGTGTCGGCTTGCAATGCCATTCCCGCCACTGGCCGGATACGTGCATACTTCTCTCCAGTCGTGTTCCCCGCTTGGCGAACCCTGTCGAGTTCCTCCGCCTCCCCCTTCGGCTCGGACATTGCGGAGTGTCTGATGCCAGGCCTACATCCGTCGCTGACGCTGTCTGTTGGCTGGGGCCCATATGCCGTGACCCCTCTACGTGAGCGGTCCCATATGTGTATTTTCCACGGTTTAAAACTCCCTACGGGCCGAGTCCGTGTCTTTCCCTTAGCAGAGCCAGCTCTGCTCTCACCTGTCAGATGAGTCTCCCCCTACCAGGTGGAGCCATCCCAGGGACTCCATATGCGTACTGCCCCCCGGGCCAGTCCATGTGTGTATTCCCACGTAAACTCCTCCCCCATTGGGTAGGTAGTGGTCTCCGCAGCGTCCCTTACGGGTTCGCTTCCCCAGTGTGTCTAGTTTACTTAGTGGGTAGTGGTTAGACAGCAGTAGACTCTCTCGGTGTAAGCTCGCCCCCTTCACCGCCAGCCGGTGCTATGGGCGGCTGAGCTTGCGCTGGGCTCTGGAAGGGGTTTCGTAACTGTGGCGCTTTAGTTGGGATCCCAATTCGTCGGTCACTACTGACGTACGTCGAACGTGACCGACTGAAAGGGAACGTCTCGGTTACGTATGTAACCCTCGTTCCCTGAAGGAGGGAACGGAGACGTACGTCCCGTCGCCACAGTTTCTGTACCCTCGCTGTAGTGCGGACACCAGTTGTCTCCTCAGCGAAAAACAGAGTGCGATTGCATCCGCTTCCTATTTATATACACCTGACGGGGGCGGTGCGCATTATGCAAATATCGCACGCCAATTCCATTGGCTTGTTTTAGTTCATACGAAGATGATAGGGCTCTCTAAGCGATATCCCAATTCGTCGGTCACTACTGACGTACGTCTCCGTTCCCTCCTTCAGGGAACGAGGGTTACATACGTAACCGAGACGTTTTTAGACATCACATTTTGGTATCGGTATGGCACACTTGGTACCTCAACTGAGCTGGTACTATTTAAGTGAGCCATACTGTGCTGTACCATGTAGTGAAAAAGCACCAAAAAGTGAGCCATACCGTATACTCATGGTCTCACCTGACTCTCTCCACCTATTGCCACTGTTTTGTGGCTGCATTCGTATCATCCAAGTGGACGCTGCACACTGGTGGTGGTAGAGACCCCCCTGATATAATTGTAAAGCACTCTGGGTGTACAGTAGTACAAATGAAAGCACTATATAAATGCCTTCTTCATTCATTCATTCACCTGTAGTGACATCATCGGCTGTCGCCGGCAAATGTCAAATTCATTGTCTTGTTTAGACTCATGCTTCAGACACCAGTTATGCTGGAGGCATTCCCCATAGCACCCTCTAGGGGACATAGTGTCTTGTTTCCCTTCTCAGGGAACCATGGTTACATGCATAACCTGAGACAATTTCTCTCTTAGGTGTTGAGGACTAGTGCATCTTTGAGCCTACATTCATTATGAGTAAAATACTTAAGTACTGTTAAAATCAGATACTCTTGAGACTTTTATTCAAGTAGTATTGGAATAGGCGACTTGTAACTTGGAGTCATTTTCGCTGTTTGATGCGTCACAGCCTTAAGGAAATCCAGATGTTCTCTGACAAGTGATGATGACCAATCATTAGCAGTTAAATGTGTTAGAACTGACAGTTATGGGTGTATTAGATGGCAGCCACAGGAGTACCCAGAGCTAAGGGCAACTGAGAGAAAGAGAGTAAAGGAGCTAATAGCAAATCACATACAGATGATACTCAACCAGAATGTGTTTTTTTGTCACCGTGGGTTTCGTTATAGTTGCAGCGGGAAATGCATTTCTGCTCTTGACCGCTAAGCGGCGCTATAACCATAGATTTTCACGTTATGGATATATCACAGTTTGTTTTTGCGAGTAGCAGTCAACTGTGCCATGTGGAGATTAAAAAATACTATCAATAAGATTTTTAAAAATCACATTCACATAACCACATGTAAGCATTCGTGTAAGCATTTGTTTACTTTTTCATGGACTGCTCTTTAATACAATACTAATACCCCTTTTTTATTTAAAAAATATTTCTTAATAGGACTATGTATTATGTTATTAATTTTCTTCTTGTAATAAAAGTAAAAAATATAAATGTGAATTATATAGGCTACACATTTGCATGGGGGTATTAATGCATGGGGGAGTGGTAGCAAACTTTTCCCTAATAGGCTACATGAATGGGTAGGCTTTGCATGGGAGTATTAACAGCAGTGAAACAATAGCATAGTGGGCAGCGCTACAACACATGGTGCAACTGTCCTTTTAGAGATCCGAGTTCGAGTCCTGGCTCGAGGTTTAGCCTTCTCAAGCCAACATAGTTCATTTGAAATGGACATTTTTTTGATCCAAAAGAGATTTTTGTTATTCATTGTCTGTCATTTTTATTAGTATTAGGCTGTGTTTATTTTTAATTGATAATGATAACAACATTGTAAATATTTGCTCTTAACCAATGTTGGGCGACAGTCTTTACCGTTCATTCTTGATGCTTAAGAAACAGCAGATTGGTTAAATGACCAAAAAAAAAAAAAAAATAATAATAATAATAATATATATATATATATATATATATATATATATATATATATATATAAATACTAGCTAGGCTAAATAGTATTGCTTTATTTTCAAGGTTTACATAATGTCTCAGGACAGTAACCTATATTTATGTATCATTTATATTTATGTTGTTTATTCCCTGTGCAATTTTATGTAAAATGAGGAATTGTTACGTAATGGTGGTGTATCAAACACACAACGAGGAAGAGAACAAGTTAAACAAGTCTTTACTTGATAATCCACAGGGAGAAATACAAAATCCAGATCAGAACATAAACCAACACATTACTTACATGAAACGAGACCCGACAAAGACACACTGACAGAACTGAACTGATATACACATACTAATGAACTCAAATGACAAACAGCTGTGATGATAATGATTAGTGTCCATGGAAACAGATTGTGGCAGGAAACTCAAAGAAAAATGTGACAGAAGAAAAAACAAACTGGCGTATCACCCCCTCCCGGAAAGGTGTGTCCTAGCACCATGGAGAGGAGAAGGAGATAATGGAGAGATGCAGATGATAATGTAGGAGGTGGTTTAGCAGGTGGACTGCCTACCAGGAGGAGGCAGGAAACAAAAGTCCAGGGTGGAGAGGATGGTGGAGTGGTCCAGGGTGGAGAGGATGGTGGAGTGGTCCAGGGTGGAGCCTTGAGCAGAGGCAGATGTTGATTGGTGACCCAGGCCACAGCTGAGACTGTGTCCCATGGCGGCGCCGCGGGTGGGAGAAGCCCACTGCGAAGCCAGAGAGCCAATGTAGTGGAGGGACTCCGAAGATCTAGACGGCCGCGACGTAACCACAGTGATGACCCCCCGAGATGGTGGTAGAGATCCGGAGGGCTGAAGTCGAGCAGGAGCGACCGAGGGCGGAGGTGGAGCCTGAGGGAGGGAGGAGCTGGCCGAAGACAAAGGGGTGGAGGGCCAGAGAGCAGCGACCGGCCCATAAGTCTGTGGCGTAGGTGTAGCGATGCCCGATCCAGGTGGAGCTGACTTACTGAGGGAGTCCTGCAAGGCTGAAAGTCTGATGGTCTCTGCCAACATCGAGAGAGGAAGGAGCGTAGGCACAGGAGTAGGACGACAGATCGAGGAGGACTGGAGTGTGCAGAGGCAGAGGGCAGAGCCAAGGGCTTCTCACAGCCATGAAGAGATGACTCCCGGAGGGCCCGAGGTGTAGCCTCAGCACTGAGAGGAGGCACTGAGGGACTGATGGGAGGCATCGATGATGGGGCAACAGGATTAGCTGGGGACTGGGGCAAAAACTGTGGAGCAGAGGAAAGTCCAAAAACAAAACAGAGTCCAAGGTGTGTTGGAGAGGTAGTGGATGAGGGAGGTTGGGAGGGAACACAGGTTTGGCCGGATGTGGGGAGATGGACAGTTCAGGGCTGGACGGAACAGAAACATGACAGATAGATACAGGAGGTAACAGAGGGAAAAACAAAACAACCTCTCCAACATCAAAACAAATTCTCTCCAGTGCAGTGGCCGAACACTCACTCTCCATGACGGGGGGGTTGGGTGGGACTCCTTTCCATCCCGTCGAACTCCACTAAGACTCCCTCAGCGATGGTTGAGGCAGCTGGCTCACACACCTGGTCAGGCACGCGTCGCTCAGGCTCTGTGGTGATGTTCTGCTTGGTCACTCTTGTGAGCATTGGCTTGTACGTCGCGGCGGAGTGGCTCTCTTTGCCTGCGGTGGGCTTGGGCTGTCAATCCCCACAGTCAAGGTGTTGTTGGCTGGGCACTGGGTAGCTAGTGGGGCTGGTGTCTTCGTCGACGATGTCCATTGTGAGCGGCGAATCACAGGACACCAGCACCCACTCGACGTATTCCATGAAACTCCCTCGAGGCCCTTCCCCGGACAGCAGCGCTTTGGTGGCGGTGTTGAGGTCAGCATATAGGAAGCTGCAGAGGCTGCGGTCCAGGAAAGTTGTAGATGGTACGAGACTGATAAAATCCTCTAAATGTGGCTCAAAGGAGCGGTCCTTCTGCTCAAGGCATGGTGCAGGAGGAAACCAAAAAACGTATTCACAGAAAACACAGGAGAAACAAAAAACGCAGATTACACAAACACGTCCCTACTGTTTAGGTCGGGTCTTCTGTTACGTAATGGTGGTATAATGACTGTCAGCAGTTATATGTATCTGAAATACAGGAGGGGCCCACCAACTATTAACGTAACGCTGCTAAAAATATGTATTAATCTATTTCCCAGTGTATTGTCACAAACACCAAAGACAAGGCTTATATTTCTACATCTTTATATAAATTGAATGTCTTAGGTAAACCAAAAATAAACAAATAAAGCAATGCACGTACATGAAAATAAGAATGAACTGAAATGAAACCAGTACAGTAAATCAAGAGAATATACTTGTAGATTGTCTATAAAGTAATGTGAAATAACAGGAAAATAATGGCAATGACGATGGAAAACAAAGCTTATCTGATCAGTTCACAGTTGTAGATGAATGATTCTTTGAGTAAATCTAGAACCATCCCCAAACACGTTGAGTAGTCAAGGTTCAGGATAATATCCATGTCCTGTTGAAAATTAACCAAAAAACAAACAAATCCTTGTACTCAGGACATTTGATAATCCACAAAGTAATGTAGTGAACCATCCAATGGGGAGAAACACTTGATGTCCATATAAATAGTGTCCTTGCAACTACTCATACAGATTAAAGACACCAAAATATAAAGCAAAATTTAAAGAGTCCATCTACAAAAAGAAAAATCTACCATTAGCTAAAGAAACCCTCACATAAATTATATACATCAAGTGAAAACAGATGTATGACACAAAGATAAACAAAACTAACATGATTGTAACTGGAAACAAAGTTTCTCAATCAGGACTCCAATGAGTTTTGCTGGAGGTGCTAGGGTAAGCCCATGCTTCCCTCTTCCAAACAACCTGACTTCTTCTACACTCCCAACCAATTAAACACCTGGGGCTTTAACATTCTAGCGCACCCTAGTGGTGAGTATGATCAAAAATAGCATGATAACAGGTAACACTGTTACAGTGGTGTATCAAACACACGACGAGGAAGAGTAAAGTTAAACAAGTCTTTACTTGATAATCCACAGGGAGAAATACAAAATCCAGATCAGAACATAAACCAACACATTACTTACATGAAACGAGACCTGACAAAGACACACTGACAGAACTGAACTGATATACACATACTAATGAACTCAAATGACAAACAGCTGTGATGATAATGATTAGTGTCCATGGAAACAGATTGTGGCAGGAAACTCAAACAAAGAAACACATGACAGAAGAAAAACAAACAAACTGACAGTTCATGTGGTGTGTGGATGTGACAGGAATACAGGATCTTGTTCTTGCCACATTTTATATTTGTATTGCCAAATAAATTGCAGCATTGCTGTGTACGATTAAAACAGTGCAAAATGAAAATAGAGCCAGCAACAATTTAAGAACAGAAGTTTCTCTCTCGCCGACGCGCTGGATCTCTTTCAGTAAGTTTCTCTGTGATCTGATCGACCAAAACACATCTTTATACTAGCTGGAAACAGGGCCTGAGGCTGACTAAAAACAAGAGAAGTCGCAAAAGAATAATTCAGACTTACACCGTTATTCTAGACATCAGCCTAATATTTTTAAAGTCTATAGATATTGAAGGAATTAATCATTTAAATGTTGTAGTATTTTGTCATAAATGTTTATTAATTGTTAAATATTTCATTATTCAATGACTGAAGAATTCAAATAGAATCAGATGCTTTGCTTGATCAGATTATTAACTCCTTTTTACTATGCCAGCTTTTCCAGAGCAAAACAACGTGGTACAGACTTCCCACTCATGTTCTTTGTCACCCTAGGCTGTAGACACTTCACACACTCGCCATGGACATTTTCAACCCAATAATTCAACCCCAAAATTTCCTCAGGGATCCTGGTATCCATCTAGTAGTGTTTTTTCCCCTTTTAAAAAAAGTAAAAAATAATTGTGTTTTAGAATTGCAGGACACACACATCTCAGTAGCCCTTGTTTGATTGGGATTTGAACTTTGTCATTGATATTGCTGACCAACACTACCACTCAACTATGACGAAATGCTCAGAACAGAAGTTTTCTTATCCAGGAGTAACCAGTATGTCCGCGCACGTGAGAGAAGAGTTTTCTTCATTCCTCTCATTTCGCAATAGTAAAAATAATCAGCTCATTGCACATAATATGTGGAGAAAATTTCTGGCACTCACTGTGAGATATGATGGTCTTGTGATGTATTTTTTTAATGCTTATTAAAGTGCAAGAGGGCTGTGTACAAATCCTGATCAGGGATTGCGCTGCATTTTATGTAAAACAGTAGATTTTGTGATGAGGCTAATAACACAGTTTAAGTATTATGGGGAAAACCTGGAGAGTTTGTGTTGTTACAGGTGTAACAACACAAACTACATTAACATTAATTCCAGAAGGTAACTATCGGCATGGTACATGTAATCAGTGTTGCTATACATGCCATGGTACATCATTTAAACATCCTCATACTGGTAAAATGATTCCTATTTAAAAAAAATTATAAGTTGAAAATCAAAAGTAATTTACTTCATAATAATTCCCTGCAGTAAATCATGTTGGAAAAACAAGTCATGAGCTTAAAACGTGGATCACTGAACATCGGAGTACAATAAGATGCAAAAATATGAATTACCCACTAGCATTTTACTGAGTTTAATCATTAACCAATTACGTCTTTGCGTTACATAGGAATTGAGAGGCTACTCTTACCTTAAAGTTTGGTCAAACAGGATGCGCCTTGAAGCTGTCATTGCAAAAAAGACTTTTCCAATAACTAATCAAAAAGTGTGTACAAAACACCTGGTGGTGATTTCACGAACAAGTGTCACATGTGACTGGGTTGTATTTACTTTTTTTTTTATTTTGTGACTGGGTTGTATTTTTTGCCTTTGTGAACTCCTTTTGTAAAGGTTACATATTTATAAACACTTGTCCCTGACAAGAGTGCAGTATTTAAACCTTGAAAAAATCATTTTTTTTTATCTTGTAGAGTAGGCAGATGTGCAACTATGTTTTCTGTGCCCCTCCCCCATCCTCAAGATCAAGATTCCATCCAGCATTTTACAGATTTTTATGGTTTAACAAATTGGAGACACTTTGACCTAAAAGATTTTGCTCTGAAAGTTCACATCCTTTTGGGTTGATTCTAACCTTGAAATTCTAGGTTTACCCTGTAATTATAAACCTGCTGATCTGCATTGAGAGGACTCCTGTTTAATTGATGTGCTCATCAAAACTGCCAGATGATTCTAAATATCAACTCCCATTATAATTTCTATAAAGGTTATAGGTTCCTCAGAAGGATTAATCCTGACTCCAGTAGATAAAGTGGCAAGGTCCAGACAAGCTGGAAAAGTGGAAGAACTGTAAAGTTAAAGATATCATATATGAACCCATGTGTCATTTCCTTCATCAGGGATTTCATTTTTAGTTTTACTGGCTAAAATAACTATGTTGAGGCGAAAACACTCCTGTAACCAAAAATACAATAATGCAATGTCTGGAAATGTCTGAGGAAAAGGGTGTGTTACTAGCATAGAGATGTTCTTACCACAATTTCTCCAGTTTACAGTGAGTATCCTCCAGTCCATTGGAGAGCAGTATCACTCCTGAATTTCCTATTTTATTCTTAAACAGATTCAGATCTCTCAGGTGTGAGGGGCTTGATTTTAGAGCAGAGGCCAAAGCAGAGCAACTTTCATCTGCGATACCGCAATTAATCAACCTGTAAAAAAAAAAGCACAAACAATATTTTAGGGACCATTAGAATAAAGGTCTAAAATGTCACAGAGCATTTACAAACAATGTTTTCTAAATGCCACTATATAAAGATGAACAGTAAGAAAGAATTTGGCATGTTTTTCATTTCTCATTGTTCTGAGGTTGAATGTTTTTACAGTCAAAAGATTTAAATGTTAACTGTGATGTGAAACTGCGTATTTCAATGTGACTATCAGTCCTGCATTATCATGTTACTGAGGAGCAGCCCATGTGTTTAATTTATAGCTTTATAGTTTAATGTATACATTTAGAGCTCAATCCCTTAAATTTACAGGAGCAGAAAGAGGACATTTTGAAATTAATTTACATTGTGTTTAATGTGTGAGATCTAGATATGATCTTACCATAGTTTCTCCAGTTTGCAGTGAGGATTCTGTAGTAAATCAGAGAGCCACTTCACTCCAGAACCAGCTATATTTTTATTATCAGTCAGATCCAGATCTCTCAGGTGTGAGGGATTTGATCTCAGAGCTGAAACCAGAGCAGCACAACCTTTCTCTGTGATACCACAGTTCCTCAACCTGCAGAGAACAATGACACACTCTTAAAAAGTGAGAGAATCATTGAAGCTACAAGAGGATCTGCATACTGTAAGTGTTTTCGTGTTGTTTCTAGTTGAATTTAGTGCTGTATAGTTGCTTTACTGCTTGTTTACTGAGTTCACGTGGCAAATCGCGTTTGTTCTCGTTTCGCTCTGAGTCAGTAAGGCGTGGCCAAAGCCAGATTTAGTATATAAACAGTTGTTATTTAGCTTTCATTAGAGAGAATCATTGAAGCTACAAGAGGATCTGCATACTGTAAGTGTTTTCGTGTTGTTTCTAGTTGAATTTAGTGCTGTATAGTTGCTTTACTGCTTGTTTACTGAGTTCACGTGGCAAATCGCGTTTGTTCTCGTTTCGCTCTGAGTCAGTAAGGCGTGGCCTGCTGAACTAACTAACATTGTAAGAAGCTGGTATAAGTGTGTAGTGTACCGCGGCAGCGGACGCGGCTGCCCTTGTGTGAAGCCCTCCTCGTGTGAAGACCGAAGAGTGTAAAGACCAGCGACTCTACCTGTGCGACTCCACCGAGCAACGACACCGACAAGGCACTTGAGTATTGCTCTTTTCTTTTGTTTATTCTTTATTCCTCTTTATATGTGTTCTTGTCTGTCTTTTGACTTGTTTTAGATATGTGCTTCCAAATTCCCACTATTAATAACACTCGTAAATCGCGTGCTACACGTTGCAGGCAGCGCAACCATAACAACCTGCGTTCTTTACCCATGTCACCTAGTACGTTATTTTCTATTTTGATTGGGCTCTGGAATTGTCAGTCTGCTGTCAACAAAGCTGACTTCATCACAGCTATTGCTACTTATTCAGATCTCCATCTCATGGCTCTGACTGAGACATGGATCAAACCAGAGGACACTGCCACACCAGCAGCCCTCTCCTCTAATTTCACTTTCTCTCACACCCCACGCCAGATTGGGAGGGGTGGGGGTACTGGTTTACTTATGTCCAATGAATGGAAGTTCAATCCTTTACCATCTCTCTCTGACAATGGCTCATTTGAATCACATGCAATTACCATCACCTACCCTACAAAAATCCATGTTGTAGTTGTTTATCGTCCCCCAGGTCAGCTAGGTAACTTCTTGGAGGAGTTGGATGGGTTACTCTCATCCTTCCCTGAAGATGGCACTCCTCTGCTAGTACTTGGCGATTTCAGCATCCATCTAGACAAACCTCAGGCTGCTGACTTCCACACGCTGCTTGCCTCATTTGATCTCAAGCGAGTGGCTACCTCAGCTACCCACAAATCAGGTAACCAATTGGACCTCATCTACACACGCTGTGGCTTCACCGACAATACACTGGTTACTCCACTACACACTTCAGACCACTTTCTCATTACTTTCACACTCAACCCCTAACTCAACACACACTCCACCACATGTCACTTTTCGGCGAAACCTACGCTCCCTCTCACCATCCCACCTATCCTCTTCAGTCTCATCCACACTTCCTCCCGCTAACCAATTCTCATCATTGGACACTAACACTGCTACTGACACTCTTTGCACCACTCTAACATCTTGCTTAGATGATTTCTGCCCCCTTTTAACCAGACCAGCCTGCGCCACCCCCTCTGCCCCCTGGCTCTCTGATGTTCTCCGTGAGCATCGGTCTAGACTCAGGGCTGCAGAGAGGAAGTGGCGCAAATCTAAAAATCCTACTGACCTTAGCTCATATCAGTCACTCCTTTCTTCTTTCTCTACTAATATCTCCAATGCTAAAACCTCTTACTATCACTCTAAAATTAACAACTCAAATGATTCCCGCACACTTAAAACCTTCTCTTCTCTTCTTTGCCCTCCTCCCCTCCCTCCCACATCAGCTGTTACAGCTGATGACTTTGCCACTTTCTTCAGACATAAAATAACAACCATCAGCAGCCAATTCTCCACACCACACACTGATAATAACATCTTAATTGAAAACACACAAACTCTCCCCTCCTTCTCCATGCTATCTGAGGCAGATGTTTACAAACTCATCTTTTCCAATCACCCCACTACCTGTCCGCTAGACCCTATCCCCACTCATCTTCTTCAGGCCATCTCCTCCTCAATTCTACCTGCACTCACTCACATTATCAATTCTTCCCTTCACACTGGAACATTTCCCACAGCTTTTAAGCAGGCTAGGATTACCCCACTGCTTAAGAAACCCACCCTGAATCCAGCACATTTAGAAAACTACAGACCAGTATCCCTTCTTCCTTTCATTGCTAAGACACTTGAGAGAGTTGTATTCAACCAACTGTCTATTTATCTCACACAGAACAACCTCCTTGACAACCACCAGTCTGGTTTCAAGAGTGGCCACTCAACTGAGACTGCCCTGCTCTCAGTCACAGAAGCCCTGAGACTGGCACGAGCAACTTCAAAATCATCAGTACTCATCTTGCTGGATCTGTCTGCTGCTTTTGACACAGTGAAACACCAGATCCTCCTGTCAACACTCATGTCGAAGGGCATCTCGGGAACCGCACTCCAGTGGTTCGAGTCTTACCTCTCAGGTAGGTCCTTCAGGGTATCTTGGAGAGGTGAGGTGTCCAAGTCACATCATCTTGCTACTGGGATACCTTTCAGTTCAGCTTGGGTCTTCAACCATCACTCCTTCCAGGACAGCCAGAAACCTTGGAGTGGTGATGGATGATTGTTTAAGCTTCACAGATCATGTTGCAGCAACAACCCGGTCCTGCAGATTTGCCTTGTACAACATCAGGAAGATTAGACCCTTCCTATCGGAACATTCCACACAAATTCTTGTCCAAGCTCTTGTTCTATCCAGACTGGACTACTGTAATGCTCTCTTGGCTGGCCTTCCAGCATGCACTATCAAGCCTCTACAACTGATCCAGAATGCTGCAGCAAGACTGGTCTTCAACGAACCGAAGAGAGCGCACGTCACTCCTCTCTTCATCAGTCTGCACTGGCTGCCAGTAGCTGCTCGCATCCAATTCAAGGCTCTGATGTTTGCCTACAGAACGACCGCTGGCTCTGCACCGCTATACCTTAACTCACTACTTCAGACTTACGTGCCCTCCAGAAGCTTGCGTTCTGCAAGTGAACGCCGTCTTGTAGTGCCATCACATAGGGGCACAAAATCACTCTCACGGACCTTCTCCGGGTCTGTTCCTGGCTGGTGGAATGACCTGCCACGCTCTATCCGAGCAGCTGAGTCTCTAGCCATTTTCAAAAAAATGCTAAAGACGTATCTTTTTCATCAGCACTTAACCCAGTAATAGTAGCAATTGCCTTGACTAATATTCTTCTTCTATCTATTTGTGTATTTATTTAAAAAAAAAAAAAAAAAAAAAAAAAATTCTTGCTATGAGCACTTTACTGACATAACTGTGACTTAACACAGCACTTGCATATTGTTGTTCTCATGTTGATTTGATTGATTCTACTACTCTCATTTGTAAGTCGCTTTGGATAAAAGCGTCTGCTAAATGACTAAATGTAAATGTAAATCATGCAGTAGAATATAAAATGCATTTTGTGTGAACAGCCCCTTACTATTGTGAAAAAGATGTGTACTTAATTGTTTTGAACATGCACCTGTAGTGTACTTCAAATCTTAAAACTATATTAAAAAAAAACTGTACTTACTGGTAATATTAAGGAAATATAAGGCCACTTACTTTAAGTGTATTTAAAAAGAGTACTTTTTCATGACTGTTTCTTAAAATTAAAAACTCTTTACAAAATGCACTTGTAATGATGTCAAATTTAAAGTTTTAAAGTACATTTTAAATCATTATGTTTTAATAATCTTCTGTCATGCTTTAAAGTGCACCTATTTTGATGACTACTAAAGCACATGTGCTTGATTATAATTTTAAATGTAGTTTGTTTTTCTGTTTTACATCTAAAGTTAATATCTTTTAAATTTATTAAATTGCAACTTCATCATTACAAATATGTAATTATTAATTACAAATACATTTAAACACATGACAAACAAATTTCAGTAGAAATGACATTTATGTATATTTTAGTTTACCATAAATGCTTGTTAGTATATTCGGCATGACACTTTAAACATATTTCAAAGACAATAGAAGTAATAATGAAATTGCTTCTGTTTAATTCTAATTGTGAAATTATAAAAATTCATAATTTTTCAAATATTCTCCATTCCCTCCATTCCCACAACACTGAGTCATTGCATCTCCCTTCTCATTTTTCTTTTCAGGATTTTATTTCAATCCCCAAGACCAATCCTAAACACTGCTACACTGAGATTGTGACTATTTTTTTGGGACAATAACACATTAAACGCCCTTTCTTGCCACAATAAACCATATCATGCTTGCAAGTGGAGGCAAAACTCACATAGTCAAACCCACCATTCTTAAACTTAAAGAGTCATATTCAAATTCTCTTTTTTGGACTTTTCATGTTATTGGAACTCCTACTGTATGGTGTGTATTCATCTTTTATGAACGGTGGTACATTAAGCAGCAGAGATTTAAATATGAATGTGTGAATTTCAGTGTTACTATCAGTCGCTATCAAGTACACATTGCAGCTAAATCTGGTTGTAAGTTCACCCTTATGTGCTTAATGCTGATCTTTACATACATGGTTCAGTAATTTACAGGAGTGACAACCACATTCTACAACCAAATTAACTCCCGAAAAATGCAGGTAGTGCCAACCACATTTACCAAAACTCTATGCAGTGTGTATAGAACCAAACTAAACAGCTAGAAAGAGGTACAAGCCTTGACATATTTGAGTTGCCAGATCTTGCTAGAAAAAAAAAAAACTGAACAAGAACAGCCCATAATAAACTGAGATAAAATTCCTTATCATTTATTATAATAATATCGTAATAAAATTCACATGCTTTATAACAAGAACAAAATATCGTGGACAGCACCTGCCAACATTATTAACTCCATAAACTGTATCGCTTTGAGCAAATCTAAAACAACAAGCCCAAAAATGCATATAATAAGAGGACATGGAAACACTTCAAGAGTGCGCTCTGTGAAGCAGCCCTACAAGCATAAAGAAAGCACAACGCCACTGTTGATGGTGGTTTAAAAATTGTAGAACACAATGAGCCTTTGGTCACAGGAATATTACTTTGTTTAAAAAAAAAAGTATTTCACATTACACGTGAGATGCCAGAATGCTAATACAAAGTTCTGGCATGAAACTAATAGGTCCTTTAACTGAACCTGTTTATAATCATATCATTATCTATAGGACACAGATGATTGGTTCCTGCTGTATTAGTAGCCAATGAGCTTGCGTGCTCAATTTTCAAATACATGAGTGGCATTTGTCTTAGCAGTGCAGCGTGCTTCAGAAATCATCTAAGATAAGTACATGGGTTTTTATACTATATCACTTTGTGTTTGAGTAGTCTGCTGTATCTATTCTTATGTCACGTCAACAGTCCTGTTTTAATGCTTAGAGAGAATTACTAAGCATATTAGCAGTTAGCGCATATGCAATGTTTTATAAGGATACAGAGACAAGCGTGCTGAACTTTAAGTGGAAACAGGCTTTGCTTTCGTATTTGCATATCTAACAGAGCTACAGCAAGTATTCTGTACATCGGCAGCAGCAGCATATGGATAACAAATTCAGATAGCAATGTAGCGAATATCAACAACAATAGAACGCAGCAGATGTTGCGGTTAAGACACTGTGTACTGTATGCACGCTTACTTCATATATGATGCAACTTTTTGAATGAAAGAAAACAGGAAGAAATGCACTTTCGCTAAGATACTGCCTAATTAATTTATCATTTATGCCGCGCAGCGATTTTCACTTGCAGGTATCAGAGGATTACAAAGGCAGCTGACGTTAATGGAGGAATTTGCAGCTTTACTTGCAAACTACAATTCCTGTTCATCAATAAGGCGAGAAGCAGACCCGTTTTAAGACCGAATACACTCTAATTAATTACATGAATTGATAAGTGTACTAACAGATTAATAATAAAGATGTTTGCCATCGTAATGCATTGCATGCAAACCGCACTCGAGCCCAATTGAATCGCGCTCTGGCCCACCTCTTTCAAGCGGGCCAGGGATGGCTAAAAGGACCGTGCCCAGGCATGGAACGGAGCGATCACACTTGTCAAACGAACCGGGCTTTGGGGTTCAAGCGCGCTCGGGCACGGTTCAGAGCACCTAGTGTGAGTACACCCTTATGCAATGTCGGTATGTTACTGTCATCTTATTAATAGATTTCACATAGAATGATATTTATCATTTCAACTTATGTAGAGTGTGCCAAGGCAGTTCCATGTATTCTCAAACGAAGCAAGAGCGCCTCAGTTGATACTTTAATATGTAATTTTGTGTTATAATCATTATTATATAATCTGTGTTTGTGCTCTGGATAACACCAGGTGTTTTCTATATGTGGTGTGTTTTGCAGTGGCGGGCAGTGTAGCTGATTCATGGACACGCATTTGCTGATCTGAGCTGTGGCTGCATGTGTCAGAAATTACTATCTGTCAGAAATCACTCTCTCTGCTTAAAACGCAGAGGTATTCATTTAACAACAGGAGTGTAAATAGGAGACTCTTGCAGTGTAGACAGCTCATTGATGTAGCGGCACTTTCTGAGTTCACTACTGAGATGAGTGAACTGTTTTTGCATGCTCTTGCAGCCATACGTTTTCATACTGTTTATGCTGTAAGGACCAACAGTCGGTTGCACGCTGTGGAATTTAGAACGTGATATTATGGGATTCACTGTCAAATTGCATCGACTTACGTAACCATTGAATGGGACAAAGATATAATATGCCATAGTAATGCATTAGCATGCAAATCAGACAAAATATGTAGAAATATTGATTCAAAATTTTTTGAGTTTCTATTAAAATATCATTCAATTAATGACTCATAAATCTAAATGTTTCACAATATGTTGCAATTCTTATGTTGGAGACGTTGCTTGCACAGCATTTGTATTAAAGCACCCTCAATAAAATCTGGGAAATTTCTGGATTCTGGAACTGGGCTGGGCATTCATGTCTAAACACAAACCATTTCTTTTAATCTACGAAACATTAACTATGCCTTATTTGTTTTAGAAAAGTGTTTACAGTCTTGCACTTGATGTAGGAGTAAAATATAAGCATACAGCAGCAGCGATACGTATTTTATACAGCAGCAAGCCATCACTGCAACTAAGCATAGTGGACTTGACAAATGTATTGCCATTTAACAGGGGCTCACCTTATTTGCTCAACTTTCAAAAACACTTCAAGGCTGATGTTTTCATGTACCTACATGTGTTTCGGGCTGAGTCAGCTGAATGCGTCATGCTCATTATTTTTCAGTTTGTCTGAATGACTTTTGAATGACTGATTCACTTTTATAATAGGAGTATACAGGGTTTGACTGGCAATTATCAAATGATACTACATCATTATACTCTTTATTTGCAGGTGGTTGTGGAGGGTTTCTTTTCTCATCTCTATTAGCCTGCAATGTGTTACCATTTGTTAAAGTCACACATAATGTGCATTCTAATTGGTTATGTTTGAGCCTTTTGGCTCAGGCACACATAGTCATAGGCCACTAGTGTTAAGTCGTTCAGCGTGGTAGCCCAGGCACACATAGCTAGCATACACATGGTTCCTTTGGCTCTTCGGAGCAGCAGCAGTACATATGTTTTTGCGGTAGATCTGCTGGTGGGTGAAGGTGAATCATAATCTTGCCTTCTGAGTGATAGGGGATTTTCTGACATACAGTAAACTTGGCTTGTATTGTTCAAATATCATGTCAACTGCTCTGTGGAGGGTAATTCATGTACGCTATTGTACAGCAGCAGCATGTCTTACTTGCTCACAGCAGCGTGTCGTGTATGTATTGGCAGTAGCAAGTCACGTACCTGCTCTGCAGCAGCAGCAATAATCAACAGCAGCAGCAATAAAGCAGCAGCAGCATAGAAGATCTATTCTGCCAAGAACAAACACATCTACATTGTCATACCCATTACCATGCTAAACACTCCAAGAGTTGTCATGACAGAAATACAAAGTTTTGGCATGAAACTCTAATGGGCAGCCTATTAGGTCCCTTAACTGAACCTGCTCATAATCACATCATTATCTACAGGACACAGATGATTGGTTCCTGCTGTATTAGTAGCCAATGAGCTTGCATGCTCAATCTTCAAAAACATGAGTAGGGTTTGTCTTAGCAGTGCAGCATGCTTCAGAAACCCTCCACCTTCCCCAGCTCCACCTGTATAGATCTGCTACGGGTAATTCATGTACGCTATTGTACAGCAGCAGCATGTCTTACTTGCTCACAGCAACATGTTGTGTATGTATTGACAGTAGCAAGTCCCGTAATTGCACTGCAGCAGCAGCAGTAGTAGTAATAATCAACAGCAGTAGCAGCAGAAGCAACAAAGCAGCAGCATAGCAGATCTATTCCGCCAAGACCAAACACATCTACATTGTCTTACCCATTACCATGCCAAACACTCAGAGAGTTGTCATGACAGAACTATGGTTATGAGGTGTCAATTATTGCAATTTCGGGAGTGAGTCATGTTACACATACAGAAATGATAACTAAAGGGATTCACTCCTGAATCTTTGCAGTGTGTATGTGGCCACTATGTGTTCCATGTGTGAGTCACATGATCTTACCTCAGTATCTCCAGTTTACAGTGAGGATTCTGTAGTACATCAGAGAGGTGCTTCACTCCTGAGTCTCCTAGATTATTGTCAGATAGATCCAGTTCTCTCAGGTGTGAGGGGTTTGAACTCAGAGCTGAAGCCAGAGCAGCACAACTTTCAGCTGTGATTCCACAATCACTCAAGCTGCAAAGAGATGAGAATCATACTTTTTCAAGGCTTGTTGATAATTCTTGAACTGCAAATAATATATAAAGTGAATGCAACTTCACTAAGTACAACATGACAGGAACATATCTCACTTGGCAAAATCAAAGTGACCTTTAATTAAATGTTGATCTAATTAAATGTAATTAATTTAATTAATAGGCTTGCTTAACATTAATCAACATATTAGGCGATGAGCTGGCAAAAAGTGCATATTTAGATTTAGGTAGAACTGTTGTCAGAAGCGTTTTTCTCATATATATATATATATATATATATATATATATATTTTTTTCCTCATATATATATATATATATATATATATGTATTCACACATTGCCCCATTTATTGATAAGATTAAGAAAAGATAAGAATTTTGATGGGATTTGTGACCTTTTAACTTTAAGTTTCTTTTTCTTTTAATGGTGAAGTGGTTGTTTTCAATGACACTTACTGAACTGATCTGGATTCTTTAATCACAGGCAGCAACTTCTTAAAAACTTCCAGTTTTTCAGATTTATTGTTACCTCCTAAAAAATTGTTAATATTAAACTCATCCAGCTGCTCCTCTGATGTCAACAACACAAAAACTACAGCTGACCACTGAGATGAAGAGAGTTTGGTTTTCCGTACTGCTCCAGATTTCAGATAGTATTTAATTTCCTCCACTAATGAATGGTCACCCAGTTCATTCAGACAGTGGAACAGATTGATGGATTTCTCTGGAGATTCGATGGTCCTGATCTTTTTCTTGATGTACTCAACTGTTTTCTCATTGCTGTCAGAGCTGCTTACTGTCAGTGTTGTTAGATTTCTTAAGAGATCCTGATTAGCAGTCACTGACAGTCCCAGAAGGAAACGCAGAAAAAGGTCCAGATGTCCATTTTTACTCTGTAGAGCCTCATCCACAGCTTTCTGATGCAGATAAGACAATAAAACATGTTTTTCTGCAAAATTCTGGAACCAATCCAAAGCTTTTTTTGGTCTTTGTTTGGTGATTTGGTCAAACACATTTATGCTGCTGTCTGTAAAGGAGATGTGCGCATATAGAGCCGCTAAATGTTCCTGAATGCTCAGATGAACGAAGCTGAAGACTTGCTCATGATAAATGCCAAACTCCTCTCTGAAGATCTGAGTGCACAATCCTGAGTACACTAATGCTTCTGTTGCATCAATGCCACACTCTCTCAGGTCTTCCTCATAGAAGATCAGGTTGCCTTTCACAAGCTGCTGGAAAGCAAGCTTCCCCAGTTTGTCAATCATTTCTTCAGCTTTCACTTTCTTCTCATACTTCTTCTCTTGTCTGATGATGGTCTGAAGGATCAGGAAGTGTGTGTACATTTCTGTGAGAGTCTTGGGAATCTCTCCACTCTCTGCTTCGCTCAACATCTTCTCTAGAACAGTGGCTGATATCCAGCAGAACACTGGGATGTGGCACATGATGTGGAGGCTCCTTGATGACTTCAGGTGTGAGATAATCCTCTCGGCCAGACTCTGATCACTGATTCTCTTCCTGAAGTATTCGTCCTTCTGTGGGTCACTGAAGCCTCGTACCTCTGTCACTCGATGGACACACTCAGAGGGGATGAGTTCAGCTGCTGCTGGTCTGGAGGTGATCCAGATGAGAGCAGAGGGAAGCAGATTCCCCACAATGAGGTTCGTCAGCAGCACGTCCACTGAGGCTGATTCAGTCACATCACACAACCTCACATTGCTCTGAAAATCCAGAGACAGACGACACTCATCCAGACCATCAAAGATGAAGAAAATATTATATTCACCACTGAATGGTTTCATTTTTTTATTATGGGGAAAAAGTTTTCAAGAATACCGGAAAGACTGCATTTTTCTTTTTGCATGTTGAGCTCTCTGAAAGGAAGTGGAAATATGAGCTGGATGTCCTGATTCTCTTTCCCTTCAGCCCAGTCCACAATGAACTTCTGCACAGAGACTGTTTTCCCAATGCCAGCGACTCCCTTTGTCAGCACAGTTCTGATGGGCTTGTCTTGTCCAGGTAAGGTTTTAAAGATGTCATTGCATTTGATCGGTGTGTATTCTGTTGCTGCTCTCCTGGATTGAGTCTCAATCTGTCTCACCTCATGCTCATTATTGATCTCTCCACTTTCACTCTCTGTGATGTGTAGAGCTCTGTGTAGATCTCATTCAGGAGTGAATGAGATCTTTGGTGAGGTGTTGTTCCCTCATACAGATACTTAAACTTCTCCATTAGATCTGATCTAAATGATTCGAGGACTTCTGTGTCCTTCGAGTCACGGCTGTAAAATTAAAATACCACATTAGATAAAGAAGTAAATGTATAATGTCATACAGAACATATCATCAGATTAGTGAATTGTGTCAGTTCTTAATAATGTAAAGAGCCACATTTTTGCATCTACAACAAACAAAACATGCCTTAAATGTAACTGACCGGAAATCAAAACCCAGTCTTGAAGGCTTCTTAGGGACAGGTGGTGGCAGATCTGACCTTCAACATCATGAAGAAAAATTGAGATTGATAAAATTGTTCTCATTACCTTCATTCTACCAACAACTTTTACACTGTTCTGAATGAACTTATTAAAGGTGCTCTAAGCGATCCTGGGTGGAGTTACTTCCTGTTGATGTTCGAAGTGTTGTCAAACAAAACAGAGGCTAGCTAGACCCTCCCTCCTCCTCCTCCTCCTCCCCCTCCCCTCCGTGCTTCCTGAAACAGTCATGAACGCGCATTTAAAATCATTCTTGTCGGTTATTGGCTGGAGCATGTTTATTATGTTTCATGGTCCAGGCTGCACCAAGTAGTTTTTGTTGCCGTTTTTGGAGCTTGTGGCGACTACAGAGACTGCGTTTTTTTTTACAGTGTGTTCAGGGGACAGGCAGCTAGCGGATAGTGAGGAGATGTTTGCTGTATGTGACAAAAAATGTTTTGGCCTAAAAACGCGTGACATCACTTAGAGCACCTTTAACAATGTGCTTGCTCAAAGACATATTCACAAGTCACCTTTTACATACTTCCACACTATGGAAAACTTCACTGGTAAGATAACAGAACTTCAGTTATATTGTTTTTAACTTTAAATGTATAACTCTTCAACATCAATTCATCTAAACAGCCCTACTCAGTTCTTGATTATTTTCCTAGAGATGATGCAACAAAGAAAATCATTTTACAATATCCAATTAGAGGGTACACACCTGGAGGGTACACACCTGTTCTATTCTGGGGAAAGTAAAAAAAAAGGGAAAAAAAGTAATACTTATTGCTTTTGTATTCTTTCTATTTCATATAATCCTTTTGTATTTGTATTTTTTTGACTACTAAGAAATCACTGGTTAAATTATTTCATGAGCCAATTAAGAAAATGAAAATTGCAAAAGGAAGATTTGCAAGCAGCCACTGCATCAAAATAAATTAAATGAACGTTTATTGTCAAATTCAACTAAGGTAGTGTAATCATGGCAGGAAAAAAGTGGATTTTTCTTCATATAGTGGACTTCACTGGGGTTCAACGGGTTGAAGGTCCAAATGTCAGTTTCAGTGCAGCTTCAAAGAGCTCTCCATGATCCCAGATGAGGAATAAGAGTCTTATCTAGAGAAACCATCGCTCATTTTCTAAAAAAATAAAAATGTATATACTTTTGCAACACAAATGCTTGTCTTGCACTGGTCTGTGATGCTCCACACATAACGTAATCATGTTGGAAAGGTCACGCGTGACGTAGGCAGAAGTACCGCGGTAGGGCGAAAAACTACATCTCATTTTCTCCTCCAACTTCAAAATCGTCCGACATCGTTGTTTTACCTTTTTTTATAAATGCTGTTTGACTTAGTCTTTGTACATTCACTTGTAAACACTGGATCGGTACTTCCACTTACATCATGTGTGATCTTTCCAATGTAATTACGTAATGCATGGAGCATCACAAAGCAGTGCATGATGAGCATTTGTGGTTAAAATGTATATAAAAGTAGCTCTTTGAAACTGCACTGTAACTGACATTTGGACCTTCAACCCGTTGAACCCCAGTGAAGTCCACTATATGAAGAAAAATCCTGGAATGTTTTCATCAAAAACCTTCATTTCTTTTCCACTGAGGAAAGAAAGACATAAACATCTTGGATGAAATGGGGGTGAGTAAATTATCAGGAAATTTTCATTCTGAAGTTAACTAATCCTTTAAGTTTTTACTCTTGTTTACCCAGGTCCACTAAGGTATAGTGGTTGATCCATAGACCAATCACTCTTCAGAGACAGAGCTGAGTTCAGATGAATCTGATGTTTTAGTGTAAAAATGTTGTAATTATCATATCATTTATAGAAATGTTATACCTGTTACCAGGACATGTGTCTTCACTAAATGTTAACGGTGGACCCATAGAGTTGTTACTCTTCAGAGACACACGACGAAGTTCTGAATCAGATGATTTCCTCTGCTGGACTGAACTGTAACAGAGGCAAAATTAACTTTAAGTAACATAGACCATTAACTACTTAATGATTAAAAGACATTAACAATTTGTTGATTAGTGCCACTGGTTAAAAATGATTATTATTATTTTATTTTAGGTATTTTGATGGGTTCATGATGCACCCCAGTTGTGGATACATAAGGGTGCTGTTTATCCTGGAAACCACTGTCCTCCACTCAGAAGATCAGAAAAAGTGAACAATTGTAATATATGAAGCATTCAGCTACAAAGAGCACTGTAGTATTAAACATAAGTTGATACTTTGATGAATGTTTATTTATTTTACAATTTTATATTCTCCATCCTCCTGCTCAAAATATTTGGGGTCTAAGTGGTGTCCGCAGAATAACAGGTTTTATGGATAATTGGACACGTTTTTGGGGCAGACCTGACCTCTGATGGCCACGGAGCTTGGCCCATCTTTATTACCAGCATATACTGTTTTAAAGATTACTAGCCCTGTGCTATATGCCTCTTCCAGCCCTGTAATTGCCACGCTTGAGCCCTCCGCTAAGATGGCTGCCACGCTTGAGCCCTCCGCTAAGATGGCTGCCACGCTTGAGCCCTCCACTAAGATGGCTGCCACGCTTGAGCTCTCAGCTAAGATGGCTGCTGTGCTTGAGCCCTCAGCTAAGTTGGCTGCCATTCCTGAACCAAGTCAAGTCACAGTTGATCTTCCTGAACCTAGTCAAGTCATAGTTGATCTTGCTGAGTCAAGTCACAGTTGATTCTCCTGAGCCTTCCGACGAGATGGCTACCATTCCTGAGCCCCCAGAGATTGCAGCGCTGGCCATTATGGCCACAGCCATCTGGTGTATGTGGGCTGCGTACACATCGGTTCCAGCCCATGAGCCCACTCCAGTCCGTGACTCCGCTCCAGCCCATGAATCTGCTCCAAAGCCACGTCACGTCTCCGCTGATCTTCCAGAGCCACGTCACGTCTCCGCTGATCGCTCAGAGTTTTATCCTGTCATGACCATCAATCCAGTGTCTACGGACAATATGGCCACTCCGCCAGTGTCTACGGACAGGATGGCCACTCCACCAGTATCTATGGACAAGATGGTCTCTCCGCCAGTGTCTACGGACAGGATGGCTGCTCCACCAGTGTCTATGGACAAGATGGTCTCTCCGCCAGTGTCTACGGACAAGATGGCCGCTCCGCCAGTGTCTACGAACAAGATGGCCGTTCCACCAGTGTCTACGGACAAGATGGCTCCTCTGCCAGTGTCTACGGACAAGATGGCCTCTTCGCCAGTGTCTACGGACAAGATGGTCTTTCCACCAGTGTCTACGGACGAGATGGCTCCTCCGCCAGTGTCTACGGACAAGATGGCCTCTCCGCCAGTGTCTACGGACAAGATGGTCTTTCCACCAGTGTCTACGGACAAGATGGCTGCTACGCCAGTGTCTACAGACTAGATGGCACCTCCGCCAGTGTCTACGGACAAGATGGCACCTCCGCCAGTGTTTACAGACAAAATGCCACCTCCACCAATGTCTTCGGACAAGATGGCACCTCCACCAGTGTCTTCGGACAAGATGGCACCTTCGCCAGTGTCTACAGACAAGATGGCACCCCCGCCAGTGTCTACGGACAAGATGGACGCTTCGCCAGTGTTTACAGACTCCGCTTCAGTCGTCAAGTCAGCTCCAGTCTCCGCCCCGAGCCCAGAGGGGACACCTGTCTCTGTCCCGAACCCAGAGGGGTACATATCCGCCAAATGCTGGTTCCTGCTACTCCCCACCAGAGGTCGCCGGTTCTCCATTTCATTGCACACACAGTCATACCTCACTCTGGACTACATTTCCCATAATCCCTCACTAGGAACCAATCACACACTCGCACCTGTTCCCCATCAGTGGACCTTTTATAAGCTGCACCCAGACACACACACACAGGGCTGAGTATTGTTTAGCCTTTATCCGACCTTGTCTTCGTGTTTCATTTTCCCAGTTCCTAGCCTTGCCTTGTTTTTTGACCCTGGACTGTTTATCTCTTGTTTGATGATCATTTGCTGCCTGTCTTGACCATTGCCTGTGACTTGGATTACTCTTCTGCCTTGCCCTTATGTTTCTGTTTGCTGGTGTTTGACTCTTGCCTGTATGACTACGCGCATTCTAATAAAGCCTGCGTTTGGACCTACCCCTTGTCGCCACGACTCCCAATGTTACAAACTGGGGCTCAGGTCAGGAAGCAGACAGACTGGCTGAACTGACCAACTTCTAGCTGTCTCATGTCACAGAAGTCAGATAAATCCCAACAATCAGAGACTCTTTCACCTAGATATCATAATATAGAGACTGTGTCTATTCCCAATTGGAAAATTGTTCTCATTACCTTTATTCTACCAACAACTTTTACACTGTTGTGAATGAACTTATTAACAATGTGCTTGCTCAAAGACACATTCACAAGTCACCTTTTCCATACTTCCACACTGTGGAAGACTTCACTGGTAAGATAACAGAACTTCAGTTTTATTGTTTTCAACTTTAAATGTATAACTCTTCAGCATCAATTCATCTAAACAGCCCTACTCAGTTCTTGAATATTTTCCTAGGGATGATGCAACAACAACAACAACAACAAAAATAATTTTACAATATCCAATTAGATGAAAGCACTCATTTTAATATTTCGAGGAGGGTACACACCTGGAGGGAACACACCTGTTCTATTTTGGAAAAGTAAAAAAAAATATATATATATATATATAATACTTATATTGCTTTTATATACTTACTATTTCATACAAACCTTTTGTATTTGTATTTTTTGACTACTTAGAAATCACTGGTTTAATTGGTTAAATTATTTCATGAGCCAATTAAGAAAATGAAAATTGCAAAAGGAAGATTTGCAAGCAGCCACTGCATCAAAATAAATTAAATGAATGTTTATTGTCAAATTCAACTAAGGTAGTGTAATCTCGGCAGGAAAGAAGTGGATCTAAATGAGACCACGGTGGGGCCGTCTGTAATGAGGAGGCAGAAGCCATGTTGAAATCCATGTGCTGAAGTTTATTAGGAACAGTCCAAAAGGAGCGTGAAGCCAGGCAAAGTGTCAAAACCACAAAAACAGTCCAACAGGCAAACAGTTCAAGGGGTAATCCAAAGGCAGGTGTCGAAAAGGCAGGCAAGATGGTCAAACGCAAAAGCAATCCAAACAGGCAGCCAAGTCAGAAATGGAAATCCAATAATCAGTAATCAGAGAAAGCAGGCAAATGGTCATACAAGGTAAACAGACAGTAGATACAAAACGCTCGGTAAGGCAGTAGAACTGGCAATACTTCACAAGGCCTGTTTGGTCATGCCATGCTTAAAATGGCTGCCAAACAGGAAGTGACTGTAGAATGAGCAGAGGGAGTGGCACACAGTCAGAATTCAGACGAGGGCTCCCTCTGCTGGTGTGGAATTACAGAACCCCTCCCTCTAGGAGCACCTCCTGGCCCTCTACGTGGACGTCCCCATGGTCGTGGTGCTGGTGGATCGGGTCTGGCTCGATGAAAGTCCTCAATGAGAGACAGGTCCAGGATGTCGTGGGCAGCTACCCATGACCTCTCCTCAGGTCCATAACCTTCCCAGTCCACCAAGTATTGGAGCTGACCCCCTCTATGTCTTGAATCCAGCAACTCGTTCACCTTGTAAGCTGTTGAACCATCTACATCCAGTGCTGGTGGTGACTCTTGGTTCTCGGCATTGGGGTCAGCATCCGGGTGGATGGGTTTAAGGAGTGAGACATGGAAGGACGGAGAGATACGATAATTAGCAGGAAGCTCAAGTTGGTACGTGACATCATTAATCTGTCTGAGAATCTTGAATGGGCCAACATACCTGGGACTGAGCTTCCTGCTCGGTAGCTGCAGCTTAAGGTCCCTCGTAGAGAGTCAGACCCGCTGTCTGTTGGCCTGGAACTCCTGTGTTCTGACGGCTCTCTGTAGACGGACATGTGCACTGTCCCACACCCTCTCACTACACCTGATCCAGTCGTCCACAGCGGGGACTGACGAGGGTTCGCCAGACCTAATTGCGTTCGGCTGAAGTCAGTTTTTTTGAAAAAAATGTGCAGGGGTAGAGTTTACCTGGTTGACCGTGACGTTGTGAGAGCACGGCGCTAATCCCACAATCTGAGGCATCTACTTCAACTAGGGCTGGGCGATATATCGCATGCGATTGTCACGCGCATTTCGTCAGTAAAGCCGGTTCCCTGATTGCCGCTAAATCGCCATCACCTGCTTTCAAATGGAGCGGCATTTAATAGACAGAACCGTAGTTCACTGACAAGCGACGCAATATCGCGTTCATTATCGAAGGCGATTCATCCGCGATAATGAACGTGATATTGCGTCGCTTGTAGGTGATCTATGGTTCTGTCTATTAAATGCCTTGACATACAGCTGGTTCTCCAGAAGATGGGTGAGCACTGTCTTGCCATGACTAATGTGGTTGGCTTCAGACTTGGAATATATTAGAATGTCATCTATGTAGGCAAACTACATACTGGTTCAAGAGATCACGAAAAATTTCATTGATGATGGACTGAAAGACTGCAGGTGCGTTAGCCAGTCCATAGGGCATGACCAGATACTCATAGTGCCCCTTAGTGGTGAGGAAGGCAGTTTTCCATTTATCTCCTTCACAAATTCTGATCAAGATGTAAGCACTTCTGAGATCAAGTTTTGTATAGATCTTGGCTTCACATAGCTGTTCTAGGGCTGCAGGAACCAGTGGAAGGGGGTAACGGAACTTGACTGTGACATTATTCAGTCCTCTGTAGTCAATACATGGGCATAAGCCTCCATCCTTCTTTTCTACAAAGAAAAACCCTGCAGCAGTTGGAGATGTCGAGGGGCGGATAAACCCATTGTCCATGGCCTCTTCTATATACTCCTCCATAGCCTGGGTTTCACTACGTGATAGAGGATACACTTTACTTTTAAGGGGGCATGGCATTGGGCAACAGGTCAATGGCGCAGTCCCATGGTCGATGAGGTGGAAGTTGTGTGGCTTTAGCTTTACTAAACACTTCGGTCAGGTCATTATAACAGGCTGGAATCTTTGTGGTTTGCTTGGTGTCTGGGCTTTCAATGCTTGTAGTGAGACATGGTTGGGTTACAGTGGAGTGCATGCAATGGGATAGGCAAAATTCAGACCAATGAGTCAGCTCACCATAATGCCAGGAGATAACTGGATCATGGATAGATAACCAGGGAAAGCCAAGGATGATTTCATGTCTGGGTGAGTCAATGACATAGAGAGATATGGCCTCCTGATGGAACAATCCGATATGAAGTGTAAGGGGTTGTGTTTGTTGGGTGATTCCATCTCCTATGGGTGCGTCGTTAACAGCGCTGATCTTGATAGGTGATGTGCATGGTTGAGTCAGAATGTTGAATTTAGTGATGAGGTCTTTATGAATAAGGTTCAGGGCTGCTCCAGAGTAGGCATGTGACGGTATCAAATTTTCATGTTGCGATTAATTGATGAAGCTTTTATCATGGTATACGGTATTATCACGATATTAAAATAAGTTGCAAAACCATTTTTGTCATAGTTTAACAGGTTTAAGAACTCTTTTTGTAATAAAACAAAACAACTCTGACTGAAATTTTCAAACAGATTAAAATGCAAAAGAATTAGGCTATAAAGAACAACAGATAACACTTTACTCTATTTAATGCATTAACTAAGATTGAGCAATAGCTACATTTGTTACAGAAAGTGTTATTTTTTGTTAATGTTAGTTTAGAAACACAACTGATCATTGTTAGTTTTATCTCAGGTCCATTAAATAAGTTATTTTGATTTTAGTAATGTTATTAAACAGTAACTACGAAATTAACATTAGTTAATAATAATTAATACTTTATAAGTATTTTTATTGTCAGTTTAGTGATAATGAATTAACATGTTAACTAATGAAGCTGTATGTTTTCAAAGTTTTACTGAACAATAACAAATAATCAGAACATTTCTAATCATTAGGGCATGTTGTAGTCCAGATTAAAATATAAAAATGTTTAGGTTTGAAAATAAATATCCTTTTAAGTCTTTTTTAAGTATTCAGTATTTGGTGCTGTGATGAACAACACTGAGATTCCAAAAAAAATGAATGGCTGTTTGAAGCTTTTAAAAAACTTCACTAGCGCAGTTACTTTGTTTGCACGGTTTCCGTGGTAACCGCTGCACGCTGCTGTTCCATCAGCGCCCTCTGCTGTCAGAGAGTGAACGCGCACTTTCATTCAGCTCGTCTCCTTCACTCGTTCCGCCATGTGCTTCTCCTGTACGTTGGGATTGTTTACGTCTGAGCGCGTGTCCTTTTGACACAGAATACAGCGGTGTTGTGCATTTTATACGATTGATGGGTAAAGTATTCTTAATTGCCATATAAAAAATTAATAATTGGTAATAAATTATTATTTACGGTATTCTGAAGTGCCGACGATTACAATATCGTGCATATTCATTATCGCGATTTATCGCATTACTGAAAATTGGCACAAGTCTACTCCAGAGTCGATCAGCGCTTTTGAATCAATAGAAATATTTTCAGTAGTCAGCCGAACAGGAAAGGTAAGTGACTTGATATGGAGGAGAGAAAACTGTTCAATATTTACCCGGGTAGTATTCTTGTTGGTTTTCTGGGCCTTGTGAGGGCATTGTGATTGATTGTGCTGATGTGTGGTAGGAGTGCTTGACTGTGACCATCGAGCCGATTTCCTCTTGGAGCATTTCTCATTAAGTTATCAATTCTGACTACAAGTGTCACATACTCAGAAAATGAAGAATTCTCACCCTTACAGGCCAGTTCAGTTTGTAGATCAGCATTGAGACTTTGTTGAAACACAGCCTTCAATGAAGCATCGTTCCACCTACTCTGAGCCACGAGCATTCTGAATTCAATGGCATACTCTGCAGCGGTACGGTTTCCCTGAGACATTCGAAGTAGTTGTGCTGATATATCCCTGCCCCCAGCGGGATATTCAAACACATCTCATAGCTGATGAATAAAGTAATCATAGGAAGTTCTAAACATGAAATCAGTCTCCCAAACCGCTGCGGCCCAATCGATCGCTTTCCCAGAGAGTAGTGTCATCAGAAAAGCATATTTTTTCTCATCAGAATTAAACTTGTCCTTCTGGTTATCAAAAAAAATCTCCACCTGGTGAATAAACCCTCTGCACTGTTCAACAGAACAGTCAAACTTATCAGGCATAGCAAAGCTTACCATTTGCGACGTGGGTGGAGGAAGCGATCAAATGTAGTGGGTCAGGTATTCGTTGGCAGACTGGAGTTTGCCGAGCTGTTCCTGGTATCCTTTAAGCACTTCACTTTGATAAGCAAAAGCTGCTTGAAGCTCAGAAAATTCTGCTGGATTCATTGTAGGCAAAGTATTCTGTAATGAGGAGGCGGAAGCCGTGTTGGAATCCATGTGCTGAAGTTTATTAGGAACAGTCCAAAAGGAGCGTGAAGCCAGGCAAAGGGTCAAAACCACAAAAACAGTCCAACAGGCAAACAGTTCAAGGGGTAATCCAAAGGCAGGTGTCGAAAAGGCAGGCAAGATGGTCAAACACAAAAGCAATTCAAACAGGCAGCCAAGTCAAAAATGGAAATCCAATAATCAGTAATCAGAGAAAGCAGGCAAATGGTCATACACAAGGTAAACAGACAGTAGATACAAAACGCTTGGTAAGGCAGTAGAACTGGCAATGCTTGCTCCACAAATTCTCGAAAAGTTCCTCGAGGACCAACACAGGAAAGTTGTGTTCTGAGTGGTTTGTTGAGTGCAGTACAATAAAAGGTTATGAGTGAATTGTCCAGAAAGTGGGTCTGAAAGATAAACATGTCATCCACAATGTTTATGTCTTTTTTTCTTCAGTGGAAAAGAAATGAAGGTTTTTGATGAAAACATTCCAGGATTTTTCTCCATATAGTGGACTTCACTGGGGTTCAACGGGTTGAAGGTCCAAATGTCAGTTTCAGTGCAGCTTCAAAGAGCTCTACATGATCCCAGATGAGGAATAAGAGTCTTATCTAGAGAAACCATCGCTCATTTTCTAAAAAAATAAAAATGTATCTACTTTTGCACCACAAATGCTCATCTTGCACTGCTCTGTGATGTTCCGCACATTACGTAATCACACTGAAAGGTCACGCGTGACGTAGGCAGAAGTACCACAGTAGGGCGAAAAAGTCAATTTTCTCCTCCAACTTCAAAATAGTCCGACATTGTTGTTTTACCTTTTTTTGTAAAGGCTGTTTGACTTAGTCTTTGTACATTCGCTTTGTAAACACTGGATCAGTACTTCCACTTATGTCACGCGTGATCTTTCCAACATGATTGCGTAATGCGTGGAGCATCACAGAGCAGAGCAAGACAAGCTGGAAATGACAAAGGGTTTCTCTAGATAAGACTCTTATTCCTCATCTGGGATCATGTAGAGCTCTTTGAAGCTGCACTGAAACTGACATTTGGACCTTCAACCCGTTGAACCCCAGTGAAGTCCACTATATGGAGAAAAATCCTGGAATGTTTTCCTCAAAAACCATAATTTCTTGTTGACTGAAGAAAGAAATACATAAACATCTTGGATGAAATGGGGGTGAGTAAATTACCAGAAAATTTTAATTCTGAAGTGAACTAATCCTTTAAGTTTTTACTCTTGTTTACCCAGGTCCACTAAGGTTTAGTGGTTGATCCATAGACCAATCACTCTTCAGAGACAGAGCTGAGTTCAGATGAATCTGATGTTTTAGTGTAAAAATGTTGTAATTATCATATCATTTATAGAAATGTTATACCTGTTACCAGGACATGTGTCTTCACTAAATGTTAACGGTGGACCCATAGAGTGCTTACTCTTCAGAGACACACGACGAAGTTCTGAATCAGATGATTTCCTCTGCTGGACTGAACTGTAATAGAGGCAAAATTAACTTTAAGTAACATAGACCATTAACTAATTAATGATTAAAAGACATCAACAATTTGTTGATTAGTGCCACTGGTTAAAAATGATTATATGTTATACCTGTTACCAGGACATGTGTCTTCACTAAATGTTAATGGTGGACCCATAGAGTTGTTACTCTTCACAGACACACGACGAAGTTCTGAATCAGATGATTTTCTCTGCTGGACTGAACTGTAACCGAGGCAAAATTAACTTTAAGTAACGTAGACCATTAACTGATTAATGATTAAAGACATTAACAATTTGTTGATTAGTGCCACTGGTTAAACATGATTATTATTATTTTAGAAAAGAGGTATTTTGACAGGTTCATGATGCACCCCAGTTGTGGATACATAAGGGTGCTGTTTATCCTGGAAACCACTGTCCTCCACTCAGAAAAACTGGAAGATCAGGAAAAGTGAACAATTGTAAAATGTGAAGCATTCAGCTACAAAGAGCACTGTAGTATTAAATTATTAAACATAAGTTGATACTTTGATGAATGTTTATTTATTTTACAATTTTATATTCTCCATCCTCCCGCTCAAAATATTTGAGGTCTAATTGTTGTCCGCAGAATAACAGGTTTTATGGATAATTGGACACGTTTTTGGGGCAGACCTGACCTGTTAAAAAGAAATGGTATTCATCACTCCTGGGATGGTGCCGCTCATCTCTCTAGTAATATGGCACATGAGGGGTTGTCTACATGACACTGTTTTCAGCTAAAAACTGAAGATTTTTATGCGGATCTGTAAAAATGGTGACGGCATGCACATGCATATTATGTGTTTAGTCTATAAGAATGCGTGTTTGCCGTGAGTGCTGTGTAAAAGATTGCGTATGTGCGCAGGCACATCTTTCTTTACAAAGTGACATCGCCAACTACTGGCCTGGCATGCATAATACAGCATTTTTAGTTGTTTTCGCATATCTGTGTGAACAGGGATCTTTTTAATAGCACTGTCGTGTAAACGTACCCTTAGCATTGGTGCTTAACTAACTGGGGCTCAGGTCAGGAAGCAGACAGACTGGCTAAACTGACCAACTTCTAGCTGTCTCATGTCACAGAAGACAGATAAATCCCAACAAACAGAGACTCTTTCACCTAGATATCATAATATAGAGACTGTATCTATTCCCCAAACCAGTAAGTATAAAATAATAATAATAATAAATGTAATTGATGTCCAACAAATGAAAAACAGATATAATACAGATGAATAAATAATAAAGCTTGGGGTGCTGAATATTGGCTGCCTATCCACAAAAGCACTTTTTGTATATGATCACAGATCATAACCTATGTGCTGTGTTTGACAGAAACCTGGCTGTAAACAGCATAAAATTAAAATACCACATTAGATAAAGTAGTGAACACATGAACACAGAACATATCATCAGATTCATGAATTGTGTCAGTTCTTAATAATGTAAAGTGTGATGACCCATTTTTGCATCTACAACAAACAAAATGCCTTAAAGGTCCCGTTTTTCGTGGTTTTTTGAAGCTTTGATTGTGTTTATAGTGTGCAATACAACATGTGTTCATGTTTCGCGTGTAAAAAAACACAGTATTTTTCACATAATTTACTTATCTGTATACCGCTGTTTCCACTGTCATAAAAACGGGCTGATGACTTCCTTGTTCTATGAAGTCCCTCCTGCAGAAATACGTAACGAGTTCTGATTGTGCCAGCGGTTCCTGTGTTGTGATTCGACAGCAGCTGAGCGCACCCAGAGCCATAGAGAGAGCGCACCTTGCCCGGAAAGGTCACGCCTCTTACCATAACGTGTGCTGCACATAGTTTTACATGTGGATTATAATTTTCGGGAACCGAGTTAAACATAAATTGTAACCATTGATCTCTAAGTACAGCGTCCCTGGGAAGGCCAAACAAAGGTGATTGGACTGCGGGATGAAAATAACAGCGTTTCGACGACATGGCGACAAACACACTCTACAATCGCAACTCTTGCTCTTCTCCGTGGGAGCGCAACAAGACCACGCCCCCTTTTTTGTGTATTCCTGTGGGAGGAGGTTAGTCAAAAAACTGTTTTAGTGACGTCATTAAAGAAGGAAGTGGAGGGATGTAGTCCAAACTGGCCGTTCGATGTAGGCGACTTCTGTTAAATAAAATATCTCGCTTGGCATTGAACTTTGAGCTTTAAAATTTTACAGATTTTATTTATACTCTAACAACAACATTACACACTAACTAAAGTTTGAAACACGGGATCACGAAGAACGGGACCTTTAATGTAACTGACCTGAAATCAAAACTTGAAGGCTTCTTAGGGACAGGTGGTGGCAGGTCTGACCTTAAACATCATGAAGAGAAATTGAGATTGATAAAACTGTTCTCATTACCTTCATTCTACCAACAACTTTTACACTGTTGTGAATGAACTTATTAACAATGTGCTTGCTCAAAGACACATTCACAAGTCACCTTTTCCATACTTCCACACTGTGGAAGACTTCACTGGTAAGATAACAGAACTTCAGTTTTATTGTTTTCAACTTTAAATGTATAACTCTTCAACATCAATTCATCTAAACAGCTCTACTCAGTTCTTGATTATTTTCCCAGGGATGATATGAAACAAAATATATATTTTTTTTAAATTTCAAGGAGGGTACACACCTGTTCTGAATATTTTGGAAAAGTAAAAAAAAAAAGAAAAAAAAGTAATACTTATATTGCTTTTATATTCTTACTATTTCATATAATCCTTTTGTATGTTTTAAATTTTACACAAATCTTTATGACCGTACTACGGAAGCCCTGAATCGCATGGTGGGGGGAAAAAAGGAAAACTTATTTCGACATAACTTATTTGAGATATTAAAAGGGGGGTATAATGCTATTTCATGTATTCTGACTTATTTCTGTTAAAGAGTTGGATTCTCAAGCTAAACATTGCCAAAGTTTCAAAACATGAGTTGGACGTATGACGGAGCATTTATGTTCCAAAAATTCTCTTCTAAATCGTCACAGCTTTCAGATTTTCTTTTTCGAGCATCAGTCTGAGTGATGTAAATGAGGGCGGAATTTCCTTGTATGGGCACTTCTCCTGGAAGGGCTCGTGCACACGCCGACCAGAGTGAGAGAGCAATAGCATGCCTAAAAACGTGCGGTTGGGTTTACGTTTGGTTGTGAGGGAATGATAACCTTGTTTCCCAAAGAACCCAGCGTTAAGAGGAGCTGAGAGTTTTGTTCTCACGCAATACATTGATGCGCTCTTGATATTTGTTATTAAAATAACCATAGAAACTGATAGTTACAATCGCGTTTTTATTGGTTAAAATGAATGTAGAATTTCTCGTGTTTTTCTGTGGCTGTTCAACCCCTTTGGGATCGGCGCTTATGGTTTCATAAACAAGGCCCAGTTCCACACTGGATTTACAGATCGTTTGAAACTGAAAGATGGAGTGGTCACAGCGGTAATGATCCGTTCGAAAGAGCAGGTGGTGAGTAAAACTGCTTCAAATGTCTGTTTTGTTGGCAATAGGCGCCTAAGTGCATATAATGTAAACAATACGAACGTAGTGAATTCATAAATTCATTATTCATCATTCATTATACGCTATATTCATTATAGTGATTCAAAAGTTATTTATAGATACTGCGATGGTGTATTGTGTGTTTAAATACAGTTGTTTAGCTGACCAATGATAGCTTATAGACGATCTCTACACAAAAGCTGTGCGTACACGTGACAGCTCGTCACTCTATCTCCGCTCACACGACATGCCTCCAGGCACTCGAGTGTTTTCGGAAATACTCAGTACAGCATATTTATCTTTTATAAATATGATTAAACTAAAGACTTTTTGGATACACTACTACTCTATAGGTACTCAAGATTAACATGACAGGCAGAAACTGTGTGTGATACCCCCCCTTTAAGTCGTTATTTTGACATAAAAAGACATTATTTCGACATAAGTCATCATTTCAACATAATACTTTATTTTGACATAACTCATTATTTCGACATACTATCTCGTTATTTCGACATAATTCATTATTTCAAGATATTAAGTCGCTGTTTCGACATAACTCGTTATTCTACGTAAAGCACAAAAATTCAACATCTTCAGTGGCGCAGCAGTAGCGAGTTGTCTCGTAGTTCTTTTATTTACCTTTTAGCTTTTACCGTGTTCGCTGTGGGTAAAAGTGGGAATGTGTTGGGTGGGTTTTTATTCTCCCAATAAGGCAGCATCCATTTAATAATTTTAATAAATATAATCATTTGCAGTGCAAATATCAGTAGACAGTGCCACATACGCTTTATTGAAAATGTGATAAGACGCAATTGAAACCTGCGGCGATCACGGTAAAAAGCCAGGATTGTGAGACGACTCGCTAATGCTGCCCACTGAAGCTGCTGAGTATTCTTGCGTCTTTTATTAAACTTGATATAGAATAATGAGTTATGTAAAAATAACGAGTTATTATGTTGAACAAGATTAGTTTTCGAGTTTTCTTTTTTGAGCATCGAGCCCCTCACCATAAGTTTCTTTTTTCCCCCTCCACCAATGCCAAAGGAAGATTTTCAAGCAGAAACTGCATCAAAATAAATTAAATGAATGTTTATTGTTGATGTTTATTGTCAAATTCAACTAAGGTAGTGTAATCATGGCACGAAAGAAGCGGATCTAAATGAGACCACGGTGGGAATCGTTCAGTGTGATTTAAGAAACAAGTTAAGAAACAGTAGTGATTTCATCAGGCATCCTCGATGATGCAGCTCGTGCTCAACTATTAAGGGAAATACTTCTTAAAGGTGCTAAAGAGGATGTTTTGTTTTATACATTTTTGCAATATTACTTGAAACTGTCTTTACTAACTGATAAAAGACTATTTATTAGGTGCACTGAAAGTAATAATATTAATATACATCATCTGTGCACGATCATCGCGTAAACGATTGGCCCTCTGGCTTGTCAATCACTGCCGTGACGTGACGTTCCTTGTGAAAGACGTGTGCGGATTGGCCCTCTGGCTTGTCAATCACTGCCATGACGTTCCTTGTGAGAGACGAGCGCGGCTGCGCGCTCCAGTAACTTTCCACACTCCACAGGCGCCGCATGCAATGTTTTTGTCAGGAGACAGGAGTAACAACTGCAGATTATGAGTTACCTGCGGTGAGTCCGACATAATGAATCCACTAACACGACACAGCGAATGCCGGTGGTAAACACTCGTGTTTCAATACTCGTGCACGATTTTTGGGAGGCGTTCCTTTGAAATTAGCTGTGAAGGAGGGGGGCTGTTCTTACGCATGCGCTCATTTCAAAAACTCAGTAACAGTCTTTGGATTCTCAGTCGACGAAAAAATCCTCTCTATCACCTTCAAGGGAATACTTTATATTAGAATCAGCAATCAGAATATGTATGCTGTTTGAGTGTCTGAAAGGGGTACTAAGGAGCTCAAGAGAGAGGCTGAAGTGTTTGCAGTGCAGCAGAACAAAAGGTGATGTAACAATTGTTGGGGTGAGCACACTATTGAGCACAACAAATGCCCAGGTTTTAACAAACACAACAACTTTTGCAACAAATAGAATCAAAATGCCAAGTGTTGTAGATCCAAGCCTCAAAATATAGGTTCCAAAATATAGGCACCATCTAGTGGAACTGGTGAAAAAAAACTACAGATAGAAAAAGATTATTGTCATTGTGAAAGTGTGGACCTGCATGCAAACAGCGAAATATTCACCACTCTCTCATCAACCTGTAACATGCAGGAAAAGCTGAAAATAGACACTGGAGCTAAATGCAATGTTATGTCTTCATCCACATTGCAGTGCGTTGACCTCAATGCCCAAATCGATCAGTCAGAGTAAATCTGATAGCCTACTGTGATCAAACAATTCAGACACTGGGCAAATCAGACATAGTTCTTTCAGAGGGAAAATTGCTATTACACATATACCCCCTTTCCACCAGCACGAACCGGGTGCTAGTTCAGAGCTAGTGCTAGTGCCAGTTCGGAGTTGGTTCAACTGACGAGCCTTCTAAGAACCGGTTTGCCTTTCCACAGGCTAGAGAGCAGCACAGAGCCAGGTGTCACGTCACTGTATACGTCTCATATTTCACAGCAAAGCTAGCGCTGCAGCGCCAAACACAAACACAACAGGCTTGTTCCAGATGCATCGGCTTCTCGCAGAGCGATCGGCGCATGACATCAAAACACCGCGAGAACGATCCAAAAGCACAAGGAGTCGTATGCTCTACAAACGCTCCCGCGGATCCGCGGCACCCGCCGAATCGGTCCACGCCGCGATGCATCTCAAACAAGCCTTCTATCAACAATCGCGGATGTTTCACTACTGTTGATGCTCATGGCTTTGCGAACCTACATCGGCATCCAAACACGGCTCGCTGTAATTTGTATATAGACGGAGATTACAGTCAAGCTACTATTAGCTCGATTTCAAAAATGGCGGTCACAAGTTTCTTGTTGGTCACGGTAACCCCGCCCCCAGCCCCTGACGCAAGCGGTTCTTACTTCTAGCCCAGCAATGTTTTGGTGCTACTTACGAACCACTTTTCCTGGTTCGGAGCTGGTGCTTTGTGTGTCGAAAGACAAAGAACTGATTTGAAATTAGGCTCTGGTTCCGAACCAGCACTCAAACTGCCTTGGTGGAAAAGGGGTAATAGTGGATTGAGATGTTAAGAAAGGTGTCAAGCCTGACCCAGAAAAAACCATGGCCATCAGCCAGATGCCTACCCCAGAAGACAAACATGGCTTGCAGAGGTTTCTTGGCATGACCAATGCTGTGGAGTCACAAGTCCACCTGTCCTATTTTGATGTGCACAAGCCAGTGACATTGTCTGTTGATGCTTCCAGGCATGCTCTCGGAGCAGTCTGTCTTCAGGATGGCAGGCCTGTTGCATGTGCATCAAGATCTCTCAGTGACGCTGAAGCGTGCTATGCATGGATTGAGAACTCTTGGGATTAGTCTTGTGTAAAATTCCATGATTATATCTATGGCTTTGTTCCGGATGCACTTTCACGTGTACACCTCCCCACTATAGACAGTCCAGAAGCCATTGAGGACTATACCTGCATTTCCACCACAGGAACTTTCCCCAGGAACTGGTACTCAGTGTGTTTCGACCGCAAAGTCTCTGCTCGTGAGGTAGTATTTTTTCAAAGTTCAAGAACTTTCTGGGGTGGGACTTAATGGTTCAGTCTATGCAGCATTTTGATTGGTTGACTCCACGCATAGTTTTATTTCAACCACCGGTTTTTTAAGTCTGTTGCAGTGCGTGCAGTAAGAGTTGTTTACTATTCAAATCAACGAAGGAGTATAAAAAATACGACCAATGGACCTACGATGAGGTTCAGGCTTTATTAAGCTTATACGTTGCATGCAGTTTTGCCTACATTTGCCTAATCTTCATGGTACTTTAGACCGCGATGGAAAAGCAGACAGCAACAGGTCTGGTAGAAAAAAAAGTTGATGGGACAAATCGTTCCAGGTAATTTCTGGGGAAAGTGGCTTATGATGGGCTAGCTATGGAAGGGGTGTTGTCATCCAGAAGGATTAAAGAACTTAGGCAAAGCACACAGGCAGATGCTGTCTGCAAATGCCTTGGAGGCCATTATATAAGGACATCATGACATGACATCTACCCGTTTTATGCTATGAGGGATGAATTGAAAGTGGATGATGGCTTGATTCTGCATGGTCAGAGGTATGTAATCCCTCACTCTCTCCAGAAACACAATTTAACAAATCTTCATCAAGGTCATCCTGGCATTCAGTTCACTAAACGACGGGCACAAGAAACCACATGGTTAGGCATTTAGCCTATTTTTGAACTCGACTGGAGACGAACGTAAACAGTATTGATGTGTGCACAGCCTGCAGCCCCGCAGTCGGTCCAGAAAAATCCCGGTGTCCTGCTGAATGATTTGACCACTGGCTGCTCTATTAGGCTACTTTCATTTATTTATTTAGCAATACTTTATATTATTGCCTGCCCAACGAATGCACGTTATTTCTGAGATCTGAAAAATAAACATGATAGCTTGATAAAAATTAAATTGATAGCCTAATAAATCATGGTTTTGCTAATGTTGTCTGCAGCTATTTGACCTCATCCCCAGCGAAGGGCTTCTGCACACAAAAAAGAAAAGCCCTGCATGAAGTGTAATGAAGCGAGTGGCATTTCCTGATGGATCTCATAGCTATAAGATAGATTTCTGTGTGCGAGGTTACAAACGTTTGTTCCTTTTCTATGTGCGTTTCTCAAAAATGCACTTAATATGAATGCGCAAGTACATGCTGATGTGCTTAAATGTCCATAACATTTATCTCTGTAACCTCTTACGTCCTGTCACTTTTGGCATAATGTTATTTGCCTATGATTAAAGTTCGGGTCCATTCAGAAAAAGGACGTTTAATTTAAATAATACCCGAGATCCGATGCCACTAATACCGAACCCGACCTGTGTCCGAGGCACTCGTTGAAGTTTTGGACCTGAACCTGCTTGAGTATCAGGTCGGACCTCAGGTTTTCAGATCCAAGTGGACACGTGAAAACCTCTACTTTGCTCACCAGTGGGATTTTCAGCATGTCACAAGCAGTCCCAATTACCCTAGATCCAATGGTCTGGCAGGGCATGGTGTCAGGTCTGCAAACCATCTCCTAGAAAAGTGTGCATGTGATGGTTCTGACATTTACGCAGCCTTGCTCAACCAGTGCAACATCTATTGTCCCGACACACCAGGTCTCTGATCCCCATGGTTCCAATCCCAACTCACTTTGAGAGTTAAGACTAATGTCCAGGTGTTCACTCTTAGACAAAAAAGGGAAAGATAACCCATGACAAATCTAACAGATGCCTTTTGCCTCTGCAGTCTGGGCAGACGGTAAGGATGGCGATGACCTGTGGGTTTGACAAAATGGCCAAGGTTTCTGGAAAGGCCCTTCAACCAAACAGTTATATTGTCCAGTCTAATAGTGAGACCTATATAAGGAACCACTGCCACCTTCTATGAGTAACTGAATCATACTGTCCTACCACTACCATGTCTGTGCCCATGTCTCTCTGCGGTGCTACATGACACTTCAAAAGATGACATGCCGTCACCACAAAACAAAGACGTTCCAGGCAAGAGGATCCAGTTCCACTGGGTGTCACTCGATCAGGAAAGGTGTCCAGGCCTAATTCAAGCTTCAAAGACTATGTCACACAATGATTGCTTACACAGTGCTCCATGTTGATAATAGATGGGAGCACATGTTACATGTTGTTAGTGTTTATTTCTATATTGCACTTGTAAAAAAAAAGAATATGAAAGGTGTGTTGCACCTATTCATATATGAATGGGAGCCGGATGTTTTGAAATGGACATGGAGGTTTAATTAAACAAACAAAAGTAATCTTGTCATGAAGCAGGAGCAAAAAAGCAGAAACAAAAGAGCTGGACTATTTGCAAGAAGTTTTCTTTTTAAATCAAAATAAACTCAGGAACGTACATCTTAGGCTATAAGGAAACAAATCTCGAGAAACAGAACAACCACTAACACAATGACAAGATCAGACAAGGACTGAACCAAACACAGGGCTATAAACACTCCAGGACACACTAAACAAGATAATTAACAAGACACAGGTGGAACACATGACAACAAATCAAAAACCATAACAACAGATGAACTAGGACAAAGGAAACACAGGAAACTAAACTAAGAACAGTACAAAAAAGTCCAACTCAAGCTAAACACTAGTACACATCAGACGTGACATTACCCTGCCTTCAAAAAAACGTGTTCTTGAAACAAAGTCCAACAGAGGAGGGCAGGAGGGGCGTAGGAGGAGGATGTAGGACTGGCGGACAGGACAACTCAGGACGAGGGAGAAGTCAGGAGGAGATGATGGTGGAAGGAGCCAGTGATTGACCCCAAATAGTGCTAACATGCTGAAGGCCCATGATGGAGCCGATGGAGGGAGGGAGGCCCGGACAAAGGCCTGGAAATGTGGTGAGCTCAGAGCGATAACTGACCAAGGCAGAGCTGGAGGGATGAGGAAGCCCGGTGGAGCTGGAAGGACGACGGTCCCATGTGGAGTCGAGGGAGCGAGGAGCCAGGGTGGAGCTGAAACTAAACCACTAGGGGGACACAGAAAAGCTGTGGGGAACCCTGTCAAAACTAGAGATGTGCCCAAAGCCGAATACCTTATTTGTGAAAGGCACAAATAATGGCTTAAAAATGTATAATTCTACCATATAATTGGGAAAACACATGAGGGGAACACAAAAACCATAGCAACAGATGAACTAGGACAAAGGAAACACAGGAAACTGAACTAGGAACAGTGCAAAACCAAAAAGATCAAGCAAAACACTAACACAGATCAGATGTGACAAATCTACCTTTTTATGTAACTGATTTATAAAAGTTATGACCAGTCTTGAGCAAACATTTAGATGACTAACATGTAAGACTAGTCTAAGCAGTTTGTGCGACTGGCCCTAGTATGCTAAATGGTACTGATAGTTGGTACTGGAAATATTAGTCGATTAAACATTTTATTTACACATTGATAAGTTTTTAAAATAAATAATCTGGTACAAAATTAGCTCATTTGCATTTATTTCTGAAGATATTTTAAATTCTGCACTTACAGTTCAGTTAATTTTGACCACAGTGGCCAGTCTCTCTTTTTTAAGACTGGTCATAATTTTTTTTAAATTGGTTGCTTAAAAAATGTAGATTGGTTTAATTTGATAGTTGGTAAGATTAGCTCTTAAGACACAGTCTTAGCATAGAGGTTGAGTTTATGCAGCTCGACCCAGAACTGTACAAACGCAAGATAGCATGCAGCCACCATATCAACAAATTCTACCGTTACCAAAGTTAAAAGTAAACGTTTATGATTGAGGTTTATTCGCTAACTGAACTAATATTTATTAAAGCTGATGACTGTCCATTGACAAGAATGCAGTCTGAAATTTGTGTACCCAGGTCCACTAAGCTTTAGTTGTTGATCCATAGAGCCATCACTCTTCACAGACACTGAGTTAAAAATACAGAACAGATTGAGTTTCTCCATTTAAATCACTGGATCTTTCTTCATATTGAGAATGTTTTACTTCTTAATAAAATTAAGAGGTAAAATAACATTTTGAAACACTGGAAAGTGCCTCCTATTTCAATAAAAACAAATGTTATTTAATAAAGTGTTTATATACCTGCATCTTGGAGAATTTTTTTCATTTCTGAATGTTTGTTTGACATCCATGATGGAGCTGGAGCTAAAGAGCAGCCAGTCTGATCTCCAACACTGACTCTGGATTAAAATGACAAACAAAAACTAAAGTAATTAAACACATTTAGGTGAATGCAGCTGTCTCGTGACTCTGTTCACCTGAATTATAGAGACATGTTAGTCGTATTTTAACACATGCTGTTTAGACTTTTGAAGAGTCAGGCAGATATTTCTGTTTAAATACTCAAAAAACCACATTAATTATAAGATGCAAAAAAATCCTTCAGAGAAAATATTAATATGGAAGTAAATTGTAAAGTGTCTCGACACTCACCTTGATCAAAATCCTTTTTCATCAAGTGTAAATGATTAAACACGTGAATTCCAACCTAAACTTATAAATGTTTCTATTAATCCCTTCGACATTTTGTATTGTCTTTTCTTAAAATGGCTAAAATGAACTCTGAACTTGTACTTTGACTTTTTATTTGTGAGGAGATGACAGTGAGGTTTATTGTGACGTTACGCAATACGATCCAAAGACAGCAGTGACTCAGTGAATGATGCCATTATATACGGTTTTAATTAAAGAAGAGAAGAGGTCAAACGGTTATGGAATAAACTTTCTCATGTAGACCTCATTCATTTTACTCACCGTGTTTCAAGACTGTAGCCTCAGAAACACATCATATGTTGATGATGGACATAAACTCTCAGTAATGGAGGGCCAGTGTCATGTAGATTTTAGCTTTAATTAACCTAACTCTGTCACTAGCAATCCTGAAGACCTTGATTATCTTGCTCTAGTGTGTTTAGTTAGGGTTGAAGCTAAAGTTTGCAGTAAAGATAATGACAGATTTTAGCTCTAAATACTTCAAAGTTGTGACTTTTTTACGTGTTTCCCAAAAATACATTAAACCCTGAACAGTCTTCGCTGTATGTTCATGAAGTGCTGAAATGTCCTAGGCTTATGACATTTTGTGTACAATTCGCTTATGGAAAAGGTTTAATGTTCTGTTTCTTTTACTTGATAAAATCAATTTTTTTTTTTTTTTTTTTTACCGCATACAGAGGATACAGAACAAAAATTATTCAGATATTTTTTATATATTTCTACTAGTGGGTGCAGGACACTATAGTTCATTTATATAAGTGATGATAGCAAAATAGAGTAAACTGTGACATATTATACCCAAAAATTATTCATACAGTGGACTACCAGTAAAATTGATAAAAACCAAAAATTATTCAGACACTTTGACCTGACCATGTTTTGCTTAAGTATTATCTGACATAATTAAGATTTTTTTTTTTTTTTCTGACACAGTTTAAAGCGGACCTCAGTAAGATTTGCGAAGCTCCCCCTACAGGTTCCTTCAGTGAATCACACTGTCGTAAATACTCCAAGCGCAGCTCTGGACTACAACGACTACAACGCTCACCAGCGCAGTAGTTTTGCAAATACAGTACAAGAAATCTCGATGGAGGTGGGTAATTTTCGAAATTGTCTTATAAAGTCATAATATATACATTGCTTTTGAATTACCGTAAAGCATTTTGTCACTCTCGCGTGAACGTGAACATGAGGCGAGATTGTGTCGGGTCGGCGCAGCTCAACTTGCTGTTTTCTGGCGTAGACGTGCCAGAGGGGGTTAGTGCACGCCTCAAACACACCACTACAAGTCAATTAACCATCGTAAGGAAGGACGTAGAAAACTATTCATGAAAGTAAAAAAGTTACTTAGTTCTGCTTTAACTCTGAGATCTTGTCATGTTTTATTACCATTTTTAAACTACAGTGAATAAACTGAATGAAATGTTCAAGGTGTCTGAATAAATTTTGGTTTGACTGTAGTCATAGGCTTATGTTTATTATTTTGAGTAGAGTGATCTATTACTCAAACAACACACACACACAATCACTACTAATTCATTCGTTCCCTCGATTTTCTAAAACGTGCACACGATTTAGCCTACTATTTTTTTCTGCATGTCATGTGCGGGGCTCCTTACTAAAGGGATAGTTCACCCCAAAATGTAAATTCTGTCATCATTTACTGAAAAAGTCAACGCGGGTTCAAAGTTTATCTTTTGAGACGCCGCAGCTCGTTCACGAGAATCCATGCACGAGCGCTAACTGTCATGAATATGGACGTTTTTCTCACATTCTCGCTCGCTCTCTAATAAATGCACAGCAAATGTCCAAGCCACTCTAAAATTATGTTGTTTCTACAAGGTAAGAACGCATTTCTCGACGCAAAAGTAACCCAAGAAAGAAAACGTCTTGAGATTTGTTAGCTAGTTCTGCAGAAAAGCAATGACTTAATTAAATATAACTGATTATGTTTGTTTAATCACTGTTGAAACGGACTGCGGGTTTCAACATCAACTTTCCACCAATCGCATTGCTCGTCTCAAGACGCGACATGTGTTGCATTCAAGACGTGTTGAACCGAGAGATGTGATTGGTGGAAAGTAGCGAGTACGCGCATGCGCGTGTCCTGTTTTTATTTCGGTGGACTCGTGTTGTTTGTGACGGTCAGTTAGCACTTATTTCTGTTTTAATAGAAATGTTTCTCAGTTTGAGTCCTAACCTGTGTCTAGTGTTTACTGTGTAACTGCGTTCAGCTGGAGAGCCTGATGAAGGAGTTTGAAGAACTTCCGCTAGTTTTTGTTTCAAAGGTGTCATTTTCTACATCAATACCTCACTAAATCTATATGACGTAACGTTACCCGTGTTACCTTTATTTAGTTCTGATATTTTAATTTAGAGGTACTTTGATTGTTTTAAATGTACAAATGATCACGGTGGCTCGATTTATATTCAAGTCTTGACTACAATAAAACACATATTTCACCGTTATTGTGCTTTATAAACACGCAGAAACTCACTGATGTAAGAAATGATGTCATAATGTACCATAAAATATAAATGCATGTTCACAACACAAGTATTTAAATGCATATTTCTTCAGTTATACTTTTGGGTGTAGACTTTGACACTGAACTCTCTTGAACTAATTTTCACTCTACACTAATTCTGTTTGTTTACTAACAAGTGCCCATTAATGAAGCACAGGCACGTGACTGAACGTCATTTCCACATCATCTCAAACCACCCTTCATTCTTAGGCTGGAAATGACAGGAATAAAACGTCAGACTGCTGTCTTTCTGATTCATTTAGATGAGTAGAGTTAAAAATAAAGTATGGAAATATATATTTATATATTAATAAATATAAGATTCTTGGACCAGGATAAAAAGCATTTAAAAAGCTGCAAAAATGAAGACAGCATGGTAAAAAGATAAAAATGAAATGTTTTTGTTCAACAAAAAGAAATGTTGTTAAGGGATAGTTGACTGAAAAAATGAAAATGTAAATTCAGTCATCATTTACTCTCATGTAGTCTGAAACCCACATGACTTTCATTTACCTTCACAACACAAATGAAGATATTTTTAATGAAACCTGAGTGTCAAGCAAGCTTGTGTTGACCATAATTGATGTGTGTGTGGGGTTCGGATTAAAGCGTTAGTTTACCCAAACATTTTAACCCAAGATTTCTGTCATTAATTACTCTCCCTCATGTCGTTCCACTCCTGTAAGACTTTCATTCATCTTCAGAACACAAATTAAGATATTTTTGATGAAATCCGAGAGGTATATAACACTTTCAAGGTCCAGAAAGGCACTAAAGACATCGTTAAAACAGTCATGTGACTGCAGTGGTTCAACCTTAATGTTATGAAGAGACTAGAATACTTTTTGTGTGCAAAAACAAAACAAGTAACTTTGTTCAACAAATTCATCTCCCCTGTAATTTACGTTGCAGCGCTTCCAGGTTCTACGTCAGTATTGGCCGAATCCTGATCACGTGATCAGCACTACGCATGTGTGTGACGCTGACGCAGGAGTCGGCCAATGATGAGTCGGCGTTCTGAACCTGGAAGTGCTGCAACGTAAACATATGAGAATGACACAGAAGAGATTGTTGAATAAAGTCATTATTTTTGTTTAGTTTTTGCGCACAAAAAGTATTCTCGTCTCTTCATAACATTAAGGTTGAACCACTGCAGTCACATGACTGTTTTAACTATGTCTTCATTAAGATGAATGAAGGTCTTACGGGTGTGGAACGACATGAGCGTGAGTAATAAACGACAGAAATTTCATTTTTGGGTGAACTAACTCAGTTGAACAGCCTTGAAATAGATGAACATGCTGATCCATCAGTCTTTATTGATGATTTACGGACAGAGTTCATGAATATAATCCTGAGAAAGAACACAAAGCACTTACAACTCTTTTGTGTTCGCCCATAATGACAATTCAATATCCCTTTGCAGGAAGAACATCTGTCGCCTACGTTTGCCCCGTCATGGATAATCTGGAGGAGGATCTGACGTGTTCGGTGTGTTACGGTCTCTTCACAGACCCGCGGGTGTTGCCCTGCTCCCACACCTTCTGCAAGAGCTGCCTGGAGAACGTGCTGCAGGTCTCGGTCAACTTCTCCATCTGGCGTCCTCTCCGCCTGCCGCTCAAGTGCCCCAACTGCCGCAGCGTGGTGGAGCTCCCCACAAACGGCGTGGACGCGCTTCCGGTCAACGTGTGCCTGCGCGCCATCGTGGAGAAGTACCAACGCGACAGCCAGCCCCGTTCACCCGCCTGCCCCGAACACCCTCAACAGCCTCTGAACGTCTACTGCGTTCAGGACCGCAAGCTCATATGCGGCTTTTGTCTTACCATCGGCCAGCACCAAGGCCACGCCATCGACGACCTCCAGACGGCCTACGTGAAGGAACGCACCGGCCAGGCCGGACTGATGGAGAGCTTGAGAGGCAAGCGTTGGGAGGACATCTGCAGCCTGGCCGAACGCCTGGAGCAGGAGAAGGTTCGGAGCGAGGCTTTGGTTGAGAACGACCGTGAGGTCGCATCTCGGTTTTTTCAGGGCCTTGACCTCATCTTGGCCCAAAAGAAGGAGCAGTTCATGCAGGCTCTGGACCGGGCGAGCGTGCTACTGGCGTGTGCCTATGACCCGCTCATCGAGCAGGTGAAGGACATGCAGGAGGAGCACAGCGATCTGATCTCCCTCAGCTCCAGCATCGAGAGCGAGGAGTGTCCTCTGGTGTATCTGGAGAAGGTGCATCAGCTGAGGCAGCGCGTGAACGCCTTGAGCCAGACGGCGCTGCCCGAGATCCCCAGCCTTCACATGACGCCGCGGGCAGAGCCGTTCTTCGAGGAACGCTGGTCTGACGTGACCATCAGAGGTCTGAGGGACGGTCCTCTTCCAGAAATCTCATGTCATGCACACAGGTCGGCTCAGGCCGCGGATCGAACTCAGTCCCAGCGTCTTCGTTCATCTTCAGCCGTCGTCGTGATGGTGCTGCTCATCCTGGTGCTTACAGCCCTGTGTTTGCATTCAGTGGGTGGAAGCGCTGGTGTGTTTTCTGTAGTAGAAAACATTTCAACTGAGCCACTCCGTGACATCGGGACATTCTTCTTTTGTCTGCTACACCACGGCGTCATGAAATTGAACACTTTTATGTCTACTTTAGGAGAAAACACCTACCAGTATCTGCTCTCCGTTCTCAAAACATTACACTTGTGTTAAATACTCAAGATGTTGCAAACATTCAGCCTTCCTGAAAAACAAACAGAATGAATTTCTAGGTCAAACTGGTACAAACCATTTACACAAATTTGTTCTGCTCATTTCAAGAATGAGGCCAATAATGCACTAATACTGTAATACACGTTTGATCGGAATGCTCATTATTTTAAAGCGGTCACAACATTAACATTTCAACATGATCTTTGAGCTTCACTAAGGGTGTTTCCACACCTGAGCATTTGTTTCGGAACCTGGTGTGTTTTCTCTCTTGGCTCGGTTCGTTTAGGCATATGTGTACACAGCAATCACGCTGTCCCGATGATACCTGCATTATAACGTCCATATAGTGTTCGCGTCTCGACACAGTTCGCCTACTAGACAGTGCTGGGAGATCCAGAGAGAGCGTGTTTGTATTTGCCGCAGTATTAATGTGAATGTAGTATATAATTTAACAGCGGGAATGACGGCTACATTCGTATAGTGTTTGTGTGTGTCTCGATAGTTATAATCATTTTGATGGATAATGCTGGGAAAACTGACCAATAAGAGGACAGTTTTACTTGCATAAACACATTTTGGTATGCTTTGAAATTTTGGCATGTGAAAGCAATCCGAACCAAGAAGAAAATGCAACATTTTAACAAATTTAGTCCCTGTTTCTGAACAATAAGGATCCATAGGTGTGAAAACGCCCTTAAAAATGTTACAAAAAGTCATAACAAAAACCATCTGATATCATTAGATAAGAAAAAAATAATGGATGTATTAGTTACAGATGTTATGAAAACCTCTATAAACATAAAACCATTATTTATAGACAAAGTGTTATGAAAGTGTTTACTTAAGCTTTGCGATGCAGCAGCAGTCCAATTCAGTACAGTACATCTTCTAACAAACATTTTGTGAACGCTGCATTAAATTGTGCATGAATTACAAAATGTTCATAATCCTCGAACGTGATCCAGGACGTTGTTAAAACACAATCCGGGAGCTTTGGAAGGCAGTGCAGTCTATCTTTATCCAGTGTAGTCAGTGTCATTGATTAGAGCATCTATTTGCTTGACACAGTGCGCTCTGCAGTTTTCCACATCCACTGATCGCACAATGTCTGGCGACCTTCCCCACCATCTCAGGCCGTTTTCATCTGGTATTGAGATGTGTTTTGGCCAATCGGATCACAAGTGGACGACACTAAATACAGGTGTAAACGGGCTGTAAAACGTTTCGAGCTTGTCTACTTTGGATCACTTCCAGAGGTAGTTGAAAACACATTCGACTGGATTATTTTCGTAGTGGAAATGCTCACGTGGTCGAATGAGTTCAAACAGCCACAAAAAACAAAACAAAACACATACTCTCCGTCTACTGACCTAAAGCATTAACATTATGGGACAGACAAGATTTAAACTTTCTCGGATGAAGACCCAAGTTTGGTTTGAAGATGAGAAATGTACCAAGCACAATGTTCTCTCACCATTCCTGATTTCTAACACACACACACTCACAGTGCTCGGTCGGTAAGTGTGGATGTGTGATTGTGGAGCTAGTCGGATTCAAATATGTTCCAGTGTGACGTCACAATGTGGAGAAAGAACAAAACGAGTCGTTCTGGCAGCTTGATGTCAACAAATGCTGTTTTTGAGGTGTTGAACTTAGTATTTTTTAATTGTACAATGACCTCTCTCGTGACAGAAGATCAAAGCAATGGATCAAAGGGCTCATGATATAATCCTCATATCATGAGCCCTTTAACATCAGCTGTTCAGACAACAAATGTACTTCAGTTCAGAAGAACCTTTTCCAGTCTGTTGTAACAGTTTTGAGAAAGTCTATAACTGGAGTACAAATAAACTACATTACCCATGATGCCTTATTCCCAGAGTTCCATAGATGGCACTGCAGCCGGTTTTAGACATGGTCCGTGTAGATGTATGGACCACACTGACTACTTTAGCACAATGAGACGCCCGAATCAGACATTTGGGACCTACTTTTCATCCTAATTTTATGAACTGTTTGTACATTCCTATTTTTTATAGCTATGAATTACTACTAAAAGCACTTTGCTATTTGCACCTAGAGAAATATGAATGATTTTAACCTTTTGGTCGCTCAGATTAATTGAATACCTGATTTTGTTCAACAGTTTCAGAGCTCAAGATGAATAAAACACTTCTGTACTGAGGCCTCCTTCTGGTTATTTAACAAACTCAACTGGAACTCTAAAAGATAAAATATATCAAGTGTAGTTAAGATGTAGTCACAGAAATCAAAACATCAAATTTAATGTTTATTTAAAACATTCATCTGCAGTGCAGTGAAAACATGATAATATTGCATGTTACACCTACAATAATATAGAAAAAAGGTCATTTTATTTAAAGCTGAAAAGAGAGGACACAGAATAAGTATGATGAGACATGTAAAAGGTGAACAGTGATGTGGAAACAGACAAACCATCAGAAAGAGCGAGTGATATATGCAGTACTGGGAAACACTCATGCCGTCTCAATCTCTCGGAGGACGATGGTTTTGGGGTTGATGGCCACATTCTTGGTGGTGTTGTGAGTCTTGTAGATGCCAATGAGACGGTCGGCCATTTCAAACATGTTGTTCCTCAGGGAGATGATGATGAATTGAGCATTCTTGGTTTGCTCCTGAAATAATGAGGGAAAGTTTACAATTAGAATTGGAGGGCAAAAATCATTTGATTTTATTTAGTGTGTACTTGATGGTAATTTAATTTCCTGAACAACAGCTATAACAATCAGTGATCCTGTTACAGCAACCCTTTAAGCCCTGAAGGCATTTTTAGAGTTGATATACACAAAAGACTCAACTCAAAAACTATAGCAAGGAGAGTCAAAAGGTATCGTTTGATAGAAAACTTTAAAGACAAATATTTAGAGACAAAAATGTATTATATTTGGACATTCTCATACTGAGAAACTGCTGATATATATATATATATAGTATTTTAAGCAATAACTCAGGAAGGAAATAAAGTAGTAGGACAATTTTTTGTTGAAGTTCCCCTTCATGATCTGCATCTGGAACAAATTGTGGTGATAAGTTACAGCATTTGGAACCAAGGGATGCTTCCAGGACGGATGAGTGTTTCCGCTATATATGCAATGTTGTCACAGACTACTTTTGTATGTGGTTTCAGTGATTTAATCACAAAACATTTTAGACCAGTTTATGCCTGTATTCAGTGCTAACTGTTTGTGATGTTGTAAATGAATAAACTACTTTATATAATGCAGGATATAATTTCCATTTGTTGGTCTTGATGATACAAAATGTGAGTTTATTTAGTTTACTGGATAGTCATGCACTGCTGTTTAACTGAATACTTATTAAAAAATAATAAAAGTAAAATATTTTGAACTTTGGTCACACTTTAGTTTAGGATCCAGTTCTTACTATTAACTATCACTTTTGCCTCTAATTACTGCTTATTAATAGTTAATAAGGTAGTTGCTAAGTTTAGGTGTGGGGTAGGATTATGGGATGTAGAATATGATTATGCAGAATAAGGCATTAATATGTGCTTTATAAGTACTAATAAACAGCCAATATCCTAGTAATATGCATGATAATAAGCAGCTAGTTCCTAGTGAGAACTGGACCCTAAACTAAAGTGTTACCAAAATGTTAAATACATGTAGTCAGGGACAGAGTGGGATCACTGTTATGTATCGAACAGAATTTGTTGCATCCCTACATTTCTTAAAGCTTAAATATCTGTTCTTTCCTCACACAAAGCTATCGAATGGCTTCATAAGACTTGGAATATAATGCAAAAACTAAAAAAGTAGTGTATGTGGTGTATCTGACTGGTGAATAATGAAGCGGGACATACATATATGTAGCAGGCCACGATGGAGACGTTCTTGAAGTCGAGGGCAGCATCGATCTCATCCATGAAGTAGAGCGGCGTGGGCTTGAAGTGATGCAGCGCAAACACCAGCGCCAGAGAGCTGAGCGTCTTCTCTCCTCCAGACAGATTATAGATCTTCTTCCAGCTCTTCTTAGGAGGACGCACACTAGGAGACACCGGACAAAAACAAGGCTGTCAAGATATCACTCAGCTAGACTGGGACCATATATTGCTCTGTAGTTACTGCTGTATGCTATAAATTGATCCAGGTCATAGTAATAACTGACCCAACAGAACAAAACGCTTATGCTTGAATTGATTCAAAAAGCACGAGACACCAGTTTGTACCATCTTTGTGGAAAGTGCCTTCACATATAGAGCTCACAGTAAAGGCTGGGATTCACTACATTTTGACACGATTTGCTGAGTCGACGCTAGTTGCTGAAAGTCATAGCCAGTCTGCAGATATTGGGCAGTCGGAGTTTGTAGTGTATCATTAGCGTAGTGTTTTTTTACCTTTCAGACTATGAATCCATCCAGACAGAGATCAACAAACATGTCTGATATTTTGAGCTGATTATAGAATGAACATTGTTTTCATTTGTCATGTGTTTCGTAGCAAGGATACGTTTGTACCTCTGTGAGTTTGATGTGTTCGGCGAAGTGTTTCTCTGTAAACATTTACAAAGTGTATGATGCCCAGTGTTCTAAAACCTGTTTAGATCGTAAAAGTGTGTTCCAGCCGTAGCAGGATGTGAAGATGCACACCTGAACATGATGCCCTCAGAGAAGGGATCCAGACTGTCCACCAGCTCGAGCTCAGCGTCTCCTCCTAACGTGAGCATCTGATAGTTCTCCTTCAGTTTATTAGTGATGATGTTGAATCCAGCCATGAACTCATGCAGTCTCTGCTTGCGCAGGTCCTCACAGCCTCTCTTGAAGGCGTCTCTCTGTGTGGTGATGTCATCAAGCTCCGCCACTCTCTGCAGGTACAGTTCCTCCTACACACACACACACACACACACACACACACACACACACACACAGACACACACTGTCAGTCTTTGGGCTGTAGTTTTTATTCACTCACCTGACCAAATCACTGCATTTGATTGAGAGAAAAAAAAAAAAAAAATTATATATATATATATATATATATATATATATATATATATATATATATATATATATATATATATATACACACACACACACACACACACACACACACACACACACACACACACACACACACACACACACACACACACACACACAGGGGATCTGCAGATATGAACAAGTTAAATTTAAGACCTTTTTAATACCACCTCACATGAAATTTAAGACCAAATCTGTGATGGAAACACACACACACATTATATATATGTGATCAGCTAGAGCCACGTCCCGGCACCTTTTTAAAAAATAAAAAATAAAAAAATAAAAATAATATATATATATATATATATATATATTTATTTTATCACATTAAAAGATATGTCATATATTGTAATAATAATAATATATACTATTGTTCTGTAAAAATAAAAAGCAGTATTTAATAATCATGATAATTAATATAATATAGTATATTAAATGTATAAATAGAATTGTTATTATTAAAGTACCTGCAAAATGTTTGGAAACGAACTATTGATTTTAAAATAAGTCCCTTCTGCTCACCAGGGCTGCATTTATTTGATCAAAAATACAGTAAAAACAGCAACATTGTGAAATATTCTTACAAATAAAAAGTTTTCTATACTTTATAAAAAATATTTTATAAAAATGTAATTTATTCCTGTGATCATTTTCAACATCATTACTCCAGTCTTCAATGTCACATGATACTTCAGAAATCATTACAATTTGATTTGATGCTCAAGAAACATTTCTGATTATTATCAGTGTTGAAAACAGTTGTGCTGCTTCATATTTTTGTGGAAATGGTGATATTTGTTAGTTTTCTTTGAAAAATAGGAAGTGCAATGAACAGCATTTATTTGAATTATATACAATTCTAATGACTAATAATGCGTTCCCAAATGCAAATTTAAACGTCACAAACAAAGAAGCATTTACAGTTAATTGAAAATGAAAACACAGCACTGCTACAGCAAGCATGCAGCGCGTCAGACTAATATTTATATAATTACATCACAGCCGTTGCTAATACCACCATTCATAAAAAAGTTCCCGAACACGTTTCCGCGTTGATTGTACTCGCATTTGGCGCGTTGACCCATTTGAACTCTTTTAGGGACCGTTCATATGTCGCGTATAAAAATGCATGGAAAACGCGTCGGTGCCGCTTTCTCCTTTCCAAAGCGCTCGGGCGCTGCGGTAGCTTCTGACGTTACTAAGCAACCATGAGCTGTGCTTTCCATGACGAGTTTGTTTCAGCAAAGGATATATGGATTTCCAGCACCGAAAATCACTAGCAGTAGCTTTGCCACAGCAGATTTATTTAAAAATGTGTGTCCGTGTACAGCTCTGATCAGATATTCCTACATCTTTGCTGAGCTTTGTTCTGCAGATGGCGCCACGCAGCGCTGGACCATTCCGTCGGTGACGTATGAGAAAACATAACATATATAAAACATTTTTGCAGTAATGCAACGAAAAATATTTAAGACCTATCGAATCTGAATTTAAGACATTTTAAGACTTTTTAAGGCCTTTTATTAGGAAAAGTATATTTAAGACTTTTTAAGACTTTTTAAGGACCCGCAGATACCCTGATATATATATATATATATATATATATATATATATATATATAATCCGAGAACAGGAGCATGTACCTTCTTCTTGAACTCAGCGATGGCTCCCAGGTTGGGCTTCATGTTGGCACAGCGGTCCTCCAGCAGAGCGATCGCGTTCTTGATGACGTCTGGGTTGCCGATGTCTTCCAGCTGCTCTGAGTTCAGTGCGGGCAGCTCTTCTGATGGCGCACCATCGATGGGGTGCAGCGTCAGCTTGCTGGCCTGAGACAGACATGAACGTGAGGCGAGAGAGAAGATCAGGGCGCTTTTATTAATTAAAACAAACACCCTATAACAGGACCAACAGCAGACTAGGTCAACAACCACAACCAAGTAGGAAATGAGGAGGGCAGGTGGGGCAAATAAACCAATAACAAGGGGGAGAAGCTAAAACATGACAGATAGGAGCAAAGATGGTAGACAAACAACAGAGGCCATAGTGCTGCACAATTATACGATATAGCGCATATATATTGGTAACTAAAATGACATCAGTATAGGCCATGAGCTGTGAATCAGCCCTAAAAATCCACATCGTTGCAGCTACAAAAATAATAGTAGTCAAAGACCGTTGATATTGTAATCACAATTCATCATGTTGATTAACATGAATAAAATACTTGTTTTGTGGGGAAACTTCATGCTTACGGAGTCTGTACACTCTCCAAAACTCCTGTTATAATGTTATAATAGAGTGAAAATTGCAAAAATTACAGCATTTAAAAAGTGTTAAATAAAACAGTTTGTCAGTTCAGTGTTATTGTTATAATTGTTAAACATAAAATAAATAAATATTGGGTCTATATATTGGTTATCGGGCAAATAAACATAAAAATAAAAATAATAATTAAAAAACCTCAATATTGGTCGATCTCTAATCATCAGCACCGGGAACATATGGTGAACGTGTGCTATATTTGGAGCTCCAGATACTGTACGAGGCGTGTGTGGGCTCAGTACCTCCTTCTCCCAGTGTTTGATCTTGGTGTGGCACTCAGCGATGGCCGTGTCGATGTGCTCCACCTTCAGCCGCACACTGAGAGACTCTTTCTGCAGCGCGTGCTCCTGCTCCTGTAGGGCCTTGATCTCCTGAAGGACACCACGATGCTGTTCCTGAACCTCCGGCAGAGCTTCCTACACAAACACACACTCTCAGAAATGAGCGCCATCCCAGCCCTTGATGTGTTCACAGTCTGAGCCAGAGGACGGGAACAGGAAGTACCTCAGCCTGCTGGTACGTCTGCATGATCTCTCCAGCCTGCTCCTCCAGCTTCTTCAGCTGCTCCGTTAGCTCCTCGATCAGCTTCTCGTTCTCGCCGATCTCCTTCTCCAGCTGAGACACGCTGTCCTCGGACTTCTTCAGATTACTGCAGCATCAGAGGACACAATGCACTTCTGAAATCGATCAACTGGCTCTCCACAAACTCAGTCGAGCTCATCCCAATGTGTCACATTGTTCTTATCGCTTGAGATACTACTAATGTTAATGTCCTCTCAAAATTATTATTTTATATAAGTATGATGCGTTCTGTAGGGTTCATATCTTTTCTTTATCAAAGTGTTACACCAGCATCTGATTCCGCTCCGATACACTTCGAGGCGTGATAGCTGTTAGTTGGCCTCTAGAGGCCGCTCTTGTACTGTGTAATGGCAGCTTAGTCTTTTCAGCTGCTCTGGCAATGGACACAGCCAGGAGAAACTATCAGATTATTGCCGATAACCTAATAATCAGATTATTGCCGATTAGATCCATAAATCGGTGCGGTCGACCTCTAGTACCAACTGGTTTACAGCAATGGCCGAGAGATTTTTTTTCTTTGAGAAAATTTTCTATGTACTTTAAGTCACATATATCCAAAACAATCCATATCGAATCAAATCATGAAATTTGTGTCACTACCCAGCCCTAATGTTTACAGTTAACCATTTAAAAACTTAAATAATGATAATAAAACCCCATAATCAGTGGATTTGGTTACTGACCGCCCGGCAGTCTTGATGGCCACCTGGGCTTTGGTGACGGCTGAGGAACATTCATCCAGCTGTGTGTTGATCTGGTCCAGTTTGTCCTGCTGAGCCTTCAGCTTGTGACTGTTGATGTCCACGATGAGCGTGTGCAGCCTCTTCACCTCAGCCTCCACCTTCCCTGCTTTAGTGGACGCTGCCTCGAAGTCTTCAGCAGAAAACAAACATCATTACATCTAGTGATCATTTCTTCAAAATATCAACAAAATATAAATGCATCAGCAAAACAAACGCACCTTTCCTGAAGACGTCCAGGCTCTTCTCCATCTGCTTCTGCTTGGCTTTATCAGGAGCGGCAGAGATGACGTTGGCCTCCAGATCCTTCATCTGAGTCTTGAGATGGAGCTCCTGCTCTGTCAGGCTCTGTAAGACACATGACTGGTTAACAGAAGGCAGCGCTCACACGCTCATGTTGATGTGCCGTCAGGGCTCGAGGGCTGTCTGACCTGGATGGTGGCTGTATATTTCTCCAGCGTGTTCTTCATGTCTCTCAGCTCACGTCTGGCTTTGTGCACCTTCTCCTCCAGCTGCTGTTTCCTCTGCTGCCAGTCCTGTAGCTGCGTCACCTCCTTGTTCAAAGCGCTCTCCATTTTATCCAGCTGCACACAATCACAGGTCTTTAGCTACAGAAGCACTGACATTATGATTTTTATTTATTTTTTTACTGAAACCAAAATTAAAGTTTTCTTTGTCAAATTGAAACAAGAAATAAAGTTGATTTAATAACCAATTAATAAAACATTTGTTGTGTTGTTATGTTACTATATGTTTATACTCAAATTCGTTGTTGAAATATATACACATTTAAAATGTGGCTTTAACAAACTGACACAGCTGACACTAACGTATTAAAGCACAAAGATTGTGATTATTGAATGGCAGGCGCTACAGAACTTTAGTGAAGTTTTGTTCATGCATTGACTGAAAACAGCACAGACTAAAAGATCTATTCTTGGGATTTGAGAATCAGTATCGTTTGTCCAAATGAAGATAGATTAAAATCGAGAAATTAATTTTGCCAACCCAGCCCCTAGCGTCCACACAGCTGACAGGTTTATCTGCTGTAGATTATCCACATTGTGTGCAAGAAACATACACTGATGCAGTCAAAACACACCACTGGAGAAGCGCTAGTTTCGGCTGATTGTTTTTGTTTGCTAAAATCAACCGTCTGGATACATCACCTGCTGTGCTCAACAAAAGAAAGTTTGGACCCACACATGAGGGTGAGCAGAAGACTGTTTTTAAATGTTTAAGTGAGAAGCTTCTGACCTGCTCCTGAGTGACATCAGCGCAGACGGAGGAGCCCATCCTGCCCTTCATCACACGTCCTCCTCCTCCGGTCATGGTACCTGAGGACCATCACACCACAGTGAAAGTGAGAGAGAGCTCCTCATTACCAGCCATACATGTGAAAGTTGAAGAAACCATCATAGATATATATTACTGTTGTACTACAAATGCACCAATCCTATATTCATTATCGGCTTTGATCCTGCAAAAAAAGATGGTACCGTGCCAAATCCGATACTGTGTACACTCATGGTTGTAACTGTTTAGCTCCACAAAGAGCAGAAAACATTATGAAGCACCATAAAAAGTTCTCATGCACTATATTCCAAGTCTTTCGAAGCCATTCGATAGCTTGATGTGAAGGATTTATAATAATGTATTATAATATTTACGTCATTAACTAAAGTTAATGGAAACTCATGCTCTACTGCAGCTGTCAGTCATTCTCCATTCAGCACGTCGTGTTCAGTTACAGAATTCAGCGTGGAAAAACTCTGTATTCCCATTATTATACTTGATCTGTAGATAAAGGTCTGTGGATTTGCATTAAAAGGCTTTATCTTGCCAAAGTTTACCGCTTTGTTTAAATGATGTGACATTTGCTACCAGGTGTCTGTTAGATCATGACACTGGAGTAGAGATGAACTGGCATCATGCACAGTGACTGGAATTTAAAACTGTGAAGGTAAAAGGCTCAAACTCTTGGATTGATATAACACACTAGGAGCTGTGCACACAACATCTCTTCTCTTTGTGCACTGTGAGTCGTGTTGCTTTCAGCACATCAGTCTGCACCTGGGATCTTTTCATATTATGATAGTTTTGAGCATTGAAAGATTATTAATAACCTATCTTGCTTTTGTTGCTCCATTAAAAAGCTGTGCAATACATTTTAAAATATGAGTAAGTTTTATAGTATTTATTTCTTTCAAATTGTTTTGATGAAGATTTAATAACACCACAAACAGTTATTTCTTTTTAACATTTCAGATTTAGCACTACTCTTGCATTCAGTTTTATTTTTGTTTAGATTTGATAAAGTCTGTGCACATAATATTTTTTGTTGTTTTTCCCTAAAATCAAAGAGTGTCTATTTATTGGCTTTTGTTTAACACACAAAAGAGTGATCATCAGTTCCACACAATTTTTTCCGTTAATTTTTTTCCTGGATTCCGTTTTTTTTTTTTCTTTCCCCTTTTTAATTTTTTCTTAGACTCCATTTCAATGGTAAAATTAAATTTTAGTAATCAAAAAGCATGTCTAATTAATTGAATTCAAGAAACTTGTACAATTTAACATCAATTTATTAAGTCTAACAGAAATTACATTTTTAGGGCACTATGAAATACGCATAAAGGCATAAAACAATTTAATTGATCTTTCAGTCATATGACATTCAACAAAAAATGTTGTCAAACAAAGTGCTGCACAACAGAGCTTTACTGTTCAAATTAAAACATGGAAGAAAAAAATTGTAGTTATTCCTTAAAAATAAAGTTTTTACTGTACAATTTTTTTTTTTGACATATCGTGTGTCAAAATTTCTTTAAGTTAAACCAAACGGGTTATTTTGATGGGTTGCCGTGAAGACCTGCTTTGAGTGTCTGTGCGTTTATGATATGACAATAATTTTTCTCAAATGAAACAGTAAAATGTTGATGAAGTGACTGTCAGAGCGGCTCTGGAGATGAAGTTCATGCATTCATGTCCTCAAACAGTGATGCGGCAGAGGCTGAAAAACACCACGAGCGTCACGTGTGCTTCAGTGTGTGTGTGTGGTATATGAAACCGCGCTAACAGAACATGCAGAATTCATTTTTAAATTGTCTTTTTAATATTCACACTAGTCTATATTGCAATTTAAGTGTTCTGACCTACTTTTCATTTATTCTTCAAAAATTTTAAAAATACCGAGACATTCCACGTTTTACAGTAAATTCTGTTTTTATGTCTGGAATCTGATTACATCTGTGTAGGGCCCTGTGATTTCCATGATGCAGAAAACACACACTCTGAGCTATAGATATTCTAGTGATGAAGAAAAAACTGCACTGCTATCAGATCATGTTGGCCGACGCTCAGGATTTGGGTCTCGGTGCATCCGTAAGTGAAAAAAACTCACCGGCCTGCTCGATGATCTGCCCCTGCAGTGTGACCACCCTCCAGCGCTTGTCCTTCTGGAAAGCCACTCGCGTGGCCTGCTCCAGGTCTTTGGCCACCAGCGTGTCCCTGAGGGCGAAGTAGAACGCCGGGCGCACACTCTCGTCCTTCACCCGCACCATGTCAAACAGACGAGGGATGTTCTCTGGGGTGGAGATGGAGCCCATGTTCTGCTGCCACACTTTCATCTGAACAACAACAAACATCATCACTAGTAGAAGACTTCACATGGATAAAGGGTTCTGCAAGGAAATATGGATCTGATACTGGCACACTTTAGTCATGAGGTTTAGAAGCACTCAATTTCCCCACCTTGTCCAGACCAATGAAAGTGGCCACACCGATGTTCTGGGCCTTCAGAAACGTGACGCACTTCTGCGCTGTGTCAATGGTGTCCACTAAAATATTATCCAGGGAGCCACAGCTGGAGGAGATGGCCACGTCATACTTCTCATCAATAGCTCCCAGATCACCCTGTTGAGACACCATCAGGAACATGAGGATGTTTAACAGCATAAAATGATTAGCTGGTTGAGATGAAAGCGAGTGGACGTACCAGCCGTCCCAGGATGCCTGGGATCTTTCCCGAGCGCTTCTGCTGCATGAGGGCGTCCAGCACTTTGCTGCGGCTGCGGTTGGTGGACAGAGAGCTCTTGGCTTCAGCCACCTTCTGTCTCATGTCACCAACCTGCACTCGCTTCTGCCTGTCCTGCTCAGAGATCTGCTCCAGCTCCTGCTCGTCCTGCAAGACAAACACACACACGACTTCATTTTACAATCAATGCCACATAGATCCATCGCATCCTGTTTTTTGTATCCATCTCATCAGCTGTTTTTCTAGAGCTGATCACAAAATGAACTATTTTTATGAGAGCTCTCTGAAGCAAAGACTCTTCACCTTCTTGAGCTGCTCCTCACACTGGGGTATTTTGACGGGCAGGTCTTTGATGGCGGCTCTCCTCTCTCGCAGTGTGTCCACAGCTTCCTGCAGGGCGTTTTTGGCCTGGTTGAGTTGGTTCACAGCGGTGTTGTGCTGACTCAGGTAGATGTCCAGCTCTGACTGTGCCACGTCCATCCGTGAGCGCGTCTCGTTCACCGTCTTGCTCAACTCCAGCAGCTCCTGCTCCTTCTTCTGCAGGAACACCAGACACAAGGAGCAAAGATTGAGACCAACAGAACACATATGGGAAATATAGGCATAAACAAATTATAGTGCCATTTGTTATAAACATGCATTATTAACGCCAAGCCTGATCAATCAAAACCAGGTCTCAGGATTTTATTTGTGCACTATAAAAATAAGTAGCACCAATGCAAATGTGTGTGCTTTGCGCATGTTTTGCTTGCTGATAATTGCATTATAGACACTGCAGCACATTTTGGATAAGAGTGCTATTAGCTGCGTCACACATAATCCTGTTGTGTTGGCGTACCTCTTTATCTTCCTGTAGGCCGCTGGTCTCCTCCTTCAGGCTCTCCATCACCTGAGCCAACTTCTGCTCCTCCTCCAGCTTCTTCTTCTCCAGCTGCTCCTTCTGAGCAGACGCCTCCGTGATGATCTTCTCACTGCTCGCAGGAACGCTCCTCACCTCCTCCAGCTGGACGGAACACATCAAACGTTCATGAAGATCTAGAGTCATGAAACCACCTGAGCGGCTCAACTATTCGCCCAGCCCGAGTGCTGCAGATGAACGTCCAAGACACAGTTGTTCTGCAGTATCAGTCATCTCACCTTCTCCTTGTCTTTCTGAAGCTGTTTCTGCAGTTTCTTGGTTTTGCTCTTGGTGTGTTTGAGTTTCTCGCGCACCTCCACATCCTGCAGGTCCAGCTGGGTAAATTTCTCCTTCTGACTCTCGATGAACTTGGTCAGCTTGGTCAGTTTCCTTCAGAGGAAAAACATCATAAGCCAAATAAACTTCTGAGCAGAGGGTGACACCCAAACATGAAGAACATTATGCGAGCAGCTGGTGTACATGCTAAAGATTCATCATCAATAGTTTTTAGGGGAATGGAAACATTTCTCACTTCTCCACACCCTTCAGCTCCTCATTCTTGGTCTTCATCTCCTGCGTCAGCTGGCTGCTTTTGTCACTCAGTTCCTTTGTGTCCTCCTGAATCTGCTGTTTCTCAGCTTCTTTCGCTGATGCACGCTTCTGTAGGTCATGCCTGTAGAAACACAAACGTCACTCTGAATGACCAAACCCTTCTGCAGGAAACCCATCAAGAACTGCTCACAGTGTGAAAGCATTGAGCAGTGTTTCCCACAGGATTTTGAGAATATGGGTGAAGAGGGGCATGCCTTCCCCAGAAGAAAGTTTTGAACATTTTTCAAATTAAATGCATCAATCTGGTGGTGATTGATTGTCATTACATAGATCTGATGTCTGAAAATAATAAGTGCTCACCAAAATGATTATAGTTCATTTATATTTGTTTAATTCACTTTAAATTTAAAAACAAAAATAAATTGTAAAGCAATAATTTATTTTTTAATTGTGGTCGGCATATCGCGGGCCACATTTACATTCGTGACGGGCCACATGTGGCCTGCGGGTTGAGAACCACTGGTCTAGGTAATTAATGGGAAATGACAACAACAAATCTTTCTAGTGTGCACGTGATCGAATGTGTACTTTGAATTGAAAGGCTAATCATTCGGCTGTACTCATACACCAAGCATGTGTGTCAAAACTGAAGTATGGTTTGAGTATAAGCTGTGTCACTCAGAGTTGATCATGTGTTCAGGGTCTTCAGGGGTGTGAATGTCTTACACATAGAACTGACAGAGGAGGTTCCTCTTCTTAAAGATGTCATTCTCTAATGTGAGGAACTCCACGGCTTTATTCTTCTCTCCCTCCAGAGCGCTCTTCTCCTTCTCCACCAGCTTCACTCGATTCAGCTGCGCACACACAGATACTACAACTGATGCATTTCACCAATTACAACAAAATCACATGAGCTACAACATGAGCTTTACATAAGCTGGGATACGTGGCTTAAAAAAGGGATAATATAAAAAGGAATTACTTGGTGATTTATTTCTTCCATTCCAAAATGTTTGAAGTAGAAAAGGGGGGAAAAAAATCTCCTGTGAGATACTGGAGTACATGAACCTGCTCAAGACACCTGCAGATGAACGTTTCCGCTGCCCATGATCACGTACCTTCTCTCCTCGCTGCTCGTTCAGTAACTCCACCCGACGGCACAAGACGTTGATGGGTTCTTTGAGACGGCACGAGCCGATAATGTCCTCCAGGTACTCCAGCATGCCTTCATCATGCTCCGTCTGTCCTTTGGGCTTCATCATGGCAATCTGCTCCACCTCACCCTGACAATGACACCACATGACACAACCGCACTTACACAAACATACTGATGCGTCTCGTACCTCTATACAGATTTAATCAAATCAACCAGATTGAGAGGAAGACAGTGGTTTGTGCATTATCTAGTGGTCTCACATGTGCACAACTCGGCATACGTCAATTAAGCTCAGTTAAAAAAAAATAATTTAAGAATATTCTTATCTTATCAGACCGCTCCATCTTGAGACAGGCTTTTTATTAATAATAATAATAATAATAATAATAAAAAAAATAATAAAAATAAAAAAAAGGCATTACACACACACACACAAAAAAAAGTTCTGAAGGCCCGTCAAGCCAGGTGTGAAGAATAGTCTGTGTGCTTATTTAGATTATTATGGTAATCAGCAGGCAACGCAAAAAGATGGCCTTTGACTTGATCTGCAATATGTCTGCAATGTCCATTCAATCAGTTAAAACCAAAGTCACTTTCTTCTTAAGAAAAAAAAAAAAATGTTGTGAAGAAAATATTTCAGAACTTAAGAAATTCTAACAACTTCATAATGTTCCTAAGTTCAAATATTGAAAATTCTCTTTAAGATTAAGATTTAATGATTATGTAAAACAGTAAAAAGTTGCTGATGTGTGTGTAAAAAGTATACAGATGATACTTTTGCACAACGTTCTGCTTCGAAAAATTGGGAAACATCAGTAAACTAGAAAGTGCCGGTATACAGTAATATGATATCACAATAATGAATATGCGCAATATTGTTATCTTGGGCACGTCAATATACCGTGATTTGTTACGAATTATTTCAATTTAGAATGCATTTAAGAATACTTTACTCATCAACCGTTTAAAAATGCACAACACCGCTGTATGCCACGTCAAAGAGGCATGTGCACGGATGTAAACAAGACCAACGTGCATGAGCAGCATGGCGGAACGAGTGAAGAATGAAATGAAAATGAAAATGCACTTTCACCAAAGACTATAGAATAACTTAAAGGTTCTCTAAGCGATCCTGAGCGGAGTAACTTCCTGTTGACGTTCGAAGTGTTGTCAAACAAAACAGAGGCTAGCTAGACCCTCCCTCCTACTCCTCCTGCCCCTCCCCTCCGTGCTTCCTGAAACAGTCATGAACGCGCATTTAAAATGTAAGTAGCTTGGCGGTCGGTTGTCGGTTATTGGCTTGGCGCTGTTTATTGTGTTCAGTGGTCCAGGCTGCACCAGTTTGCTTTTGTGTCCGTTTTTGCAGCTTGTGGCGACTACAGAGACCGCGTTTTTTACAGTGTGTTCAGGGGACAGGCAGCTAGCGGATAGTGAGGAGATGTTTGCTGTATGTGACAAAAAATTTTTTGGCCTAAAAACGCGTGAGATCGCTTAGAGCACTTTTAAAGGGACTTTACTTTCACTTTCTGACAGCAGATGGCGCTGATGGAACAGCAGAAATGCAGCGGTTACCCCGGTAACCCCATAAACAAAGCAGCTGGCTATAGCTACTACAGTATTTAAAATGTTTTATACAGCCATTCAGATTTCAGATACACTTACACTTCAGATACAATTTTCAAACTTAAAGTACACATGAAATCAAAATTGACCTTATTTATTTTGTTAGCTCAAATTGCTAGTTTTGTGGTGAACAATTCATCTGTGCAAGTCAATCCACACAAAAAAATTGTTTGGCTTCGTAATATTTAATCAAAATCTGAAAATGCTCCTCCCCTCTGCAATGGTGCCCCTTCTCTGATGACATCAGTTTGACGGCTTGGGTTGAAATCGCTTAAACCACTCCCCTCCGACCATTAGTCTGCTATGAGCGAGAGATGGAGAAGAGGAGCGCTGAAGTAAAACTCTGCCCTCTATTCAAATTTCCGTTTCACTTGGAAATACGTCACAGCACTGGAGAAAAGTCGTTTGCAACTTCCGGTTCACGCAGACTTTAAACATTTTATATTTTAATCTGGACTACAACACGCCCTTGTTTTAATATGTTGTGATTATTTATTATCCAGTCACACTTTACAATAAAGCTCCATCATTTAACATTAGTTAATTCACTAGTTAAACTGACAATGAAAAATACTTCTAAAACATTAATCTTAATTTCAACATTTAGTAACACTTTATTAAAATGTAATAAATGATGTAACTGCATCATTTAAATGGACCTGAGCCAACATGAACAGTAGCATTTTTTTTAGCTAACTTTAACAATAACTTCTGTAACAAGTGTAGCTATTGCTCATTTTTAATGTTAGTTAATGCAACAATTAACTAATGAGACTTTATTGTAAAGTGATACCTATTGTTCTTTATAATTCTTTAGCACTTTAATCTGTTTGAAACAAGTTTACTTTATAATTTTGTTTTTGTGTATTGCTTTATTGTATTTATATGTCCAGAGTTATTTTTGTTACAAGAAAAAAAAAAAAGTTAATAAATCTATAACACTTTTTTTTTTGCAACATTTTAATATCGTGAACATAAGAACGTCACAAAATAAATTTGATTCTGTCACATGCCTACAGTAAACTATTGTAAAATCGCACTTTATTTTTGATTGCGTAGCGATCATGAAATGGTGTTTTCCAACGTGAAAGTTAAACCAATGGAAACTCTGGTGTGGTGGATGGGTAGGGACCATGTGTTGAGACCAATCGGACACTGTTTCACAGCTGGCACGTATTTGGATTGATTGTTCAGATTGACAGGTCTTGATTTACCGAATCACAGTTGAAACTGCACTGGAAAAATCATCACTCAACAACCAGGATCTTATTACTTATTTTATGTTATTCTAAATATTTTTACACATGTAAGCAGTTCTTATTAGGGCTGGGCGATATGGCAAAAAAAAAAAAAAAAAAAAATGTTTTTTTTCCAGAACGATTGACCGATTCACGATTTAGTTTTTTTTTTACTCTAGTCAACTTAAAAACGTAAACAATGATTCAAGTAACATTCTCTTTATTAACAATCTGATTCAAAAAAAGTTCTATTTCAAGTGCGCCGAACCTGAAGTGATGCTGTCAACCTGCTTAAATGCAAAACAATTGATTTGTTTGCTAAATATCTTTGCAGAAAATATGCATGAAATATGAAGGCAAATGTTGTACAAACTTATCTAAACATATCCTATATACTCAGAAATCATATTAAAGTTACAAAAATTCTAAATATGTCTGCCAAAAAGTATTAGCAATACATAACACCATTAATAGGCCATTACTAACAGCAAATAGTTTGTAAAAACAGAAAATAACAGCACCTTTCAGCCTGTCACCATCACGCAAACATGAAACATCAAAAATACAGTAGTTCTTTACAGGTTTTTTACTGTTTTTATGTTTGCCGGACACGTTTGGCTGTTGCACTTGTGTCTCGCGTCTATTGCAGCATCTCACCCATGAAAGAGTCAAGTAAAAAAAAAAAGAACAAAAAAAAAAAAAGTTCAATTCGTGTTTAATTACTTTGCATTTTTCTCCATTCCACTGCCCACATCTTGATTTTTTTCATTGTAATAACGCATTAGTGAGTGAACAGCCGCTAAGACTAGCAAACGAATAGCTACATTCATAGTGTGATTAATCAGGCGTGCCATCATGTGATCAGATTACTTTCTTCTCTCAACGGTTATCATTGCTGAATTGTCTGATTTTATAATTTGCTAACATTTTTACTTAATCATGATTTCTTAATTTACAAATAATAAAATCAGGGCAAAACATTACATTTGAATTAATTGGGGAAGTTTGGCCCAGATGCAGTTGACATGATTGTGAACAAGCCCAAACTTTGCTTCAATGTTAAAAATGATACAACCTAATTTAAATTAAAAACGGCTCATGCTGCATGTATGCAGCATCTTTGTTGGGATCTTGATTAAAATGCAGTGGTTGCCTTTTAAATGGCTACAGATAGTTCAGCCTGTAATAGAGCAAATTTTTTGAACATTGTTCATGTACTCATATGAAGAGATTTCTTTTTTAGTACTATTTATTTATTTGATTTAGGATTTATTTTAAAATTTAGTTTTGTTATAAAGATATTTCAGTTTCACAAAGAAATATGCTGCATTTTTTCTGAGAAATAATAAAGACACTCATTTAAATCTCATATTGTTAAAAAAAATCGTGAGAAAATTGAATCGTGAAACCAGTGAATTGTATCCAAGTGTGAGTTGAGTGAATCGTTACATCCCTAGTCATATATACTTTCTAATAGTCATCATGTCAAGCATGAATAATAAAATAAATCTAATTGTTTTTTTACAATTATAATTTGAAACCGAAAAGACACTGATTGCCCTTGACTAAATCACAAGTTGGTCATACTAGTACTTAAGACACAGTCTTAACATATTGGCTATGTTTATGCAACTGGCAGCTGAATTCAGTGATGTAGAGGGGTGTCCCAATACTTTTGGCAATATAGTGTACCATGTATTTTTTGTAGAGTTAAGCTTTTATTTTTAAGTATGTCACTTTTATCCATTGTAAAGCACTTTTGGTCAACCTCGGTTGTGTTTAAATGTGCTCTATAAATAAACATTGAAATCATGTGAATTCATTACAATGCCTTCAGGGTGTAAAGTGTTTACAGTGACAGTCAACAGAAAGCTCATATTTCATTTCCAGATTATCGGTTGATCATGATGACAAAAATCGGTAGTCTGTATCGGCTGCAAAAATCCTGATCGGAGCATCCCTAATTTATATATGTTTGGTTACGCTGAATTAAAACCAAATAAAACTACTTGCATTTTATATCGAAAGCATCCACACTTAGCTAAACAGCATATCTCATCGGCAAGTGAGCGACTGTCCTTGTGAAAAATCACAAACCTCAGAGCGTACATGCACACACACACCACACAACACATGACCCAACACACCGGTTACATTTCACTGTTGATAAAGCTGCTCTGATAGAAACACATGTGAGACACTTTCACTGTGTCTCCGGTTTATCAACCACACAGAACAGAATGAAACAACTAATGTTAAATTGAACAACAGTGTGAGTTAACAGCGCAAAAAAAGTCCAAAAACAGGAGCTCATTGCTTTGGCCCAGGATGACATGATGGACCAGCACTACTCAAAGTGAATAATGATGTGAAGGAAGTGAAAGGAGGCTCGCTCCTGCCTCACTGAAGCAGCACACATAATATTGGGGTTGGCCTTGACTTTAACACACCAATATTTACGTGCTGCTAAAGCGAGGAAGGAAGAGTGGACAGATGTTGACCTCTGACCTTTTTGGACAGCCCATGTTTACAAACCTTGTTCAATTGTCAGGTTTAGCGTATGTTAGCCCTTAAAACGCTAGAGCAGCAAATGATGGTTTGCACCTTCCCTCGTGTTGAAAACCATGACGCGCTGCTATAGCAGTCCAAGGTTGACTTTATTCACGACTCTCCAGAAAACACGAGAGGCCAACAGCAATGACGTGAGCATGCAGCGTTCAAGAGAGGTGATGGCAATTACCTGCAGAATGAGGAAACGGTTGTGGTCCAGATCGATGCCGTGGCTGCGCAGTAGTGCGCCCACATCTTTGAAGGTGGCTTTCTTTCCGTTGATGTGGTAGGCAGAGGAGTTGTCTTTTCCTGCAGTTCTCGAAACATAGAAGGAGCTGTTAGGGATGACTTCATAGTCGTCTCCTTCCTGAACACACAAGTACAGAAGAAGAAACACCTTTAATTCTCAATGTACTGAGGAGAAAGAGAAAATCTTTGATCTTCATAAGGTTTATTTGGCACATTTGTATAACACAACGACTGCAGGTAGTCATGTTGGTTCACCTTATCGACGATCTTCTGAAAGTGCACCTCTACAGTGCAGCTCTGGATGTCCGGATGCTCGTCAGAACTGTGGATCAGAACCGACAGCTTCTTGGAGCGGATCTTCTGAGCTCTGTATCCAAACACGAAGAGCATGGAGTCGATCACGTTGGACTTGCCACTGCCGTTCGGACCGATGATGCAGGAGAAGCGCTGATGAGAGAAAGATCAGACAGATGGTAAGACAACCTAAGAGCACGCAGACACAACTATTACACTACTATTCTTAGTGAAGCAAAGAGAGGTGCTGTAGTACAATACTCACAGACAGCATTTATCAAACGATGACATTTTATCTATCAATGTGTCAAGCACATCTAATTAGGTCCAAAAATACACCTAAAATCACTCTGAAAAATCTAAAGACATGATTTCAGTTATGATAAAAGATCAATGAAGGCCAGATTTTAAAGTCAACAGTCCACAAGAGGGCGCAATAAATAAATTTAAATCAAACAGCAGTGTGTTATTGTCTGATGCAAAGGCCAAACCTTGCTGTTAAAACAAGTGAAATTCCACCATTCATTTCTATCACGTTACGTGTTCATTGGCTCACTTTCCATTCTGACCCACAATAAATGCATATTTTGCACAACAGATATTTGAGCAATGTTTGAATTACTTCCATTGTGGGACATGTTGACAGTACAGTGACAGGGGTGTAAAACGTTTTGAGCTTGTCTACTTTGGATCACTTCCAGAGGTAGTTGAAAACACATTCGACTGGATTGCTTTCGTAGTGGAAACGCTCATGTGGTTCAAACAACCACAAAAAAAAAAAAAAAAAAAAAAACACACACACACAAAAAAAAAAAAAAAAACACGCCTACTCCCTGTACTGACCTAATGCGTTAACATTATGGGACAGACGAGATTTAAACTTTCTCAGCGGAAGACCCAAGTTTGGTTTGAAGATGAAAAATGTACCAAGCACAATGTTCTCTCACCATACCTGATTTCTAACACACACTCACAGTGCTCAGTCGGTCTCGCGGCTGTCAGAGCAGAAACGAAACCTGATTCTCTCCGTATGTTTTCTGTCATCTCCGGTCACATTTGTATGTAAATTGTGCAAGCTTATTTTGTCCATTAAATCAAAAGATCTGACCCTCCCCTTGAAGAAATCAGGACAGAAGTGGTTGAAAGTGGACAAAAAAGAGACAAGAATTTGTCTCCCTTGTCTACTTGTGATCCGATCAACCAAAACACATCTTAATACCAGGGGCCTGATGTATAAACATTGTGTACGCACAAAAAAGGCACTGATGTGCTCACCGTATGGGAGCTCTAGACCGTGAGTACGCACTCTTTTACAGGAGTGAGCGAAGTAATGAAGTAAACAGTGTGATTTTAAACTGTTTTACATTTATATTAAATACATCACTCTCCTTAATTGAGTTAAGCACCAAAATTACATGAAATCATTATCCAGAAGTTACATTTTATATGCATTTAAGTAGAAATGTTTGTAGTGGATGCGCTGCTTTGGAACACTTTTCCTGTGGCATGCCGTTTTAATGTTTTAACTACAGCGAGGATCGCTTGGCGCATGATAATTACACTTTAAATGGTGTTCCAAGCAGCAGGACTCATGTTTTGAGAAAATATTTTCATGCAAATAATGATATAATAATGAATAATCATGTGCACTTCTAAGCAGATGGCTTAGCAACATATTGACATAATGACAGACACTGAAAGAGTCACTCGGTGATCGTCCGACGAGTAGCTACTGTACACTGTACTGTACAACCTCTGCTGAACGCAGGTGTGCTGTGTGTCATGCACAGACAGACAGTAGCCTAACGATAACCCCTTTCATGGTCATGAAAAAATACCATTGTATTGGAAGGATAGATTTAAGGAAACCGTAAAATATGCACATTTTTTTATTTTTTATTTTAGTCAGACAATAATTTTCAATGCAAAATTAATGCAGCCTATCTGTTTACATTAAAAAATATAAACAACCTAAAATATATATGTTTACCTTATAGGCAAAACTGCATAAATTTGATTTGTTTAAAATGCTTAAATACACTATTTGGTCAGTAGAAAAGAATGAGAATAACACTTTATTGAAAACTTTCTCTGAACAGTATTTTATACAAGTTTGATTTATTTATTCTAAAACAAGACAAGGAAAGTGAACGATTTTTAGCAACGTAATGTGATAATTTATAATGCATTTTTAGTCATATTTTCATAATGTCTTGTGCCATTAAACACGGTAAGTGCACACTTTTTCCCGTAGATGTTATCCTAAGTTTTATACTTGAGGCCCCTGGTGTAAACAGAGCCTCAGATCCGGACACCTGATCACGATGTCAGAAGGGTTTGTACTGTCTTCCATACCTTATGGAAGGGGCCCAGAATCTGTTCTCCAGCATAGGACTTGAAGTTCCTGTTGACGATGTGTGTGATCATGAGGCGAGGGGCGCCGGGCTCGGAGCTCATGGCGGGGGGCGGCGGTGGGGCGATGCTGCCCAGGATCTCCTCCAGACTGCGGTTATCAAGCACCTCGGCCGGCTCGCCCGGTGACACATCTACAGCAACAACAACAACAATCAACACACCAACCTGCAACAAGGTCACGCACTGCATATGATTTCACACGAGGTTACGGTGAGCACATTTTCACACTGATGGTGAGGGTTCATTTTCGAATTTGCAATCATGTTTACTGTGTGCCACTATCAATAATCGGGGTACTGAATGCGTGCTCGCTGTTCACCGCAGACACCTTCAGCTTATAATTGTGGCGTCTAGAGTTGTCAAAAGTGCTGACTTTGGTACTGACGTTTTAAAAATGTGATGCTTTAAGCGCTGTTGATTGGATTCAACACAATGGCCAATCAGGGGCGTTTATGAATCCAATCAACAGTGCTCAAAGCGTCACATTTTTTAAATTTCCTTGGTACATTTGACAACTCTAGACTTTCCCTATTCAACTTATGGAATGAACGCGGCGCCAGTTTCATTTGTTCCGCAAGTAGAATAGGGAAGGAGTAGGACATTCAGCGTAAGCTTTCTGAAGAATACGGAAAGCGGAAGCACGTGCGAGGTGATCATGTGTGCTTATAAAGCATATACAGTTGTATTTTTTTAGAAAATGTCCGATTGTTTCTCTAGATAAGACTCTTATTCCTCGTCTGGTATCGTTTAAAGCCCTTTGAAGCTGCACTGAAACTGACATTTGGACCTTCAACCGTTTGGAGGCCAGTGAAGTCCACTATAAGGAGAATAATCCTGGAATGTTTTCATCAAAAACCTTCATTTCTTTTCCACTGAAGAAAGAAAGACATGAACATCTTGAATGACATGGAGGAGAGTAAATTATCAGGAAACGTTTATTTAAAAGTGGACTAATCCTTTAACTTGCACACTTTCTGTTATTCCTTGCTGAATTCTGATGATTTACATATCAAGTTGTGTAAGATAGCCACACTTTTGTTAAAGCTAAGAGAATGATGTGAGCATCACTTTGATAGAGTTTAAAATTATAAAGCACAATGTAAGTTATATATATATATATACATACATATACATATATAGCGGTCACAGTCACATTACAGCTGTAAAGTTTCCAGATGTTGGATCTAATAATCTGTGAACATTAGCAGTCAGCTAACTGACTTCACTAAACAAAACACCCGTCTCGAGATGAGAAAGAAACACGGACACTTTTGACGAAACAAAGCTCGCGTCAGTCACGCTCGAAGCTCCGCTGAAGAAACTTTCCCCGGCGCGTCTTACCGTGCTCGCGGGCCGGTGGCGCGCTGCTCCCCGCGGGCGCGCTCACATCATCGTCGGACTCGTCCCGCGCCTCCGCCGCTCTCCGGGCAGCCGTCGAGCTCTTGCTGGTCTTCGCAGGCATGATTCACGGCACCTGAAAACACATAGTGTCGTTCTTTGAAGCATTATAAACAATAGTGTCAAGACAAAAACACCACCACAGACTCGACTTCACACCAGTGTGTGTGTGTGTGTGTGTGTGTGTGAGGCGAGCCTGATGACGAGCTCTCATACATGACAACACTGAGCGCGTCACGAGTGTGAGTGTGTGTGTGTGTGTGCTGACAGCTGAACTAAACCCTCACCAGCCGCTTTACGTCTTTTGAGGAAAAATGAAGGAAAGAAACCCGACTGAAAGAGTTTTATATATCGACTGTGTTAGACACAATGATAATAATGACCGCGTTCAGATACTCTAATATATACAAACCAACCCGCCGGTTAATAACGACAGCAATACGTCACGTTCTTTCAGGAAATTAATCACTTAATGTTGATTATGCTGCAGTTTAAAACTAGTTCACACTATATATCCACATTTATGAACCCAAAACGTGACTGTTAATCGACTAGTTTATTCATAAACGCGTTTGTTTGCGTTTATGCGATCTGAGGCGATCTGACACTTGACTTGATCCGCATTATTTACCTGTGATTCGGCTGTTTTCCTCACGCTCGTCGATGTCACTCCGAATCTCGCGCTCCTGTGAAACGGATTGGCATATATATCGTGTTTAGAGAGTAAACCGGAGGAGATCTGCGCTCGTTCACTTCCCTGCGCTGAACTCTCACTCATAAATGGCGCGTAAACTGAGTGTGACGAACCCGAGTCCGTTGTGACCCGCGCGGTGCTTCATGGGAACGCGCAAGCCCCCCGCGCGTCACGTGACCGGGTAGTTTTATCTGTTTTTGCGGTTTTGTTTAGTAACAGCGAGCACACTGAGCATGTACAAAAGTCAAATCAATGGCCATTTATTTAAAAACAGTATCAGTTCAGTTTCAAACGAACGTGTCGTTAAAAAAAATATAAAAAAATATACACACCGCCTTTTTTCTTCAATCATTGAGTACTTTAACAAATCTTAAATAAATAAATACATTCAATTTGTTAAAAAAAAAATTGAGAATAAAAAACAAAATACAAATTATTTAATAATATGCACCGCTACATCTCGCGAGAAGTGAGTCTGTAGGTTTGAAGCAAGGAGTTAAGTCTCGCGAGATGTGGGGTGGCGTTGTTTTAACGACAGAACAGACTTCCTAGCAAGGAAAGCAACATGTAACATAACAAATAACAATAAGAAGAAGAAGATTGGGAGATCATGTAAGCGACTAGTGTTTACTCAGAAGTGTTCTTCCTCAGCATAGTCTGCATCAAGATCATTTGATGTTTCTGAAGTGATTTTTATCAGAAGCAGCTCGCGTTTCCGTGGCAACGGCGCCTCCAGTCAGGTAAACAATGCTACTTTACCGCTACTGTCTTTAGGATATATGATATATATGATATATGTCTCATTTCAGTGGATTTTAATCGCTTCTTCTTATGATCAGGGAACTTTATCACATTTGAAACACCAGAGACGCTGGAGGATGCGACTGAAAACATCTCTGCTGAAGGAACCCAAACATATCCTTTACTGTATTCACAGTCACATCCTCTGCATGTACTCATATACATGTTTGCATTGAACATGTGTATCATGCCTGTCTAGAGTTTACACTGATTACAGCTCTTATTTTGCTGTGATGATGATGTTTGGAGCACACACTCTTGGTCACAAAAACATTTTTGGTTCTTTTACGAATTTATTAAGGGTCTCCTGGAAATGTGACCAAAAATATACTTACAACAACTTGAACTTTAGTGCTGTAAAAGTTACATTTGCTTTGTGACACATTTTGTGAGTAATTACGATCGATAACGTTACTCTCATTGGCCATGAACACTACAGTGTGAAGGTCTGAGGAGCTCAGCGTGGATCATTGACTTGATCAAGTCAGGAAAGTCACTTGAAGCCATTTCAGAGCAGTCACAGTTAACTGTTCAAACTGAAGTACTGACAGCAGTCAATACATGCTGATCACGAGGAAAAGACCTTCTGAAGGAGAGTTCTGTGGTCAGAGGAAACACAAACTGAGCTGTGAAATCTGGCCTCTAACCCAGAGAACAGCATACATACCCCTATACCAAAATCTATACCAACATGTATTTAAAATAGTCCCGCACACTATCAGAGCTAACAAAAGTATAAAAAAAATGTATTTATCGCAATGTTTCGGTCTCATGACCTTCATCAGGCATATTCAAAGCACAAAAATATATAAAATCTACTCAACTCATGACCAATCACTGCAAAGAACCATCAATTATCAATCACATAATTACATCTTCCACATCAACATCAACAACCCACATTGAATAATAATACAACATTCATACCAAAAGAGGATAAAGCCTCAGGTAGGGGAAAAATGTATATAACAACACAATGAATAATAAATCAAGCATGCATACCAAAAAGGGGAAAGTGTATATATATCATCACAAGAGAATTATAACACTCTATAGCATCACATATGTGAATAATGCTTCATCATTCATTCCCAAAAGTGATAAGGTCTGTAATAATCCAATGTAACTCACTTTTTCAGTCCCACAAAAACGTAAAGGAGACATCATGATTCAGAGACAGCATAGTTAACATCTTCTGATCGAACTCTTCACTAATTCTTTGTTTCAGTTTTTGTGACGTTGTTTCAACATAACACAGACCACATGGACAATGAATCAAATAGACAACATGAGTGGAAACACAAGTAATAACAGAATTGATCACATATTTTTTACCAGTTCTTGGATGACAGAAAAAAAGGATGTTTTGAATGTATAATTGCACTAGGCACAATATTAAGTATAGTAACATATTTACTGACATATCGCTTGAGTCTTACTGATATAAATATTATAATTAAACTTTTGTTTTGTTTTAGTATCACTATTAGTATAAATAATATGATCACTGTATAATAAATGCAAGATATTTAAAGTATACTTGCAATATTTCCACTTTAGCATTGTCAGATATACTTAAGTATATCTTTAGTTGGACCTCAGCACTACTTCTGGATAACTGAGTACAAAATTAGTTGCTCCAGTTTAGCAGACTTTAAATATATCAGTTTAGTGTACCAAAAATACAATAGCAGGGTATTTATATTAAGTACATAAATATGTAACTGTATTTGTAGTATACTTAGCATGAAATAAATGTATTTCAAATACATTTTGGTATATTTATTTTTCACTAGGAACAGTCAAGTCTGGTAGCTCTTATGGCCAGTGGAGCTGGTGCTTTACAGAGAGTAAATTAAAAAAAAAGAAGAAAAAAAACAGCCAGAATCAGCCAGAAAGTTGGGTGTTCCAACAATACACCAGCTATCCATAAACCTATTTTTGTGCTCATTGTGGGATATCGCATTAAAAGACACAGGATCGAAACGCCAAGATGCGCATAAATTCTAAAAATGCACATAAATAATATGTGTTCAGTTGAGATGGGTCATTTTTTATTTGATAAGAAGATGTGTACATAAACTACGTCTGAAACTCGTTTACTGAATAAATCCCTCGACGCTGAACAATAAAGTCATGTGACTTTGCCTCAGCAGAGGCTGTGATTGGATAACTATGACTGACCAGCGGACCAATCACATCGCAGCATCTCAAATGTTGGTTTGGTGGTTCTGAAAGTCAAAGTCTGTCATCAGAATGATTTGGTTTAATTCTTCCACAAGCGTCTCACATGATTGTGTTCGAACGCAAGATCACATGACAGTGTTTACTGTGTTTCGTCTGACGCTCTGAGACAAACTCATTTATGCTGGAGAAAAAAGAGACTCTTCCATTTTTAGTACTGATATTTTGCGCCAAGTGATGACTTTGTTTTCTTGAACACATGGGATGGAAACGCTGCTTTATTCACAAATGTTTTATGCGATTTTCCAACTTTGGATGGAAACACAGCTAATGATCCCAAACACACATCAGAAGTGGTAAAGGATTGACTCAATCAGGCTAGAATTAAGCTTTTGAATTAAGAATGTCCTTCTCAAAGTCCCGACTCAAACACTGTTGAGAACATGTGGACTGTGTTGATTGTCAACAAATGTAGTTGAACTGCAGCAGTTCTGTCAAACATTCAGTCAGAAGCTTGTGGATGATGGATGCCAAAAGTGCTTTAACTGAAGTAATAATGGCCAAGGGATCTGCAGCCAAACATTGTTTTTGACCCTGCCGATTTGGTCACATTTCCAGAAAATCCTCAATAACTTGTATGAAGGAGCATTTTAAACTGTTTGTAAACTTTTGACCATACCTGGTTATATAATAAACCTATTTTCTTACTTGTTTGATACACAAATCTCATCTAATACACATTATAAATGACAATAAGCATGATAACGTCAAACAGTATTTTACGTCAGACCCCTGTCTGTATTCATTTTTTAATTTCCAGGGGCATTTTTACCTTTATGAGGTAACTTTAAAAAACTGCATGCTGTACATAAATCTAAATAATTAATGGGTATCCCAAAGTAGAAGAAGGCAAAACAAACGTTTCAGTGCTACTTATTTTTATGTTAGTGCACAAATGAATCCTGAGAACTGGTTGTGATGGTGGCAGATGTACTAAACCCACGGGTCTAGAGTGGAAGAATATGAAGTATAACAAACTAAAAAGACAAGTTCACTATGGGAAGTTTTTGCCATTTTAAACGGGACCCTTTTTGCAATATTTCAGTTTTTTTGGCTTTACTAGTTTTTACTGTATATGTACATTTGTCTGATGCTGTCAACCTTAACAGCTGCGCACACAGAGAGCTGGTGAGCTGTGTGGGATGGACGTCAGCTGATGAGCTGTACTCCTGCAGTGACGACCATCAGATCCTCAGGTGGAACCTGCTCACCAATGATACCAGTGTGCTGGTCAAACTCCAGGATGAGATCTATCCCATCGACCTGCACTGGTTCCCTAAGACCGTGAGCGGGAAGAAACAAGCCGTGGCTGAGATCTTCGCCCTCACCAGCACTGATGGTAAAACTTCTGTTATGATCGGCCCGCCTCTTCACATGTGACATGAATAACAGCAAGTTTCAACATGTGACCTGTCAGGCGTTGTGCTTTGATTCTGGGGTGAAATATGGGCCTCCAGTTCTTGAATATGGCCCATGTTCAAGTACTGGCTTTACAGCTTTTGTTTAGAGCTCTGCAACAGATCTGCTGACCAATAGCAGAGGTGTTGACAGCTACTGTACAGAAACTGTATTTCTGAGGGCCTGCTCACACACATCTCCTTGGCACAATATTTCATGCACTTCTAACCTGCACTCACATGCACTAAATATAGCACAGCAGAGGGCAGCTACATGCTGATTTGCAGTTTTAGGCGACCACAAATTACACAGAACACTCAGGGTTCTTTTAATACGCGCCGCCACTAAGTATACGCTTGGCTAGCGTCCTCAATATCTGTCTCCATGCCTGACTGCCGTCTGTCTGCAGCACTGCTCTGACCTGCACAGCACACACAGAGGAAAGCAGCACGTAGAGGAAATCAACTACTGCTTATGGCGAGTTTTGGACAATTTGATCATTTATGTGGTGAAAAAGTGAACAGCTCTATTCACTAATATCTGGCTGAAACTCACGCAAACATTTCTAGTTCATATTTCACCCCCCCCAAAAAACAGAAAAACATTAAGAAACTAAAATGAAGCTTGTGTTTATGACATCAATGTAACAATATTTTCATCACAGTTAAGCTGATATTTCCCACAAATTCTTTTGTTGTTTTATATTCACCACTAAATAAAAAATAAAAAAGGTAATTGTGACTTTTTGTCTCACAATTCAGACTTTTTGAGATTTCAACTCGCAATTACGAGTCATAAAGTCAGAATTGAGTGATATAAAGTCAGATTTGCGAAATATAAAGTCAGAATTGTGAGATATAAAGTCACAATTACGAGATATAAAGTCACAATTGCGAGATATAAACTCATAATTGCGGGATATAAAGTCGGAATTGTGAGTTATAAAGTCAGAATTGCGTGATATAAAGTCAGAATTGCGTGATATAAAGTCAGAATTGCATGATATAAAGTCAGAATTGTGAGATATAAAGTCAGAATTGTGAGATATAAAGTCAGAATTGCGTGATATAAAGTCAGAATTGTGAGATATAAAGTCAGAATTGCGTGATATAACGTCAGAATTGAGTGATATAAAGTCAGAATTGTGAGTTATAAAGTCAGAATTGTGATATAAAGTCAGAATTGCGTGATATAAAGTCAGAATTGTGAGTTATAAAGTCAGAATTGTGATATAAAGTCAGAATTGCGTGATATAAAGTCAGAATTGTGAGATAAAAAGTCAGAATTGCGTGATATAAAGTCAGAATTGTGAGATATAAAGTCATAATTGTGTGATATAAAGTCAGAATTGTGAGATATAAAGTCATAATTGTGTGATATAAAGTCAGAATTGTGAGATATAGTCAAAATTGAGAGATATAAAGTCACAATTGCGAGATATAAACTCATAATTGCGGGATATAAAGTCGGAATTGTGAGTTATAAAGTCAGAATTGTGAGTTATAAAGTCAGAATTGCGTGATATAAAGTCAGAATTGCGTGATATAAAGTCAGAATTGTGAGATAAAAAGTCAGAATTGCGTGATATAAAGTCAGAATTGTGAGATATAAAGTCAGAATTGCGTGATATAAAGTCAGAATTGTGAGATATAAAGTCATAATTGTGTGATATAAAGTCAGAATTGTGAGATATAAAGTCATAATTGTGAGATATAAAGTCGGAATTGCGAGATATAAGGTTGGAATTGCGAGATATAAAGTCGGAATTGTGAGATATAAAGTCGGAATTGTGAGTTATAAAGTCGGAATTGTGAGTTATAAAGTCGGAATTGTGAGATATAAAGTCGGAATTATGAGTTATAAAGTTGGAATTGTGAGTTATAAAGTCGGAATTGTGAGATATAAAGTCGGAATTGTGTGAGATAAAGTCGGAATTGTGAGTTATAAAGTCGGAATTGTGAGTTAAAGTCGGAATTGCGAGATATAAAGTCAGAATTGCGAGATATAAGGTTAGAATTGCGAGTTATAAAGTCGGAATTGTGAGATATAAAGTCGGAATTGTGAGATATAAAGTCGGAATTGTGAGATATAAAGTCAGAATTGTGAGTTATAAAGTCGGAATTGTGAGTTATAAAGTCGGAATTGTGAGATATAAGGTTAGAATTGCGAGTTATAAAGTCGGAATTGTGAGATATAAAGTCGGAATTGTGAGTTATAAAGTCGGAATTGTGAGTTATAAAGTCAGAATTGCGAGATATAAGGTTAGAATTGCGAGTTATAAAGTCGGAATTGTGAGATATAAAGTCGGAATTGTGAGATATAAAGTCGGAATTGTGAGATATAAAGTCAGAATTGTGAGTTATAAAGTCGGAATTGCGAGATATAAAGTCAGAATTGTGAGTTATAAAGTCGGAATTGTGAGTTATAAAGTCAGAATTGCGAGATATAAAGTCAGAATTGCGAGATATAAAGTCAGAATTGCGAGATATAAAGTCAGAATTGCGAGATATAAAGTTAGAATTGCGAGATATAAAGTCTGAATTGTGAGTTATAAAGTCTGAATTGTGAGTTATAAAGTTAGAATTGCGAGATATAAAGTCAGAATTGTGAGATAAAAAGTTGCAATTATTATTATTTTTATTTTATTTCATGGCAGAAACAAGTTTCCATACATTTGTAATACTCAGTATTTGAAAATTGCAATGATATGCTGTCTGTATTTGTACTGATGCTTTACTTCTTTAAGCCCCGTTCACACTGAGGATGATGACTACAACTATAAAGGTTTATTAATTATTCTATGAGAATAAGGAAGTCCACACCACAGCTGCAGTGATAACCAGGGGCGTAGGAGCGATTTTGAAACTGGGGGGGACAGTAAATGCCAGGGGGGGGAATTCCCAGGATTTGTGTATATATATATATATATATATATATATATATATATATATATATATATATATATATATATGTATTATATAAGCACTTAAATGCTAATTTCTAATGACTTTTGGGAACGGATTGCAGTGTTTCTGACAGGATTCTGTGAGACTGTGGTGGGTGGACATCGGTTCCTCTAGGGGGGTCCGGGGGCATGCCCCCCCGGAGGAAAATTTTGTACATTTTAAATTTAAATGCATAAATCTGGTGTATTCTGAGAGCAAAATTACATGACTAGATCAATAAAGAAATTTGTTCTCTTGTAAACAATTTTGTGCTCTAATAGTAATTTATTTATTGGTGATGGTAGGGCACATTAGTCATGTACACAACATATAGTAGGCTAAATGATAGTTCATAAGTGGTCAAACATGTAGAGTATACATTTAAACCATTAAAAATAAGTAGCAAAAGAGGTTACCTTTGTTGAATTAATTTATTAGTGGGAGCCTGTATCTTTGATTTGTTAACCAATCCAGAATGCACTAAACACAACATCTCATTAAATAACAAATGAATAAAAATATATTCATAAGCTGACCAATAAATAGTAAACTAGGCGAGTATATAATTCAGCAGCAAAAAATATTCTAGCCTAAAAACTTTGCACAGTAATTTTATAAATCCAAATGTTAATAAAAAGTTTAAAATTACTATTTGTATTATGAAATTAGATTTATATGTGAATAATTATATGTATTTATATTAATGTAACATTAAAAGACGCTTATTTTAAATGTATTGTGCAGCTTTTTAATGGGACAACAAGCTATAGATACGACAGAACAAAATAGGCTATTAATAATCTTTCAGTGTGCAAAACCATGATAATACGCTTCAAAACAACAGCAAAAAACCGCTAATGCGCATCCCGGGTGCAGAATGATGCGCTTGAAGCAATATCGAGTCAGAGCGCGCAGTTGTGCTGCGCATTGAAAAGTTCACGGTACAAAGAGAATCCCTGTGTACATCTGACTGTATCTAACAGTTTATTAATCATATGTTTCTTTCATTTTTAAATTCCAGTTATTGTGCGTGTGACACGAATTCATAGTCCGATCTAACAGACATCCTGTAGCCAGTATGATGACATCGTTCAGAAACAGCAATAAACTCCAGCAAGATAAAGTCATTTTATGCAAATCCACAGCTCTTTATCTACATATCAAGTATTATAATGGGAATATATCATATTGGAGAGTTTTACCGTGCTGACTGTCGTTACCGAACGCGACGCGCTGTTTAAATGCTGAATGATTGACAGCTGTAACGTTAGAGGAGGGAAGAGGAGTTTCTGACCGTGAACTTATCGATGTATATTTCTTCTGTCCCTCACATGAAGCTATGGAATGGCTTCAGATGACTTTGAATATAGTGCACGAAAACTTAATTGGTGCTAGTCTACTTATTTTGCTCTATGACTCCCACTTTTGCCATATAAAAGAGCGCAATTTGGTGCGTAAGTGCGCGCGCGCGTGTGTGTGTGCGACCATAGCGACAAAACGTCCAACTTTCGGAACCTGCACTTAAGCCTATAATTTCGTTTTTAAAAATGTAATTATGCATTTAAAAGTTGCAGAATGGATTAATTTGGAGACTCTGAAATCGGCAGAGATAGGCAGGCAATGCAAAACAAAATCTGACATTGGGAAATAGTGAGGGGGACAAAACTTAGATTTTGAAATGTGGGGGGGACGTGTCCCCCCCACGTATAATGGCTCCTACGCCCCTGGTGATAACAACACAATATCATTGGATCACTTTCAGCCAATCAGAATCCACTAGACTTCAAAGGCTCAAGCATTTAAAGCAGCAGATGACGTAAGTGCAGAGAGCACTTCAGATCGTTATTGTGCATTGATGTGTGGGCACTAATATAGTTATCATTAGAGTTATTGTTCTGGTGTGAACGGGCCTTTACAGTACTGTTATGAAGATTTCTGTCCTCATCTTCTTTGGTTTGCTACACTCGTCTAGTGTTTGTGAGCAGAGTATGGTGTCCTCTCACTGCAGACTGACTGTGTGCTGTTGTGTTGTGTAGGTAAACTCCACCTGGTGTCTAAATCGGGCCGTATAGAGAAGAGTGTGGAGGCCCATCGAGGAGCCGTTCTGGCTGGACGCTGGAATCATGACGGAACCGCTCTTATCACAGGTTCATCAATACACACACCCTCAACAGACTTCATCTGAAGACATTCAGCTCCATACAACACACAGCGCTGAAGGAAAAAAATCAACAGTAAAACCACACAGAGCTGCTTACTCTCACAGGCTAAGAGCAGACCAGTCAAAACGAAGTTGTGTTGATGAAAATTAGTAATTGTTAGAAATTACACATATTTTGGCCACGAAAAAAAAACATTTAGCCTATTAGTTTTTGAGCTCTGAACAGTAAGTTACTCTAGGGCAGTGGTATTCAAATGGCGGACCGCAGGACATAATTGCACCATTTTACCGATTCTACAGATTAAAGTGAGCCGTGCATCAAAACAGCGGAGCGGTACACATCACAAGCGCTCAGGGTCGTTTACGATAATGATCTTTTGGCACTACTTACTCTAATATTTTATCTAGAGCCAAACACGCTTCATTCAAGCCCTTTCCGCTCCGTGCATGTTCTCTCTCCAGCTAAAGACGTAAAGCGCCGCATTAAGACCTGCAGATGACGCGATATCTTAACAATGGTAGCAGAAGCACTGTAAGCAGAAAAATAGATACTTTTGCTTAAACGCTGCAGAAAATGAGAATGCAGCAAAAATAGAGACTGGACCTTTAATTGAAAACCACTGCTCTAGGGATCTGTTTGTGTGGGAAGTATGACATTGCAAAATTTAAAGGGATAGTTCACCCGAAAAGGCCCTTTTGTTCCAAACCTGTATGACTTTATTTCTTTCATACAATTGAGAAATTAATCCCCAGCATGAGCCAGTATATGTTATGTTTTGTGTAACACTTTTGACAACACACATTGTTTCAAAGCAGCTGTAAGGGAAGTGATATCGTTACAGACAGTCATAGTGTCGATTATGCCTCTAAAGTCCCTATTTGAACAGTTAATGAAAGTCATGCCACAATGCATTCAAGCCACCTGTATGTGTAGCTCTTGTTTTCAGCCACCCGTCGAATAGAGGCACTTTTCATCATCCAATAATTCCTCATGGATAAAGTCCCACTGTTTAGTTTTTTTCCTTGTTGATTATCCTACTTCACAGTATGAAAGTAAAATGGGTACAAGCTGACTTTAAGCACACAGGTCAGACTTTTTTGTTTTTCTTTGTGTGTCAGCTGGTGAAGATGGACAGCTCAAGATCTGGTCTAAGAGTGGGATGCTGAGGTCAACTCTAGCCCAACAAGGTACACACACACACACAATCAAACTTTCTTTTGCGTCTCTCAGAAATCAGCTTTGTCACATAGCCGCGTTGCTGTCTCTGCGTGTCTCTCTGAATCACACACGTTTTCTAATACTTGATGTAGGCTCATGATTTTCCAAACCTGTGTGACTTTCAGTCTTCTGCAGAGCACAAAAGAAAATATTTTTTGAGTGTTTTATTCAGTGAACATTGTGCTTGACCCCACTGACCAAGCACTTAAAACATGAACTGTAGAGAAACCTTCTTTAGTGTCTTGATTTGATTTGCTGTGAAAATCCAATATCAAACATGAGAGACACATTCTAATGAGGTTATTACGGGAAGTCTGTGTAACACAATCCACGTATAGGCCTTTTGTCCATTAGCTGGACATTTCATTTCCAGCACAAACATGCTCACAGTGTTTGAGAGTCTCTCAGTGAGAGGTCTTCACGGCTTTGATCTGAAAACCAAGGTCTGACCCGAGACATGAGCGGATTTAGGTGCAAAACAGGTTGGGACTGACATTAGTAGCATTGGTTCTCATGTAATTATCAATAAATGTGTTTTACTGAATAGACCCGAGAAACTCAAATTCTTTTAAAATATGTCAACCTTCCATTCTGTTCCGTTCTGGACGTCTAATAATATTTTATCATTTAAAACAAATCTGTCATTCTATGACAACTTCATTTTGTCGTGGGCTCCATATAAACCAAACTCTGTGATATCTGAGGCATTGGAAACAATTAGTGCAGGACTTTCTTTTTTATATTAAAGGGGTCCTTGATTATGATTTAACTTTAGTTAGTGTGTAATGTTGCTGTTTGATCATAAACAACATCTGCAAAGTTACGACACTCAAAGTTCAATGCAAAGGAGATATTTTCTTTTACAGAAATCACTTTTTAAGGACTACAACAAACGGCTGGTAGGGACTACAACAAGCTTCTTCCTGGGTTGGTGACATCACTAATCCTAAAATTTACATAAACCCCGCCCCCGAGAACAGTCAACAAAGGGGGCGGGGCCATGTTGGGCTGCTTTAGAGAAGAGGAAGAGTTGTTGTAGTAGAGTGTTGTTGACATGCCGTCATTTTACGCCGGACTGCTTCACAAACGAGGGTCAATTCAACACAAAAGATGAACATGACGGCACATGCTAGTGGATGAGTTGAATCAACTCCACAGCAACTACATCAATTTATCCACTAACCATTCAGAAACGTCTAAAAGTTGTAACTTCTTCCTGAGTCTCTCCATCAGTGTCGACTCCGGTTTGAACAATGTAAGGCTGAACACCGTTACTGACAATCCTCATTTTGGCTGCGTGAGATTCTCCAGCTTTGTTGTTGTTGAGCTGTTAAAGCTCCGCCCTCTTCTGGAAAGGGGGCGGGAGCAGCAGCTCATTTGCATTTAAAGGAACACACACTAAAACTGTGTGTTTTTGTTCACACCCAAGTGAGCATTATCGGTCCCCTTTAACATAAAATTCCTTGTTATTTGAAGTGCAATATTCAGCATTTTATCCTTGGAATTGCTCTTCCAAGCGGAAAAACTATGTATCGTGGCCAAATATTGACTATAGAAGACCAACTAAAAGCAGTTAATGAACAAAATCAATTGAACAAAAATGAAAACTTTGAAAAATCCATTGAAAAACATTTTCTCTCACATTTTCTACATAAAGCTTAAGCTACATTATCTGGCTTCTGGCAACATGGGTTAAAAACATAGCTAGTGTAAGGATCAGAGATGAATTGTATGTACTAATAAGCTTGGAAGATCTACACCTACACCTGCCGTGGTGTTTCTTATTTGTCATCTCTGATTTTGGTCTGTTTCACACCCAGTTGAAAAAGTCCCCTCTTGCCACGTGTAGGGCTGTGGGTTTGAAAAAAATGCCATAGGGTCTGACTCGTGTCTATTTTTATCTGGTTTGTTTCGGGTCAGGTTTTTCTTTTTTAAAAACAAAAGGTCACACTTTAGATCAGGGTCCAGTTCTCACTATTAACTACAACTTTTCCCTCAATAAACTCCTAATTACTGCTTATTATTAGTTAGTAAGGTAGTTGCTAAGTTTAGGTATGGGGTAGTATTATGGGATGTAGAATATGATCATGCAGAATAAGGCATTAATATCTGCATTATAAGTACTAATAAACAGCATATGCATGATAATAAGCAACTAGTTCATAGTGAGAACTGGACCCTAAACTAAAGTGTTTATATAATTTATGCATGTCAGGTTCAGGTAAGAAGTGGGAGATCTTGTGAGCCGAGAAGACCTCTAGTTTCAGGCTGGACTGTGCCGTGTGTTTGAGTATGGGTGGAGGAGCCAGCAGAGGAAACTCATTACAGCCTCATGACACCACGAGACAAACCACACACACCTGGAGCGGCTCAAATGTCAACATCTCTGGCTCGCTCTCTGGGTTTGTTTACATGCACACCAGAACAATGTTTGTCACAAGAAAGCTGCTCAAGACATGGAAGCGGTGTTCACGTTTACATGCGTTGTGTTAGTGGAGTGCGGCGTCCGTTAGCAGCTTACTTTAGTACACACTCCACACACACTCTTATGGGTTTACGTGACCGCATGCGTTCTCCAGCAGAAGCCCAGGTGTGCTGCACCGCTTCCTCCTGATCTCTTAATCGGTGTAAGAAAAACAGCATTTTTCAAAACCCTGAAATGAGCTGTTTTCTTAACGTTCACATTTCACACACTGGTCATGTGTTGGTCAGTGTCTGTTCATATGCGCTCTGAGCGGGTTAACTCATGTTTTGAACTGTGTTTTTCACAGGGACGCCCGTGTACTCGGTGGCATGGGCTCCAGACTCCGGACGGGTTCTGTACACATCAGGTCGGCAGCTGGTCGTGAAGCCGCTGCAGCCCAGCTCCAAAGTCCTGCAGGTACTTCAACATTCACACAGAGCATGATGACTGACACATGCACAGCATTTCAGGTTATGTCATTTAGCTGACATTGTAACAATACAAAGGTGGTTGAAAATTGGTAGACTTTAGTCAAGAAAAAACTAAAGAAATGAAAGACTTGTAATCATTTTCTCATGGCAGTTAAGTATAGCCCATCACATGTAGGATGTGTTTTCAGTTCTATATTATCTGTAAACGGTTACATAATCTCTGTTAGGTTAATCTCTGTTAAAACATAAAAAGAACATTCCTAGAACGTTATTATGTAGTTCCCAAAAATAACCAAACATGAACCCAATACTAACGTTAGGGGAATGTTCTGTGGTGATGTGGTCATGTCACATGACTCATGTGAGGTGTAACTAATCATGATGATTGAGTTGGAAGGGATGGCGAGAGATTTGTCTCTATTTCTTTGTTATAGTAGTTATACTGCAAAGACCCCCTCCCCCTCGTGACCCTTGACCTCCTCGGCTCAAGCTGAGGTCAGATCCGAGGGGTGGGGGTTGGGAGGGACGTCACAGCTGGGTCACATTTACTCAGCAAAAACACACAACATGATGCATTCAAATCTCTGGAAACAAAACAGACCGAGAAAGAGAGAGAGAGAGTGTGTGTGTGTGTGTGTGTGTGTGTGTGTGTGTGTGTGTGTGTGTGTGTGTGCTCAGTGTTCCTAGAGAGAGCAGAATATAGACTTCACACTTCACATCAGAATCATATACTTGTCCTAGAACTCATTCCCAGGGTCAGATGATTCTTAAAGGGATAGTTCCCCAAAAATGTAAATTCTGTCATCAATTACTCACCTTCATGTCGTTCCACACCCGTTAGACCTTCATTCATCTTCAGAACACAAATTAAGATATTTTTAATGAAATCTGAGAGCTCTCTATCCCTCCATTGACAGTCTACATAACTACCATGGCATCGATTCCAAGCAAATGCATCAACTTACGACAAAACTGAAAATATACTCTGAATGAAGTGTGAGTCACTTTAGATAATAGCATCTGCCAGGAATGTAATAATTGAAATAAATAACTGGCCTCTGTGTCTGCAGTGGAAAGCCCATGATGGAGTCATTCTGAAGGTGGACTGGAGTGCTGTCAATGATCTCATACTGTCAGGAGGAGAAGACTGCAAATATAAGGTGAGCACATGCTGATAATGCAATGCAAACAAGTTAAACGGTTGTTGTTTCGCTTTCTATGAAGACAGTAAAAATACTTTTTTGCTCACACCCAAATAGAGGCAAATTTGACAAGCTATAATAAATGATCTGTGGGGTATTTTGAGCTGAAACTTCACACACACATTCTGGAGACAACAGAGACTGACATTACATCTTGTGAACGGGGCATTATAGGTCCACTTTAAGACTGTTTTTGCGCTCACGATCTTCTGACAGTACACTCTGACACACCACATCACACTCTTTTTACACATATTTGGCACCTCCTATTGTTGCAGGTGTATTATTGACATGTAAAAGTCTAGACCCTGATTATAAGGCGAATATATATATATATATATATATATATATATATATATTTCAGCACACACACATAACAGACATCTAGCAAATATTCACAAACTTGTTTGTTTGGTTGTTGATTTCCATTTTAAACTCGGCAATCACTTACTGCACATTTAACTGAACTAGATCTACTTAACATGACTGATGTTCATAAAAAATAACCTATTTTAGTTGAATGTCCATGCAGTCATTGTGTGACCCAGCCTTTGTCTGAGAGGTGTTTGTGGTCAGTGGTGACCAGTGTTATCCTCTGTGACATCCAGGTGTGGGACAGCTATGGGCGGCTCCTCTTCTCCAGTTCTCCTCATGATTACCCGATCACCGCAGTGGCCTGGGCTCCTGACGGTGAGCTCTTTGCCATGGGCTCCTTCCACACGCTCAGACTGTGTGATAAGACCGGGGTAAGTGTATGATCCTCCTCACTGCCCGTGAAATCTGGAGGAGCATTAGTGCCTTAACTGCACCACTAGTTGCTAGTTTTAGTGTATTAAATTGTTTTTAAGGAATCACATCATGTCACACAAATCAATTTCACCTGGGCGATCCTCTCAAACCTTATCCATTCACCTAATGATGTTTAATTAACAAGATTCGGGAGGAGCGGGTTCAGATAATTAACCTGATTAGCACAGGTGGAGAGCATTCAGTTAATCAACTCTACCATAACAAGAGGTGTAAATACAGCAGACTTACCTCTGTTCATCTGAGAGTTTATCAGCATCCCTCCTCACTTCAGTTCTATCTGTTTTCACCACACCGGGGGGAGTACTCTGGGTTCGGGCCAATATTCCAGGCTCGGAGCACTTCCCCCGGACAGCACGCCAAATACACTTTTATTCTTGAATTATATGTACATGTCAACTCGTGAATTGATCTAATAGTGAATTTCCACCTCATTATCTAACATGTCTAGTTATATTTGTGCCTGTAATGAGTGTGTGTGTGTGTGTTTGAGCAGACTGGTGAAGGGTTAAAGCTGTGAGGGTTTCATACGGAGTGCTGTGTCAGCGGTTCACTGCATTAACCCCCTCAGTAAAACACACACGAGTGCCAGAGCACTTAAACAAACACGCGTTTGCAGTTTTTCAGCTCAATTCAGAGACAAATCACAGATGCGGTACAGATGTGTGTGCACGTGCAGTGTCTTTACTCCTAATGTAACACATTTTGAATTATCTGTGGATGAAATGTGGTAAATCAGAGCTTGACTTCAGTGCCTGGGGATTGTCAGTTTAGTGAGATGATCTGAGATGAGCCCTTTACCTTTTATTCGTCAGGCTGTGTTTTATCAGCAACAGGTTCGCTTTGCTCAGTTCCTGCGGTTGAAATGAAGCATCAGTGACAGTGGCAACATGTCTCACTGAATTTATACTGATATTTCATTCATTTTGTTAAAGTGGTAGACACAGAATTGGATAAATAAAGGAGATTACAGTTTACAGCTTCCATGATGAACTAATCATCGCTCTACATCAGATCTCTGTAGTATCTGAAGTATACATGAGTGTGATGTTGTGTGAGCCCACATGCACATATACCAGTGGACAGCAGTGTATTTATGAGTGTTTGCAGCTGGTGTGTAGCGTCAGTGTGACTCATTCCCTCAGACCACTGCTGCTGCTGCCATCATGTTTGATTCAGACACAGTCAGAGCCCAGATGATATTGGCTTCTTCCCCAGCGATGACAGAATTAACCCACTCAGTTTCCAGGGACTTACTTGAGCGGACTTTGATTGCCTTGCTTTGTGTTGTGTTGAGCTTGACATGAAATGAGTTTCAGAGTAGGTTTAGAGTTGACCAAACCAAACCAGTCGATCCTTACAAAACATAAGAATACTCCAAGTTCATTTTATTAAACATGCTTAAGTCAATTTCATGTGTATTTTAAGTATACTTTAAGTAGTAAGTATACTAATGTCAATGAAGTAGGTTTATACTTGTAAGTGTACTGTTTCAGTACTTGGGACTAAATGTAAAATGTTTAAGTGTAACAGTAGTAAACTTTGAGTACACAACTAGCTTACAACTAGGTTTTTTATTTGTACTGCAACTATACTATAAGTGAACTTATAGATATACTGATAGTTTACTAGTTAAATACTTGTAGCACACTTTTTAGTTTATGAAAGTACACTTTGAAGTATACTCTCAGTAAACTAGTAGTTTTATACCGCAAAAATACTTTTTATTTAAATAACATCATACTTAAAGTTTACTATTTATATATCATTTGTGCATTTTTAAGTATACTACTATTAATTAAATATTTTTTCTACTTTAAATATATAAGTATATATATGTTGCCAGCCAGCACCAGAATTTATCATTTTCACAAAACTTTCATGTCCCTCAGAATAATTTGGTGTATGAGTATCTCAACATGCAATATATCAGAAGAAAGAACTGAAAGTACTGCAATTACATTCCCTTTCCCTTGTAATAGACTTATTATATTAATATAGTAATGTATACTGTATTAATATAATAACATTCAGAATGTACAAACCCGATTCCAAAAAAGTTGGGACACTGTACAAATTGTGAATAAAAAAGGAATGCAATAATTTACAAATCTCATAATCTTATATATTTTATTCACAATAGAATATACATAACATATCAAATGTTGAAAGAGAGACATTTTGAAATTTCATGCCAAATATTGGCTCATTTTGGATTTCATGAGAGCTACACATTCCAAAAAAAGCTGGGACAGGTAGCAATAAGAGGCCGGAAAAGTTAAATGTACATATAAGGAACAGCTGGAGGACCAATTTGCAACTTATTAGGTCAATTGGCAATTGGGTATAAAAAGAGCCTCTCAGAGTGGCAGTGTCTCTCAGAAGTCAAGATGGGCAGAGGATCACCAATTCCCCCAATGCTGCAGCCAAAAATAGTGGAGCAATATCAGAAAGGAGTTTCTCAGAGAAAAATTACAAAGAGTTTGAAGTTATCATCATCTACAGTGCATAATATCATCCAAAGATTCAGAGAATCTGGAACAATCTCTGTGCGTAAGGGTCAAGGCCGGAAAACCATACTGGATGCCCGTGATCTTCGGGCCCTTAGACGGCACTGCATCACATATAGGAATGCTACTGTAATGGAAATCACAACATGGGCTCAGGAATACTTCCAGAAAACATTGTCGGTGAACACAATCCACCGTGCCATTCGCCGTTGCCGGCTAAAACTCTATAGGTCAAAAAAGAAGCCATATCTAAACATGATCCAGAAGCGCAGGTGTTTTCTCTGGGCCAAGGCTCATTTAAAATGGACTGTGGCAAAGTGGAAAACTGTTCTGTGGTCAGACGAATTAAAATTTGAAGTTCTTTTTGGAAAACTGGGACGCCATGTCATCCGGACTAAAGAGGACAAGGACAACCCAAGTTGTTATCAGCGCTCAGTTCAGAAGCCTGCATCTCTGATGGTATGGGGTTGCATGAGTGCGTGTGGCATGGGCAGCTTACACATCTGGAAAGGCACCATCAATGCTGAAAGGTATATCCAAGTTCTAGAACAACAGATACTCCCATCCAGACATCGTCTCTTTCAGGGAAGACCTTGCATTTTCCAACATGACAATGCCAGACCACATACTGCATCAATTACAACATCATGGCTGCGTAGAAGAAGGATCCGGGTACTGAAATGGCCAGCCTGCAGTCCAGATCTTTCACCCATAGAAAACATTTGGCGCATCATAAAGCGGAAGATGCGACAAAGAAGACCTAAGACAGTTGAGCAACTAGAAGCCTGTATTAGACAAGAATGGGACAACATTCCTATTCCTAAACTTGAGCAACTTGTCTCCTCAGTCCCCAGACGTTTGCAGACTGTTATAAAAAGAAGAGGAGATGCCACACAGTGGTAAACATGGCCTTGTCCCAACTTTTTTGAGATGTGTTGATGCCATGAAATTTAAAATCAACTTATTTTTCCCTTAAAATGATACATTTTCTCAGTTTAAACAGTTGATAAGTCATCTATGTTGTATTCTGAATAAAATATTGAAATCTGAAACTTCCACATCATTGCATTCTGTTTTTATTCACAATTTGTACAGTGTCCCATTTTTTTTGGAATCGGGTTTGTATATGCCACATTTCTGTCAAAAATACCATGGTTACTACTACAGTAAATCCATGATAAATGATGATTTGTGGATTGAATTACTGTTTAGAGATCACTTGTGAACAGGACCTTTTCAAAAATACAGCTAAATCAATTTCCTAGTATGAGAAGCATGTACAAGCTCAGGATGCCCTCATGTAAGAAGTCAGCTTTGGGCCAGTAAAGCCCCATCAGAGCTGTTTACAGTGAGCTATCAATTGTCTTTAATTGTTTTCAAGCACTAGATGGATGTCTGACCACTGCTCTGTGTCTCTCGTTTGAGACCAGTCCTTCTTTTACATTCATCAGTGCTGTTACTATTGCGCACTATAGTAACTGCAGTACTATTATAACTATTGTGCTTCTTATGATTTAAGAGCAAAAACACGTTCTGCACATTGTGGATTTACAGGAAAAGTCAATCTGCTAATTTACCGTGTTTAAATGTGTGAAAGATTCTAATGTCTTTCATGTCAGTGCTGTTTCATCAGGCTTTAAACTAGTTTAAATGACAGAGACATTTGGGTTTTGTAACAGAGAATGAGTTACGCTTCTGGAGCATTTGCCATTTGATGTTTCTCATATGCTAACAGAAATGGCAGCGCATAATCAAAGAGAGTTGGGCAATAGCACAGAAAATGTCCGCAAAAAGCAGTCTGGAGCCCTTTGTGCAAACAGGATCTTTTGAAAAATATTGGTAAATCAGTTCTGGTTTACCTAGATGAGAACATTGTAACATTACCAGTAAATTACTGTCATAATACTTTGGGCCAATCATAAAGTTCTGGCGAAGATGACACGATAACACTCTGCTGTTTTTCTATGTAAACATTCACTAAACATTCACTTTGACTGCTCTCGTTCCGCCGCCTGTCTCAGTTTAGTGTTGCCATTCAGGAGGACGAAGCAATGAGGGTTACTGCATACATCTGGCAAGGTTTTTTATAAAATAAATACACTGCAACAAAACAGAATATGTTATTGATAACAAATAGTAATTTTTCTAGCCAGCAATGTAATTAACACCACTTCCACTTGACTGCTTTTTTTGTAAACATGCTCTACACAGGCATGTTTGAACATTACACTTGCATCTGGCATCTTTTGCAGTGTCTCGCACAACACATCGTTCAAAAAAAGTATTTTACAATGGCTAGAATGCAGCTTAGCCAATCATAATCAAGGACTGGAACTAACCGTTTTATAAATTAGCATTTTAGCACAATTGATTTGCCTGTTTTTAGACAGAAAACACGTCTAATAGTGCTCATGTACTTTTTACACTTCAAATAAAAAAATAAAAAAACACAACTACATTTTTATCACAGGAAAAATAAAGTCAGTAAATTCAGTCTGATAGAGTTGTTTTCACACTGGTCACATTGCAGGTGAAGAGCAAAGGGGAAATGAGGCAGCTTCTTTATTTAAAGTGAAAGGTCAAACTAAGGAAACAAGGAGTAATCCAAATGCAAACATCAATGAGACGGCAAGTTAAACACAAGACAATACCAGACAATGTCGTGAGGAAACTAAGGGCTATAAATACACTGGTAAAACTAAACAAGACTCAGGTGAACATAATTAGATAAATAAACAAGAACACATTAAAAACTACAGAAACCAGGCAAAGAGGAAATAAACACAACAGAAATAACATGATGAACCTAACATCAAAATAAGAGTCCTAAACCAAAATCCTAGATGGATCAACACCAACAGATGCAGTATATTACTGAAGGCTATATCATAATCAGAGAGACTGTTCCAAGAGTTTTTATTATTATGATGATGATGATGTGTTTAGCTGTTTAACCCCGCAAAACTAACATTAAGATCTGTAACTGTCTAGTTGCATGCGAGGGATTATAGATATCTCTCATATCGTCATTTACTGAGCGACTGATGGAGAAACTCCTGACCCGCACAACACACACACACACAGAGCACACACAGCTCAGACAACTTTCACATGTAGGATCCCAGCTTTACAGTTATCAAGTATTATCACTCGTTCAAAAACAATCAAAACACATCACGCATTCACTGTGATGGAGCCTGTTGTTAGAACTACTCAAAAAAATTCAAGATGTGGGAAAAACATGCTCCCATCTAAGTTATTTATTATTATTATTTGCTCTGTTTCGCCGACTATACTAAAATAGTACCAAACAAAGCCAGAGCAGAGCTAGTGTGCAAAAGACTGCCGTGAATCTCTCTTTTTGGATGAATCGTTTAAGTGAATGATTCAATGACTTATTCATAGTTTTCACATGACGTCGCACTCTTAGAGGAACGCCCACCAGGAGGGCTGTTCAGTATACACTTTATTGATGATGCATGCTCTGTACACACAAGCAGATGAGCCCAGAATATAAACACGATGCACAGTTTCTCATTAAGTGTTTTTCCCAAGAAAACCATTATAAAGAAACCCCTTAAACATTCAAGTTTGCATGTTGCGTTCATATTCTGGGCTCATCTGGTCATCTGTATTTACTATGCATCTTCAATAAGGTTTATACTGAATTTGGTCTTTTAATATCACTGTTTTAGTACAATAAAGGACTTAAAGGCCGTGTGTCCACCAAAGCGTTTTTTTCCAGCAGCTAGTGTACTTTTCCAATTGTTTTCAATGGGAGCGCCGCGTTTTTTAAACGGCAGGAGCGTAACGAGGCGCTGAGCGTCTTTTTCACGCTCAAGCGCTGAGAGCTGGGCATTTTTTACTGGTCGCCTCGAGTTGAAGAATGTTCAACTTTGAGTAAAACGCTGCTCTCATCACTGTCACTTTTTAGCCAGCCGTCCAATCAGAGTGAAGGAGGGGCGGGACAAATACAACACCGACCAACAGTCACAACATTCTTGCTGTACAGTGTACAACAACATCAACAAGCAGAGAACGAAACAAAACGGATGATAAATTAATATTGCTGGTCTCCGAACATACATAGTAAGTATTCCACATTGTGTCGACATTTTTAGTCTGAAACAAATTACCTGCAAAATCAGTTATACGTAACAGTGCCGCGGATATTTCGTATCATAGCAACAAAGCGTGCTTGATATGGATCACAAGTGCCCAAAAGTTGCATTTTGTTCATTTTTTTAAATTTTCTTCTTTTGAGTTGGAAAATTGAAAAAGTGGTAAAAAAGGAAAATTTACATATCTTTCTAATTTAAAATGGAATATCTCATGAAGGAAATAAGCTAGCGGGTTCATTCAAAAGTTACAGCATTTGGAACAAAGGTAGCCTTTTTGTTTATCCATTGGCATCACCTGATGGGCATTATTAAAATCATTCTTTCAAGTAACTCGTGATTATGATGATCTTGGACTCATTTCAATCGGGAGAATCCACTACAAGTAATGATTAGGGCTGCACAATATATTGCACGATACGAAAAATAACATTTAACTTGAACGCAATTATCGCTAAACGCGATTCTTAGTGCGATTATGAAATTGCAAAGGCTGCGATTTTTTTTTTTTTTTTTCGCGCAGCTTGTCAATGAACTATGGCTCCAAATGCTAATCCATCTGAAAGCACATTTACTACTGATCACACAGCCGTACAGCTCTGACAAGCCACGCATTAAATAATCGCAGCCTTTGCCATATCGCGTGCGATTTTATCGCGATAAATCGTGCAGCCCTAGTAATGATGCCATTTTCTACAATATATGCATGTTTCATGAAGTTATAAGCGGAAATGCCAAGTGATAGCTACATTTTAGTTTAAGTTAGCATGTGTGCCCGTGTGGGGTTTTATGTGTCGTAATTTTGTGATCTATATCTCATGATCGGCTTACTGGGTTATGCTGGGTTATGAATGTTGGACTCATATTAATCGTGAGAATCTGCTGTAAATAATGATGTCAAATTTTCCACAATTGGAGCATGTTTCTTGAAGTTACGAGCCAAAACATGATATAAATGCTGCATTGGTTTATTATTTATATATGGGTCTTGCACGGCTTCACATACAAAAACTTGCTCAAGTTTAGTCAAAGCCCAAAACAATTATACTCGTATTCAAATGACATATGACACATGATTATCTGAGCTGTATGATGCTTTTGACACATTGGAGTACATAGTATAAATTTTTTTTCCTAAATTATGAATTTTTTTTTATTATTATTTTTCAGCAAATAACTCAGCAGTACTTAGATTTAATCAAATTGGCTATATTCATTGTAAAGTTCAGACTCTAAACTTTAAAATGATACCTATTTTGTGATATTGCTGTCAGTGGTTGCTCAGTAATTTGATTATACATTATTTTGCGGGACACTTCAGGTTTAAGGGGTTAAAGTATCATTTCATTTTTTCCACAGCATAATTTATGTGATTGTAATTGCTGTTTAAATGCATTCATGTCACCTCTGAGCTGCATTAAACAGCCTGTAAAGATAGGCCTACCTACACACTCCACAAAATACTGTCTGATTATTATTACTGACAATTTTGCACACCCCTAATGTAGATTCACATATGCACACACACACACTGTCACTGCGCATGATCTCTTACAGTGTGTGTAGCATGTCAGAAGGTGTGTGTGGATGTGTACACCATATCTGTCCTGTGTGTAACTGAATAATAGCAGATGTAAGTGAAGCCAGCTGTGCCAGATGTACACAGCTCACCTCCCTACTGCCTGACAGCATGTGTAAACACTCGCTCTGTGTGTGAGTGTGAGTGGGTCAGGACAGACATATCTAACGTGTCTGATGTAATGGGGCTGATTCAGCACATACATCCACAGGGAGTCATTACAGCACAACATATGTCACTGACCCTCCCCCAAAACACACACACACACACACACAGATGGGAGGGCAGAGAGATGGTCGGCTGTTTTCTTTGCACTATTTTTCATTCCCGTGACATAAAGCAGTTTTCAGTGCGTGTCTGTTTGGTCTGTGTTTCTTTGTTGTGTGCTGACTCTGACTTCTCGCTGTCTGTATATGTACATCAGGTGAAGAAGAGGTCACATGCTTCACAGCACAGTACAACACTTTCTGTCTCTGTTCATCCTGACTTGGTGGCAGAAACTATTTGCTTGTTTTGTATATGTATATGGTCTTGTAAATGTGTTAAATTAGACCAGGTCATCACAACACAAGAAATGTCCCTACACTATCATACAGTTCCTCCCGTACAGTCCTGTAACATGAACAGATCCAAGACGCTTCATTCCAAGAGGAATAGAAAGAAGCGATTAGACGAGCGAGGAGTAGAGTTAGTGGGGATGTTTTATGAGGGTTGGCAGAGTTGTGCAGCTTTTTGTCCTCCACACACACACACACACACACACACACACACACACACCTGCACCTCAGGATGACCCAGCTCAACTGACTCTAAATGACATGTCCACACACACACCTGCGTGATTTATCTCTCTGTTCTTCTAGAGGAGTGTGTTGAACGCATTGAACGCTCTCGTGTGTCGTTGTATGTGTTGCACACATTGAACCCAAAGTGTTCAGCTGGAGGAGAGATTAGCTGCAAACCTGCTCACGCACTTAACTTTACTGTTTTTACTAGGCTTAACATTACTACTTTTTCCAAAAAAAAAACTTTATATCACCTTGTATTGTGCAGCCATATCTTATGCAACTGTGTAAATGCAGACCTGAATGCTTTGCAGGTCTGTTGTATGTGTGTCTTTCAGAAGTGTGCCCAGAGATGTGTTATTATTCAGGAAACTACTGGAAATTGTTGAAAAAGTTACACTGATAATCACTGTATTGTCCATCTTGACAACACTCAGAATGCAGAGCCTGCTTGCACACTTGATGTGTGACACACTTCAATATACAATCATGCATGAAATCAAGCGTGTTTGCATTCTTTATTTTATTTTATTTTTGAAAATGTTTTTTTGAAATAGAAGAAATATATTTTGGAGCTGTCAAGACTGATGTTGTGTGAAACTGCATACAGTACAGACGTTCTTCGCCTGTGTGTGTCATGTTACATCCGGGGCTCTACGCTTACGTTTCTTTTTAGGAGCACCTTCTGATCAATGACAGAAATTAACCTTCCCATTATGACTCCTTAAAATGACTTGCCAGAGATTTTTGTTTTGTTTGTTTTATAAGGGCATTTTTTCTAACCTTATTAAATGTGTCATCTTTTATGTCAAATTCATATTTTTTCATATTTATAAATTGAGTTAGAATAATAAGACACAATCAGGAAGAATAAGTTACCAATCAAATGAAATCATTACTAACAAAATTCATCTTTGCACTACAGAGGACGCACAGAAGAACATTTACAGACTGTTTAATGAGGCTCAGAAGTGGCATGAATGCATTTGAATTCATGATAACCATGTTATGGGATTAATGTTTCAAATAGAAAGTTTTGAATATATAAATATTAAATGAGTTAAATAACTAAAATGATGCTTTAAAAATGAATCTAAAACCGCCAGTAGGGGGTGGCAAGTCACTGTCTTTATCATTGAATCATTCATTCAATTGATTCGTTCAAACGGTTGATTCATTCAGGAAAAAAGCAAGTGTCTTTATGAATGGGTCATTGAATCATTGACTCACTAGATTAGTTTGAAAACACAGATTCATTCATAATCGAAACACCTGTGTTTGCTCAGAGATGCGCAGCGGTTCAGCTGTGATTTTGTTTGAAACTATTTTCATTGACGAAATCTGACAATACTGCAAAATCTGCAATACTGCATCTAGCAAAATCTGACAATACTGTTCCTAAAATGTAAGTCAAACTTCATGTTTACTGAATATTCGTATAAAATCAATATTACATTTGCAATCTCCCTTCATTAAGAAGCTGTCACTCATCTCAGTTCATCACGATATCACAAACTCCCATTATAATCAATGAAGACTGCACAATGAATCTCTTATTGACATCATGCACTCTGTTATAATGAGAGGATTAAAACTCCAGCGTTTTGAGCGGTGAGTAGATTTTAACTCCTCTGATTGGCCATCGTGTTCAAGAAATCATCAGATTTGCAAAAACACATTCTCTCTCCACGCTCTCCAGAGTTCAAACACAAATACAACTAGTGCATTTGCATCTGTTAGGCCAATATGCTGTTATTAGTTTCAGCTGAGGGTGCTCCTCTAGCACCCCACAGAACCGGACCTGATCGGGTCAGTCACACTGGTGCTCCTAAATACTTCTTCACAGTTGCACACGGTCATTTTCAGTTGCAAACATGAATGAAATGGCCTGATATCCACTCACAGAGAAAAGCAGCTCTGGCTATGGGTAGCGTGAAGCTGAAAATCAACCAAGGATCATTCCTTGGATCAACCTCTGGGGAATTTATCTGTTCAACTGCTGTAATAGCATGACCTGTATCCACGTGCACACCGAAGCACAACCAAAACAATGCTCACACGGGCCAGAAGTTATGCAGTGTAGCTTCAAGCACTTGATAGAAGTGGATTTGACAGCCCGGGCCTTCAGGCTCTATTTTTACCGCAGTCCGCTGGGTGTTTGAATCAAACACTTAATTCAGTCCAGACACAGTTTAACTACCCAGCAGGCTTCACTTCATCTGACCAAAGCAAAAATAACAGCTCAGACCAGCCTCTAGTGCAGCAGCTTTTATTTCAAAACTGGTGCTCACAGCACATCTTCTCCCGTCTCTCTGCTTTTCTGTGGCTGTACAGTTTGACTATATTACATTCACATCAAATAGCATCAATATGATATGTTTATTAAATATGTTCAACATGACCAAATCTTGCAGCCCTGCTTCATCATAATGTTGAATGAATTGTTTACATCCCTAATTTTTGTGTTTGTATTTTAATTTGGCATGCTTGAACATGCATATCCTGATCATGATTAAAATGACGTACAGGTCTTAAATTTGGAAGGTCTTGAAAAAGGCACACTATATTCAAGTCTTCTGAAGTCATGTGATGGGGCACAGGCCAACTTTAAGTCATTATTCACTAATCTTTGTGGAGCTCCAAATGCTTCAAACTTGGCACGTCACAGTTGGCAGATGTTATGCTAAAACATCAGATCATTATAGTTGCCAGGTAATTGGCCTTAGTGGTTTGATCACAGCATCACCTTACTGCTCAAAGTGTCCAGAAAGCATTGTACCTTTGGAAAACTCATCGTCCTCTCTCTGTCTGTCTCTCAGTGGTCGTACTCTCTGGAGAAGCCGAGCACAGGAAGTTTGTTCAGCCTGGCCTGGTCTGCAGATGGCACTCAGCTGGCGGGAGCCTGTGGAAATGGACACGTCCTGTTTGCTCATGTCGTGGAGCAGCGATGGGAGTGGAGGAATTTTGAAATCACACTCACAAAGAGACGCACGATGCAGGTACACAGTCTTATCGGTGTCAGTTACATTGCTTCTCCCATCAAACCTGTTATGAACACATCTGGCTCATATTGCACTTCAAAATCAAAGGAAATAAGACATTTTATTTACGAAGTAAACTAGAAACAGGTGAAGGACAGAATCATTTACAGTGGTGATAAACTAGGGTAAATAAGAGTCTTGTGACCTGCTGAACCAGACGTGACATACACAGTGCACTATTTGAGGGCACAGCCGTCTGTATTAATGTCTGAAGCCATAGGGGAGTGCACTCATTCAATCCCACAAACACTGGTGCAGGGAAGCACTGTGTTCTGAGTTAGGAGATGCACCGGGGACCCGATTATAGCACTTAAACACAGAAAGAGTCAGATTTTCATGATATGTCCCCTTTAATACAAATGTAGCATTTCTAAAGCAGTATGAAGATGGTGTGACTGCAGTGCAGTTTGTTCCTATTAATCGAGCTGAGTGGCTGTGATCGTATATACCGTACACGTGCCGACCTAATGCTGTTATATCAGTGCTTCAGACTCCAATCACTATCAGAGTCTTGAGTAGTTTTATAATATTAGCTTGACTGTTTTTGAGTCTTTAGTTTTGAAATCAGATGTTTTATAATGTTAAGCTGTTTTTACACTGATGCAGGGTTATTATCGTTAATGAAAACTGAAAAAAACAAACATTTCTTTACTTGAAATCAAATAAAGATTTTTTTTTTATTTCAGATATTTGTCAATGCAACATTTCTCATCTTAATTTAGTTTAAAATGATGTACTAAAATAAAAACTGTATTAAAAAAATAAAAAAAATTACAAAAAAACATAAAAATTGCTAAAACCTTAAAGGTGCCCTTGAATTAAAAATGTAATTTATCTTGGCATAGTTGAATAACAAGAGTTCAGTACATGGAAATGACATACAGTGAGTTTCAAACTCCATTGTTTCCTTCTTCTTATATAAATCTCATTTGTTTAAAAGACCTCAGAAGAACAGGTGAATCTCAACATAACACAGACTGTTACGTAACAGTCGGGATCATTAATATGTACGCCCCCAATATTTGCATATGCCAGCCCATGTTCAAGGCATTACACAAGGGCAGCCAGTATTAACGTCTGGATCTGCACAGCTGAATCATCAGACTAGGTAAGCAAGCAAGAACAATAGAGAAAAATGGCAGATGGAGCAATAATAACTGACATGATCCATGATATCATGATATTTTCAGTGATATTTGTAAACTGTCTTTCTAAATGTTTCGTTAGCATGTTGCTAATGTACTGTTAAATGTGGTTAAAGTTACCATCGTTTCTTACTGTATTCACGGAGACAAGAGCCGTCGCTATTTTCATTTTTAAACACTTGCAGTCTGTATTATTCATAAACACAACTTCATTCTTTATAAATCTCTCCAACAGTGTAGCATTAGCCGTTAGCCACGGAGCACTATCAAACTCATTCAGAATCAAATGTAAACAATATAACAGTATACAATACTCACATAATCCGACGCATGCATGACGAACACTTTGTAAAGATCCATTTGAGGGTTATATTAGCTGTGTGAACTTTGTAAATGCACTGTTTAAGGCAAGCGCGAGCTCCGTGGGCGGAGAGCACGAGAATTAAAGGGCCAGCAGCATAAACCGGTTCATATTTAATGATGCCCCAAAATAGGCAGTTAAAAAAATGAATTAAAAAAAATCTATGGGGTATTTTGAGCTGAAACTTCACAGACACATTCAGGAGACACCTTAGACTTATATTACATCTTGTAAAAAAAAACGTTCAATGGCACCTTTAAATTAAAATGAAAACAGAAAATCAGTGATTATAAAATAATATTGCACTTATGTCAGACTGATTCATTCATTTGATTGATATGAATCATCTGATTTTTTTCTTAATTTACATGAAGTAAATGATCAGATGAGATGAAACTCAGTTGTAGTTGATTTCATCCACAGAATTATTCGAAAATAGCCATTAACACCTGATTATTAAAATATAAACCATTTTTTGATTATATATATGACCATATAACTATAGTTATGCTGTTACTCTGATACAGAATTATTAATTTAATCATCACATCACATGATATGGTTATTATCTTATCATGTTGAGCCTGTGATATAAGATTTTGGGTTAACACTTCAGTATGGGGAGCAATTCTCACTTTAAACTAGTTGCTTATTAGCTGCATATTGGCTGTTTATTAGTACTTATAAAGCACATATTAATGCCTTATTCTGCATGATCATATTCTACATCCTCAATACCTAAACTTAACAACTACCTTACTGACTATTATTAAGCAGTAAATTAGGAGTTTATTGAGGCAAAAGTCATAGTTAATAATGAATATGTGTTCCCCATAACAAAGTGTTACAGATTTGGATGATATTGGCCACCTGTAATTAAAAGAGAAATGCTGAGATACATGTGCTCTGACAGAGCTGTGAGTCCTTCATACAGTATTCTGGAGAGCACTGACAATGAGCCGCTTGTCTGAGGACTCCAGAGTGTGTTTACATTGAAGAAAAATGGGCCGTACCATATGGGCGCACACACACACACACACACACACACACACACGCACACACAGAGACTCAGTATAGACAGCCATTGCAGCTGTTGATTGTCTGTGTACACCCTTTTCTCTCTCTCTGTGTGTGTGTGTGTGTGTGTGTCTGTATTTCCTGTAGGACAGTCACTCAGAGCACCAAGATTTACCACTTCACAAAATGTGTCCAAACTGAATTTCACATTCAGCATTTGCAGTTGGATGTAAATTGCACCCTGAGAAGTTCAGTTCCCACTGATATCATGACATAGTGCTGGAGATGATGAATGCTCATTACCTTAAAGCAGAGTAACTTCACACGTCATTTTAAAAAAGACTCGCACCGAAAAGGGCTGTTTTACGCTAACTCAAATGTTCGGCATGAAGATTGGGTCTGATTTTTGGATGCGATTTGTTTGTTCAGACTAATGCGTAAAAAACAGCTGAATGTAAATGCGGTTTCATTCTCAGACAGTAGGTAGTGCTTATAGAAAAGCGAAAATGCCTCAGTTACCCAGTACACAAAGTGCTGCTTGATGGCATGTTTGTGTTCGGTCTTTTCAGGTGAGAAACGTGTTAAATGATGCAGTAGATGTTCTGGAGTTCAGAGATCGGGTCATCAAAGCATCACTGGCTCACGGTCACCTGGTGGTCACCACCTCTCTGCAGTGTTACGTCTACAGGTGCTGCTGCTTCCTTTCATTCACTCCCTCACGTGTCAGTAAATCATTCTGGGACCATCCTAACGCTCTGTTGTGCCGTTTCAGTGCTAAGAACTGGAATACTCCACTGATCTTCGACCTGAAGGAGGGTACGGTCAGCCTTATCGTGCAGGCGGAGAGGTGAACTGTGCTGTTTGATTCAGTTATCATGGAGAGTGTCACAGTCCACCACTCGCTCTCTCTCTCTCTCTCTCTCTCACACACTGTTTCTGTGCTCTTCTTGCTCCAGGCACTTTCTGTTGGTGGATGGAGCAGAGGTCTATGTGTACTCATATGAGGGCCGCTTGGTGTCGTCTCCCAAGAGTCCCGGCATGAGAATGGACATCCTGAACACTCAGTCCATCTCCCTGAGCAACGACACCATCGCCATACGAGACACAACTGATGAACGAGGTGCGGACGAGATCTCTGTAGTGCTGTCAACCTCATGTGCAGATAGAGAGAGGGCTAATGCATGTAGTTAGTGTACTGTAAAGCTCTGTCTGCACACCAGACCACTGCTTTAGGGAGGCCAAACACTGCAAAAGTGGGGCAAAACTGCAACGCAAGCTGTGATTTTACATGATGTTTATCACTGTGGATCTGTCTTCTTTCTCTTCTCCAGTCGTCTTTCTGTTCGAGGCCCAAACGGGAAAAGCCATTGGTGACGGCAAACCTTTCATCCACAAGGTAGACCCACACAAACAAACACACATAACATACACCGTGTCATTCAGGAGTGAATTTGAAATGCCTTTTCCATTTCGCTTCCCAAAACTTGAATCATCTGAAGGAAAGAGAATTAAGGTGAATTGAAATTTTCAGAAAATCATGCAACTGCGTCTCCAGCAGTTTGTTGTTGTTCTGTCTCTTTTGTTTCCTTTTCCGGACTGTGAAAAAATGGCCCAGGACAGTGACGCCACCTTGTGGGACAATTGATGTAGTGCAAAAAAACTAAATCACATGTGTGAGCTGATCATGCAGAGTATGACATTTACGTCATGCGCACAGTTCACTAGCGTTTGCATAAAAACCAATGTGTACTTTTAGCTTCAGAAGGAAGCTGCTTAGGAAGACGGTAGACAGCAAGGCAGCGTACAAGCTTTGGATTAGAGCTGGAGTGGGGTTATTTAGCTGTACAACAACTGACACAAATGTGTTATCATAAACCAAGTTTGGTGACTTTATGGAGGTGCATGAAGTGACACATCTGTGCTCGTCTCTCTGTGTAGATAGAGGTGGTGTTCATCGCTCTGGATCAGTGTGGCCCGTCTAATGACAGAAGGATCGCTTTGATCGATAAGAACCGTGACCTCTACCTGACCTCTGTGAGAAAGCTGGGCCGAGCTCACAGCATCTATAAGATTGGTGAGAGTCCAGTCGCGGGTGAAGTCACACTGAGTTCAGTCGAGCATCTGTATTACGGTTTGATTCATTTGAACTGAATCTTTCTGGTCCAGGTTCAATGGTCGACACTGTGGCCTGGAACGACTCTGCTAACATCCTGTGTGGAATCCAGGACAACCAGTTCACAGTGTGGTATTACCCTAGTGTGGTGTTTGTGGACAAAGACCTGCTCCCCAAAACCATCTTCAGCAAGGACAGCAGGTGTGCACACACACACACATACACACACTAACTTCTTTGTGACCACATCAGTGTCTGCTATATAAAAGCTGTCAGATCTGAGAACATTCAGAGACAAATGCACAGTCATATGTAGAGGGTTTCACCCAGCCTCAAATGAACCACCAACACCAGGCTCTTCAGGGAACCACGTCTGAGGACACACAATTAACACACACTCCTTCAGGTTCACTCTCGTTCAGCTGACTCTCTCCAGTCACAGGCTGTTCTGAGAATGATTTCTATACAATACACACTACCAGTCAAACGTTTGGAAACATTACTATTTTTAATGTTTTTGAAGAAGTCTCTTCTGCTCATTAAGGCTGCATTTATTTCATAATAAATACAGAAAAAACAATAATATTGTGAAATATTATTACAATTTAAAATTATGGTTTTCTATTTTAATATACTTTCAAATATAATTTATTCCAGTGATCAAAGCTGAATTTTCAGCATCATTACTCCAGTCTTCAGTGTCACATGATCCTTCAGAAATTCTGATATGATGATTTATTATCAATGTTGGAAACAGTTGTGCTGCTTAATATTATTTTATAACCTGTGATACTTTTTCAGGATTCACTGATGAATAAAAGGTTAAAAAGAACAGCATTTATTTAAAATATAAATCTTTTCTAACAAAATAAATATTTACTATCACTTTTTATCAATTTAACACATCCGTGCTGAATAAAAGTATTAATTTCTTTCAAAAAAAAGCAAGAAAAAAAATGACTGACCCCAAAACTTTGAACGGTAGTGTATATTACAAAATATTTATATTTTGAATAAATGCTGATATTTTTTAACTTTTTATTCATCAATGAATCCTGAAAAAGTATCACAGGTTATAAAATAATATTAAGCAGCACAACTGTTTCCAACATTGATAATAAATCATCATATCAGAATGATTTCTGAAGGATCATGTGACACTGAAGACTGGAGTAATGATGCTGAAAATTCAGCTTTGATCACAGAAATAAATTATATTTTTATGAATATCATAATAGAAAACCATTATTTTAAATTGTAATAATATTTCACAATATTATTGTTTTTTCTGTATTTATTATGAAATAAATGCAGCCTTAATGAGCAGAAGAGATAGTCAAAACAGTAATGTTTCCAAACGTTTGACTGGTAGTGTAGTCTTGCATCACATTCACAGTAGGCAATTTCACACTTATAAAAATTAGCATTCACACAAAATATAAATTAAATTATAAAAATAAAATTACATCAACAGTACATTCATTTACAATTAATATTATAGCCAATATTTCTCAGTTTGTTAGATCATATAGTGTTTTTTCTTTTCTTGTGTTATTAAACATACCTGCATTTTATTGACAGAGGACAGACATTTAACACATTTAACAGACATTTAACTTCAGGTTCACTCTCTTTCAGCTGAAGGATGTAAAAAAAACACATCAAGTCCTGTCCTCAGCAACTGCAATTCATTTACATAGGCCAGAGATTTGGCTATAAACATAGATTCTGACATAAAAATTACACATTTACTACATTTAAAGACATTTCTACAGACTCAATCCACAGAGAATAATATTTTAGAAAACGTATTAACACTGAAATACCGTGCTCAAATTTGGCTCGTGGGCGGCAACATCAAACGAACATGTGCGTTCATAAAACTCTGAACAGACATCATACATACTTTTTAAGTTTCACAACACTTTTATGATTGATATTAACTCAAAGCTTTATTTAATAAAGCACATTTTTGCTGTTTAATGAGAAGCACTAATGAGTCTCTCCAGTCACAGGCTGTTCTGAGAGAGTCCATTACTGATGATGTCATCCACAAGATAACTCAAAATATTAATTATAAATAAAAATACACATTTTTCTTCTGTTCCACAAAATAAACAAATAAAAAAATACGATCCACAGACAATACTATAACTAAAACAAATTGTTCAGAAACCATTTCACTATTTCAATATAGTAAAACACTGAAAAGTTTGCTGGAACAGTTATAAAAACTCTCAGCACTACACACAGCCATCGGTCACTGGTGATTTGTGCATTTCCAGGACCTGAATTAGATGGCTGAAAACACTGTTTCTACTCTTAAAGAGTTAGTTCACTCATTAATTCCTCTCCCTCATGTCGTTCCACACCCGTAAGACCTTTGTTCGTCTTCAGAACACAAATTAAGATATTTTTGATGAAGTCTAAGAGGTTTCTGTCCCTCCATAGAGATCCAACGCAACTACCACATTCAAGCTCCAGAAAGGTAGGAATGACATCATTAAAGTACTCCATGTGACTCCAGTGGTTTAACCTCAATTTTATGACGCGACGCAAGTGCAAAAACACAATTTACCACAAAATATTGATCTGCGACGTGGGTTCACTAGAGCATCACGACGCATACGTTTTGTGTTCACGTGAGCGCTGACATTGCTGCGTGAACACGCTTTGGATAATATTACTTTGCAAGAAAAGTAGTAAATTAATGTTAAAAGAAGCACAAGCGCACTACATGTCACTGCATATGAGACTGTCAGCTCAGTTAAATATTGGCCAGTTGATAAAAACGTTTAATCTGGATCAGAATGATCTGGATCTGGAAATCCCAGGATCAGGTCATCCATCTTACTTTTGTGCTGGTTTTTCAAAGCAAAACTGGATTGGATCACCCTGATCCAGATACACACTGTTTCAGATGACCAGATCTGGATTAGCAGTGCTCTACGGAGGCCCTAAAGGGACATGGTGATAGAAGAAATATGAGATGGGGAAAAAAATCAAATGTTTTTGTGTTCTCTCAGAGAAGGTCAGCATAGCATTCACCCGAGAAACTTTGTGTTCGCTCGCACAGAACTTCAGACTGGTTTTACAGTCATGAGAGGACTGTGCCAATGTAGTTCACAAACAGAAATGAAAAACTATTTGAATCAAATATAATATTTTTGTTTGATATTTACAGCTGTTTGGGGATTATTTTATAGCACTAAAATCTCTTTTTTACTGTACAGTAGGTTACCGAAAGGCTCAGTACGGAGCCTAATGTCCACTTCTAATATATTATAAGTTAAACTAATCAAGAGCAAAATAATTTTAAAAAAGTGTGTGTGTGTGTGTGTGTGTATTTTACATGATAAAAATGTTGTATTTTTTGACCAGTTTTAAAGTTTTATTATATTTTTGTTCCTGAAATCCACCCTTCTGATTGGATGAGTATAATCTAGATTTTTTGGATAAAAGGCATCACAATCTTACTAAAAAGTTGAGCAACACAAACTGATGACTTTAACCAGATCAAAACCTCGATTGGATTTTGTGATCTAATCTGATTTCAGAATCCATTTTTCCTTTTGAACAACCTGGATTACTTCAGTAATCCGATTACTTTTGAACAACTGGCCTAGAAGATATTCTTTATCAATTTTATGACGCGACGCAAGTGCAAAAACACAATTTACCACAAAATATTGATCTGCGACGTGGGTTCACTAGAGCATCACGACGCATACGTTTTGTGTTCACATGAGCGCTGACATTGCTGCGTGAACACGCTTTGGATAATATTACTTTGCAAGAAAAGTAAATTAAGTTTTTTTTCCATAAACAATGCTTTCACGTCGCTTTGTAAAATTGAGCATAAACCACTGGAGTCACATGGAGTACTGTAATGATGTCATTCCTACCTTTATGGAGCTTGAAAGTGATAGTTGTGTTGGATCTCTGTGGAGGGACAGAAACCTCTCAGATTTCATCAAAAATAGGTCTTATGGGTGTGGAACAACATGAGGGAGAGAAATTAATGACAGAATTTTCATTTTTGAGCCCAAAGTATCCACCTTTCTTTGATGACAAATTTCTGTGAATGTGTGAGACTTCTGCTTCATTAACCGCTCTAGTAATCAACTAGAGGAATATCAGTAAGTGCAGTAAACACTAAAACTGATTGTGCTACAAACCAGTGTGTTTATGATTATGATCATTTAAAATAATATGAGAACAAATACAAGTTTGCACGATCAAGTGCAGCTGAAATAAGTGGAAGCGGCTGACACCGCTAGTCTTGCACATTCATCTTAGATGTTAAATACACTAGGGATATCATGAATCCATAAGTTTAACTCTTATTTTTAAAGTATATATTTGTTTTTAAAGCAGTACGTTATCTCGATGGTCCACTTTAAACATTGTACTAACTATAAGTAACTCATGTACTCTGGGTGACGTTTGATGAATGGTGTCTTCTGCAGTGAGTTGAGTCGCTCACCTCAGATCGTGAGCTATGTGGGCACTCAGGTGACTGTCAGACGGGTGGACGGCTCTCTGGTGTGCACCGCAGTCTCGCCGTACCCCACCTTACTGCATGAGTATACCGGCAGCGCCCGCTGGGAGGACGGCCTCCGCATCTGCCGCTTCGCTAAGGTCAGTGCTGTCTTGTGTGAGGAAACAGAGATGCTGTAGCTCAGTGGGCTTCACTGTCCTGCACAGCCTACATCCAACCTGGATTTCACACCAGTGTGATTGTCAAGTGATCCTGAAGAGCTTGATCAGCTGGTTCAGGTGTGTTTGACTTGGGTTAGTGGGTTATGCTTCCTTCACGTGCGATCGGAAAATTGATCATTCCCACTTCTGAACTCGTGATTACGAGCTGTTTGCATTCAAGTGCTTTGTTGTTGGAATGAACAGGAATCATGGAGAATCCAGATTTATTCTTGCCTGTTTATTGAGAAAATCTTATTAAAGCCAAAATTATAATTTTAATTAGTGTCCCATGCATTGACAACCATTCTGTAATTCCGGTCAAACGCAGGCTATTTTTGCTGTGTATAAAGCACACAACACGCTAAATGATTATTCAGATATGTAATATGCACTGCATTAATGACAAGACAAGTGTGTGTGTGTGTGTGTGTGTGTGTGTGTGTGTGTGTGTGTGTGTGTGTGTGTGCATGCAAGTGCAAACAGTAAAACCTAAAATCAGCTACAGTCAGCGGCCCCCACAAGGAAAACAGATTAATAACACACTAAATAATGTTTCAATGAAAATGTAAAATGCATTAAAGGTTTGTGTCAGTTGTGTTTCTGTCTCTTACGGTTGTCATTTCTCCTCTCGTCTCTGTGCTCCTGAGGAGGAGGTATGTTTCTCTGTCTCTCTGTACCTGTCATTATTATTTTCTATTGTCATGTGACACCAGTAGAGGGCAGTGTTGTTGTAGACAGCAGCGTGAAATAACTCCCATTAATGACCACCATTCAAAGGCTTTAATATAGGATTAAATGGATCAAAAGTGACAGTAAAGACTTTATAATGGTACTACAGATTTCTGTTTTAAAATAAATGTTATTTTGTATTTCCTATTCGTCAGAGAATCCTGATAAATGTATTATAACCACAAAAATATGAAGCAGTTTGATGTTGAACTGACCACCAAAAATGACCAATCAGCATATTAGAATGATTTCTTAAGAACCATCAAAAACCTGAATTATTCCAAATGTTTGACTAATTAATCTACCTGTTGATTGATCTGACAGACTCTTACTCCTCAGACAATTAATCAATGTGGATTTGCTCCATTATTTTCCACTGACACGAGCGCAGCAGCTTTACACATCATTCTGCTTTGAACAGGACCTTAAATCCTCAAGTGAACTGAGCGTGTTGAATGTGTCTCTGACAGGATCAGACGCTCTGGTCGTGTTTGGCCGGTCTGGCGATGGCCCACAGGGAGCTGAGCACAGCAGAAGTGGCGTATGCAGCGATCGGAGAGGTGAATCTGAGAGAAGACCTCACACCAGAGTCTGCTCTCTGCCTCTTTAACACTCGTCTCTGTCTCTGGCAGATTGATAAGGTGCAGTACATCAACTTCATCAAGGACCTGCCGTCCAAAGACTCGTGTCTAGCTCACATCCTGCTCTTCAGCGGACACGTGCAGGAGGCCGAGGCCACTCTCCTGCAGGCCAACCTCATTTATCACGCCATCCAGATCCACATCAACCTCTACAACTGGGACAGGTGTGTGCCGTCAGCGTCACGCGTCCGCTCCGAGTGTGTGTCGTGCTCACGCGCGTCTCTCTCCGCAGGGCTCTGGAGCTGGCGGTGAAGCACAAAACCCACGTGGACACGGTGCTCGCTCACAGACGGAAGTTCCTGCAGGACTTCGGAAAACAGGAAACCAGCAAGAGATTCCTGCAGTACTCTGAGGGAGTATGTTCATGTCTGGAGCACTATCAGATGTTTGACTGTCCTCACAGGTGTTTTGTGTTGTATTGTGTTCATGTTTCTGTCATTGTGCTCAGGTGGAAGTGGACTGGGAGAAGATCCAGGCTAAAATTGAAATGGAGTTTGCTAAAGAGCGGGAAAGAGCAGCCAACTCGTCCGTCAGAAGCAGTGTGTCTGTTCGCCGCTGAACACAGGTCAGCTGAAGTGAGGTTTGGATCTCTTCAGCACTGACTGTTACAGCAGGCGTATGAATTCACATCTCATATCTCAGCACCTGACAACTGCACATCAGTCTATTAACAGGCATCATGTTTAGTTCAGCTGTTATTTATATCTTGTTCTTGATTTCATGAAGATTTTGTAACAAGAATGCTTTGTTTTTTGTATAGGACAAGTTTGATTTATGTTTATTCAATAAATGCAGATTTGAAGTAAAACTTGTGTTGGTGATAGAGTGAAAGACCTGTTGTAACCTCATGTAAACAAAGCAGATAGTGGTGCACAATCTGACATCAAACAAACAGAGTTTCTGAAAATCTTCACCCTGGCAGGAGTTTTCAAAAAGGTTCAGTTTCAGTGAACTGATACTGCGTTTGCGTGTGGACAAACGGCCAAACCGCATTAAAAAACAAACATGCAAATCATCTCAGCTAATTTATGCATTTTCATCTTTGGTAATTAAAATACAGTGACAAAGATTTGTAACATCTATCCATTCTTCCATTCTCTACACCGCTTTCCTCTATAGGGTTGCTGGTAGACTAACCATTAGTCGACTAGAAGAGGCTTAATTGACTAAGATTTTATTAGTTGGTTAGTCGCAAGAAAAAAAAGTCCACAGGAAGTGACAGTCACCCAGTCTGTGAGGGAGAGATCGTTAACGGCAGGAAATCCAAACATTCGCCTATCATTCATCGACCACAAATATGGCTTATCGCTTGAAACATGTCAGTAGTAGCAACTTTCCGCTCGCTCTAATTTTAGCCTAGTCCTAGATAAATATGTGCTATTATTTGGCACATATCCAAGTGTTTGCATGGAGAGCCCACTCACTGCATGACATGGAGGCGCCGGTGCAATCATCATTGCATTTAACTTAAAATACTCCGTCATTTTAGACATGCAAGTAAGAATAATGCAAACTGTAAAGGGTTCCCAATTTAGGGATTTTGTCACTAGATTTAGTGACTTCACCTTATCTTATTATTTCTGTAAACTCACAATAACATCAAAACATTGTGCTTTTGTAAAACAATGAAAACAGTCAGGGTGCCATTTTTGCCTTCTCTGTCTCAGTGAACTTAGCATGTAACAAACATGAACCGAAACTCAGCTTATTTGTCTCACAGACATGAGTGTATATATATATATATATATATATATATATGTATATGTGTGTGTGTGTGTATATTCAATTATATATTCAATTCAATTCAATTGAGCTTTATTGGCATGACTGTGGGATGGCACAATGTTGCCAAAGCAAAAAAAATGTAACAGGTTATACATAATATACATTACATTACATTATACATATACATTATATATAGATAAATAAATAAATAAAAGGAAGGGAAAAAAACATATGGCTATGTTGTATATGTTATCACATAACTTTAACAAGTGGTAAAAAAAAACAAGAAAAAAAAACAAACAGGGTAAATAAATATAGAGTAATGCAGTAATGAGATTGAAAAAAAAAAAATGAAAAAGAAGAGGGTTCATTCTTTGTCCCTCATAATATGGCAGGAGGACACATACAGCGCTGCCAGGTGGACACACTTCTCTTTCTTTCCCAAAATATAACAGAGTTTGCCTATGTGGCTTGCTTGCTGGAATTCAGGTAGAATTTGACCAATTTGGGTGAAATAAGTTTCTCTAATGTTGCTATATTTGCTGCACTGTGTGAGGAAATGTAGTTCATCCTTTACGACTCCATCGGAGCAGTTTGAACAGAGTCTGAGCTCTCTGGCTCTCCAGCTCTGTTTGTGTCGGCCCATCTCTATATACAGGTTGTGGTCGCTCAAACGATATTTCGCCAGGAGCTTTCTCTGACATTAGTCTTTTATTTTTATCAAGTAGGGTGCCAATTGATGATCTGTCTTTATTTTGTGAAAGTACTTTAATTTGTTTAATTGTGCTGCTTTGATCTGCCAATCATGGATGTATTCTTCCTGGGTTCTTTGACCTATTTTTTTTTAACCGTACTTTGACCTATTTTAATTTTTGAGAGTTTGAATTGAATTTTTGAATTTAGTTGGGGTGTTTCCACTAAATAGTGCAAGGGGTCATTCTCTGGGTGTCCTGCCCTGGTGAAAGAGCGCAGTGATAGTAGACATCTGTCTGTGAGTCTGACAGATGGAACCAGAACTTTTCAGATAGGAGAGGGAATCTGCCCAGTTCAGCCCTGCAATTTTGGGGCACCAGATTTCACAGCTGTACAAAAGAATGGGCTTGATGATGCCATCAAAAATTTTTATCCAAAGTTTTATAGGAGAGTTGAATTTGAACAATGATTTTCTTATATTGTAATAAGCCCTGCGTGCCTTATTGGTCAGATCTTTCATTGCCATTTCAAATTGTCCAGAAGCTGAGATTGTGAGACCCAAGTAATTATAATATGTGACATGATTAAGAAATATATATATAGAGAAAGTTTGAAATGTCTACTTTTAAATGAACCAATTCAAATGGAGAATAAATATTCTAATAAATAAATATTATGTAATCCATATGAAACATGCATATATAGGTGCATACACTACTGCAGAGATGGCGAGTCAGCATTGTTAACTTAAGGCATTCATACAAAGAACAATAACTATAACAATAACTATATTAGCGTCCACACCAGTGAACTATAATGGTCTGTTTATTCTAAGCTCACGCTGCTGTTTCAAAGTGTGTACAACATGTTTTTGCTGTTCTTGTTGCATTTACACGACTTTAATCAGCAGATGTCCTCAGCATGCTGTTTGGAGTGAATAGCTAGTGTAATCTAAAATTTATCTGATTTATCTTATCTTAAAATTTATCTTTTCAAAATTTAGCTGATGAAGTTGTTGTGTTGAGAAGTATACAATACTTGATGTTCAATTCATAGAAATTGCTTACTATAATACATGTAATTTGGAAATCTAGTGAGAAACTGTTGAGTAATGTGGAGAACAAGAAAAAAAGTTGGAGTGTTAGTTGTACATCACGTGGGGCCTCATTTATAAAATGTTGCATAGAAACTGTCCTACGTTTGAACTAAGATCATTTCTCAAATGTGTGTACGTTTGATTCCGAAAAACGAACGTACGCACAACAAAACGTGCATACACCTCTCTTTCACATGTGAAATCTATAAATCGCAAATGATCTTGAAATTGTGCGTGGCTGAATGGTTTAAGATTTCCGCCTTGTAAACACCCCCTAATTAATATCATTAGCATATAAAAGAGCACCATTCAACGTCCAAATTCTTTACTTGAGAATGGCGAGCGGCAATAAAAATAAATTTAGCAAGGCTGAAATCGGGGTCGTGTTGGCGGAGGTAGAGGTTCATGCCATACATGCTACACGATACTTTTAAAATTATTTTTTGCCTTGTTTCCAGTCCAAATATCCAAAAAATTCTTAAACCAAGAAGCATTTTCTAGACAAATAAACAAAAATATTGTCTTGTTTTCAGAAAAAAATAAGTCAAAATTAAGTGGGTTTTCCTTAAAACAAGCAAAATAATTTACCAATGGGGTAAGCAATCTTGTTTTCGGTTTGAAATAAAATTATTTAGCTTACCCCATTGGCAGATTATTTTGCTTGTTTTAAGGAAAAACAAGACAATATTTTTTTTAATATTGTGCTTTAATTTGTGTAAAAAAAAACAAAAAAAAAACAGGATGTGCTTTTTTTCTTTTGTTAATGTGTTAATTATTTTTATTTAAGTGAAGATATATATATATATAGATAGATATATATACACAGTGGGTATGGAAAGTATTCAGACCCCCTTAAATTTTTCACTCTATCTTATATTTTAGCCATTTGCTAAAATCATTTAAGTTCATTTTTTTTCCTCATTAATGTACACACAGCACCCCATATTGACAGAAAAACACAGAATTGTTGACATTTTTGCAGATTTATTAAAAAAGAAAAACTGAAATATCACATGGTCCTAAGTATTCAGACCCTTTGCTCAGTATTTAGTAGAAGCACCCTTTTGATCTAATACAGCCATGAGTCTTTTTGGGAAAGATGCAACAAGTTTTTCACACCTGGATTTGGGGATCCTCTGCAACCAGTCGTCCTGTCCCTGCAGCTGAAAAACACCCCCACAGCATGATGCTGCCACCACCATGCTTCACTGTTGGGACTGTATTGGACAGGTGATGAGCAGTGCCTGGTTTTCTCACACATACCGCTTAGAATTAAGGCCAAAAAGTTCTATCTTGGTCTCATCAGACCAGAGAATCTTATTTCTCACCATCTTGGCAAACTCCATGCGGGCTTTCATGTGTCTTGCACTGAGGAGAGGCTTCCGTCGGGCCACTCTGCCATAAAGACCCGACTGGTGGAGGGCTGCAGTGATGGTTGACTTTCTACAGCTTTCTCCCATCTCCCGACTGCATCTCTGGAGCTCAGCCACAGTGATCTTTGGGTTCTTCTTTACCTCTCTCACCAAGGCTCTTCTCCCCCGATAGCTCAGTTTGGCCGGACGGCCAGCTCTAGGAAGGGTTCTGGTCGTCCCAAACGTCTTCCATTTAAGGATTATGGAGGCCACTGTGCTCTTAGGAACCTTAAGTGCAGCAGAAATGTTTTTGTAACCTTGGCCAGATCTGTGCCTTGCCACAATTCTGTCTCTGAGCTCTTCAGGCAGTTCCTTTGACCTCATGATTCTCATTTGCTCTGACATGCACTGTGAGCTGTATCTATTGTCTATTGTCTTAAATATCTATTGTCTTAAACTGACAGCAGTCACCTTCTGACGATTATGCCATCAATGTTAATCAAACAACAAAATGCAAAGAGAAAATCACTCACAGCGCTTCTTCTGAATATAGTTAGCTTTAATAAGCATTAATCTATTAATTTATACTGTGAAAACCATGCAGTGTTATTTTACATTTGGTTACTTTACTTATATTTCTTTTATAGGCTAGGCCTATATTACTTACCTGAACGCATGACCAAATGAAAGCACTTTATTTCATTTGTATCTTTGTTTTATTATATTTGTCAGTTTGTTTTACTTTGTTTCTTTGTTCATGTTCTTACTGTATCTTATATAAAACACCAAAAATGCCGGACACTATATAATATAAAGCAAAGTTAATTCAGCTCTCTCTCTCTCTCTCTCTCTGTATTTCCGGTGCATGCTGGAAGTGTGTGAACGTACCTCCGTTTGTATCAAATGATGCAATTACAAAAGAGTTGTTAAGGTTTGGGAAGATTGCGAGCCCTGTAAAAATGATTCCCTTCGGGTGCAAAAATGCAGCGCTTAAACATGTACTCTCTTTTAGACGTCAGGTCTATATGTTTCTTACTTCACCTACGCGTACTTTAGAAGTTTCTTTCCGCGTGACTCACGGAGAAAACTCGTACATGGTTTATGCGAGCACGGAGAGTTTGAAGTGCTTTGAGTGCGGTATTTTAGGCCATAAAAGTTTTGCGTGCCCCAATAGAGACGATCAACGGCTATCCACATCTACAGCTAATAAGGTTGGACTTCAGAGAAATGATGAAGCAGAGGAGTTTGGAGCAGGGTGAAGGAATCACAGAAGAGGTGAAAAGACAAGAGGAGGTGAGTGAAAATAATGTCAATACTGGATGTGGGAATGTTGTTGATGTTACTGATAGGGGTATCTTGCAGTCTGTTGCTGCTGCTGATGATGATGATGACGATGATGAGGATGATGATATAGTGGAGATGAATGATGGAAAAAAGGGAGTTATACAGGAGGTGCTTGATGGAGTTCAGGCTGGAGGCTCTGAGGAGAACATTGTTGATGTGTTGGAAGTTTTGTCTCAGTTTACTGAAGATGCAATGGGAGATGATGAGCAGGATTCAGATAGACTAGAAGAGACTGGTGAAGATCTGTACACTGTTGAAGAGATCAATGCTTTCCTAGATAAGACCAAAGGAAAAGCAGGGGTTGATGTTGGTAATTATTTCCCTGACACTGAAAAGTTTATTAAATCCGTGATGAAGGCAAGAAAAGTGAGTAGTTATGAAGAACTCTCACAACAAAAAAGATTTCGTCTGAAAAAACAAATAACTGCTATTAGACAAAATAGGAGAAGTGGAAGAATAACGAGGGGAAATACTAAACTTTTATGATGTTTTTAAATATTGTCTTTCTTCTTTTCTGTTTCCCCCCACTCTTTCTTCTCATGGAAATCTTGCGGGTGGGATCTCTCAATATTAATGGGATGAGAGATGGGAGGAAAAATGGGTTTTTATCAGAAATGATAAATTTGAAGGAGTTGAGTGTTACTTTCCTACAAGAGACCCATAGTACTTACGATAATGAAGTTGATTGGGGTTTATGGTGGAAAGGAGAGTATGTTTTGAGTCATGGGACTAATTTAAGTGCTGGCGTAGCTGTTCTTTTTTCCCCCAATATTAAAGCTAAAATTTTATCTAAAACTGAAATGGTGCCTGGGAGGTGCTTAATAGTAAAGGCTGAAATTAGTAGTTTTATTTTTTTGTTTGTGAATGTTTATGCTCCTAATATCGGAGCGGAAAGATTAATTTTTTGCCAACTTAGAAAAAATAATAAAGGAACAAAACGATGATGTTTTTATTGTTTTTGGAGGAGACTGGAACTGTACTATTAATTTCACATTAGATAGAAATGGGGAAGAGCCTCATGCAATGTCAGCTGCCTATTTAGATGGTGTTATAAAAAAGATAAAGTTCTCAGATGTGTGGAGAGAACATAACCCCTTGATAAAGCAATATACATGGGTGAAAGTTTGTAATGAAAATATTTCTGCTGCTCATCTAGATCGTTTTTATATATCTCAAAATATGAGAAACAGAGTTGTTAACACAAATATTATTCCTAATGCTATTTCTGATCATAAATTCATTACTGTTGCATTCACGTTGGAAAAAAATACACATAAGAGTTGTTATTGGCATTTTAATATAAAACTTTTTAGAAGATAAGCATTTTTGTGAAGCTTTTAAATTGTTTTGGGAGACCTGGAAAACAGAAAGGATTTTTTTTTAAAGTATTACACAATGGTGGGAAGTTGGGAAAGTGCAGATAAGAGATTTTTGCCAAAAATACACATCTCATTCTTCTTTTCATTTAAAAAAGACTTTGAAGTGGCTCGAGACAGAGATTTTGGACATTGAGAAAAAAATGACTGATCATGATACTGATAATCTAAAGGGATTATGGACTGAGAAAAAAATCAACTAAGTTCAATCTTGAATGAAAGAGTTAAAGGAGCTCTCATAAGAAGCCGTTTTCTGACTGTAAAGGACATGGATGCTCCTACTACTTATTTTTTTAATTTGGAACATAAAAAGGGTCAACAGAAACAGATGTACTTGCTGAAGAATGACAACGGACATGTCACCTCAGATCCGCTAGAGATGCGTAGACTGGCCGTTGCTTTTTATTCAAAGTTGTATGCTGCTGAAATCTCAGATGAACATTCGAGGAATGAGCTACTTAAGGATCTTCCTGTTTTATCTGAAGAACACAAGGGTTCTTTAGAGGCTGAGCTAACTTTTGAAGAAGTCACTTCGGCTGTTATGAGTCTCTCTTCAGGTCGTACTCCAGGATTGGATGGACTGCCGGGTGAATTCTATAAAGTTTTTTGGACCACTATTGGTGAAGATTATTTTAAAACACTTAAATGCTTTCTTGATGGAATTCTTACTACAAGTTGTCAACGTGCTGTTTTATCGTTGCTCCCTAAAAAGGGTGATTTGACACTTTTAAAAAACTGGAGGCCAGTAGCGATTTTATGTACTGAATATAAAATAATTTCTAAATGTTTGGCTACTAGATTGAATAAAGTGTTGCAAGAAATTGTGCATAAGGATCAATCTTATTGCATAAAGAATAGATCCATTACTGATAATCTTCACCTAATAAGGGATGTTTTTGATTTTACGCATTGTAATGATGTGAATTTGGGGTTGTTATCTTTGGATCAAGAAAAGGCTTTTGACAGGGTTGACCATGTTTTTCTGTTTGATACTTTGAAAGCTTTTGGTTTTGGGGATAATTTTATTTCAAAAATTAAACTTTTATATACTGAGGCAACATGCATGATAAAAATGGCTGGAGGATTAAGCATTCCTATAAAAGTAAAAAGAGGTATCAGACAGGGTTGCCCTCTCTCTGGTCAATTGTACAGTATTGTAATTGAACCTTTGCTGTGTAAATTGAGGAGAGGGCTAATGGGTCTACAGGTTAACACCCTACTCTCCAAAATTAAACTTTCTGCATACGCCGATGATGTCACAGTCATAATACGGGAACAAAATGACATTCAGATGTTAAAGGAGGCTTTACACTGTTATGGTAAAGCCTCTTCATCTGTTGTTAACTGGGGTAAATGTGATGCTCTGTGGTGTGGAAAAGATTTTAAAGGTCCAGTACTTCCTGGTGGTTTAAAGTGGGGAAGAGCAGGTTTTAAATATTTAGGGGTATTTATTGGGACAGAAGAGTACCAAAGTGTGAGAAAGTGAGAAAGTGTGTGTTCGGTTGTCTAAATGGAAATGGTTGCTACCCCAGCTATCCTACAGGGGGAGGGTACTAGTTTGTAATAATTTGGTTGCATCTTCTTTATGGCACAAAATGACAATAATTGAGCCTCCTGATGAACTGGTGAGAGATATCCAGCAGCGACTAGTGGATTTTTTTTGGTCAGGCCATCATTGGTTGAAGGCAGCGGTGTTGTACTTGCCTGTACTGGAAGGAGGCCAGGGGCTGATTGATGTCGCATCAAGAATAAAGGCCTTCAGAATCCAGACGACACAAAGATTGCTTTATGAGGAGGATGTGAGTTAGGCTGGAATTGCTTGTGCTCTACTAAGGAGAGCGGGAAATATGGGCCTTGATCTTCATCTCTTCCTTATGGATGTTAATAAGCTGAACCTTTCTGGACTGAGCTCTTTTTATAGATCAATTTTAAGATCATGGACACTTTTTAAATTTTCACGGAGTGGAAATGGATCACAGAGTCTGTGGCTGAAAGAAGAACCACTACTTTTCAATCTTGAATTGGATTTGGACATTTCTAAATCAGAGACTCTTAGAAAAGCCATGTGGAAAGCAAATATTATAAAAAGTGGTCATCTAATGGAAACTACAAAATGGATTACTGCGGATGTTTCTGCTTTAAAAATGGGACTAAGATCAATCAGAGTGGCACGGAAAGTGTTGAATCAGACTTTAGAGTCACTACCACAGGATTATAGACTGGCAATGGAATCTTTTAATAACGAAGTGGATAAATGTGTGTTTCCGGAGCTAAGTGTCACAGTAGAGACTGGAGCATGGCAAGAAAAGAAAGGGAGCTTGCTATCTTTTAAAGAAACTCAGCTGGTTCGTGATGCTGGAAAGAAAGATGTTTACACTCTGTGTGTTAAAGCATGGCATTTTAAAACACTAGAGAGTGTCAAAGAATCCAAATGGCAGGAGATGTTCGGGTTGGATACCTCCCCTAAAGGTAGCTGGAGGTCCTTGTACAAACTCCCCCTGGAGAAAAGGTCTGGAGACCTGCAGTGGAGAATTGTACATGGTATAATAGCTACAAACAGATACAGAGCACACCTTGACCCACAGGTAGGGAGGGGTTGTCCTTTATGTGGTGGACAGGAAACAATTTTTCACTTGTTTCTAAAGTGTGAAAGGCTTCAGCCTCTTTTTTATAAATTGGAAGAGTGGTGTAATACTTTGGGGGAAGTTTTTACGCCGGTTTATTTTATTTATGGACCAAAATATAGCAGAAACAGAAGGACTGTTCATGTTTTAATAAATTTTTTATTTGGGCAGGCAAAACTAGCCATATGGTTGTCGCGGAAAAAGCTCTTAAATGGTGATGGATCAACTGATGTGGTGTCTATTTTAAATGGATTATTAATATCTCGTATAAAGATAGTTTACTTTCTATAAGTTGATCAATGATATTGGAGTTTTTAAAAACAAATGGGGAGTAAATCAATGTTTTTGTGATGTTGATAATGATGGATGTTTGGAAATTTATATTTGAGTTTGTTTTTGTTTTTTTTTTCTTTTCCCTTCTTCTCAGGAAACATTATTGTGAATGTTAAAAGTTAATTGTTTTTAAATTTTTTGTAAATAAATAGACCCTTAAAAGTCAAGTCTCTGTCTCTCTATATAATATACACAGGGTGTGATTTGTAGGGGGAGACGGGGGGGATTTCCCCCCTTCTGGTCTATGTATCCCTGCCTCTGCTGAATTATTTTTATCTCCAGGGGGGATAAAAAAAATATCCCTCCCGGGTGATGCTACTCCACAAACCACCAACAGAGCATATAAATTACCAAAAATAAAAATCTGTTTTTTAAAACATCAAGTAAAACGCTGCGTTTATATAGAAGTGTCTCTTTACGACCACAACAAACGGGACACTTTTCAAACGCGCATTCCAACTTCACCTCAGCGCCAGGCGCAAGTCAAACGAGTGCGGAAAAGGTGCAGGTGACGAAGAGGGAGCTTCAGTTGAACAACAGTGAACTGCGGTCAGATGAGATGTTGTCAGGCTATGACAGTAAAACTCAGAAAAATTAACACGACTGTCCAGCTGCATAATTACTTTATTATAGCCAGGTGCGCCATTGGCACGGGGGACAGGGGGGTCAGGGGGGTCAGGACCCCTGCAGTTTTGAAAAGACAGAAATCGACCCCCGCACTTTTGATAAGGGCTGCTTCAATCAGTCACAATATATCATCTTTTAGCTTAGGATATTTTCTTTCAAATGAGACCATTTTCACATTTCTGTGAGCTTTTGTTCGTAAATAATCAACTGTTTTGTCACAGATGTGAACAGGAAATGCGCTCTCGAACGGAGAAACACGCGATCTCCAAGCAATCGATCACAGCGTGCTAACGTTTTAGGACAGGTCGATGGTATATAAATCGTGGCCAAACGTTAGCATTTGTCAATCAAGCCGAACCGTCCATTCAGAAACCGAGAAATTTGACACTTTAAGGTAAGGAAGCTGATCTCTCAGGTTGACGAGCGAGCTGGCTTGTTTTGATTTCGGTAATTACATCTAGAAAGTTAAAAGCATTGATGGCATCTATAAAAGAGATATCTAAAAGCGAAACGAAAGTTATTGCCTTGACCAGCGACACAGTGGGGAGGACGCACGAGAGGAGACCTGCGCGTTTAATCGGTGTATACTGTAATACTGCATTTACAAAGCTTATCAGTGGCATGCACTTTGATCGCGAAAGTGAAAGTGCCCTTTGCGGTCGCATCGCGGTGCCCCCACATTCCCATTTCTCTCAATGTGAACCGTGAGCTCCAGTCCATTACAATTTAGGGCCCTGTTATACTTCATTTCCCGCATTCCGCTCAGTCTTGCGCACAAGCCTTTCAAAGAAACTCCTTTTTCTTTCTTTACTGATCTATTGATCAGTAAATGTCAGAGCCATGGGCGACATTTGACTCTCGGGGTAGGGGGGGGCAAGAATTTTTTTTTTTTTTTTTGCAAATACAAACGTTTTTTTTTTTTTTTTTGTACCTGCATCAGCAAATTATTTGCAGAAATTTTAAGAAAGTTAAAACTGAAACTTTAAGTAAAAACGGGCTAAGCTTTTGGCATCCGACGCTGCAATAACGGTGCATATTCTCTTAGAGACAGTGGGAGATTAATCTAATTTATTTTCTTAATATTTCTCTTGTGGGCCATAGTGAGAAAAAAAAATTATTTTTCGTGAATTCGTGTTAAACAAGTTGTTCTTTAAATGAGGAGTAAGCTATCTAACTAATATTTTATTGTCCTCGCAGCGTGTCAGTTATGCAGTGATGCGCTATGATACGCTTCTTTCTGCGCTCATGGGCAAAGGAGTATCTTTGAAAGGCTCACACGCTCATGGGCAAAGGAGTATCTTTGAAAGGCTCACACGCTCATGGGCAAAGGAGTATCTCTGAAAGGCTCACACGCTCATGGGCAAAGGAGTATCGGTCCCACTTTATATTAAGTGGCCTTAACCACTATGTACTTACATCAAAAAATAAGTACAATGTACTTATTGGGTTCATATTGAATTGCAAAACACTTTTGCTGCTAGTGAGGTGGGATACGGGTAAGGTTAGGGAAAGCTTTGGTGGTAAGGGTAGGTTTAAGGGTAGGGGTAAGGTGTAAAGGATGGGTCAACAGTGTAATTATAAATGTAAATACAGAAATTAATTACAGATGTAATTAAATGCAGGTGTTTTTTAAAATATAAGTACAATGTAAAGACATGTATGTACACAATAAGTGCATTGTATCAAATGAATAATTTATATGTAAGTACATAGTAGTTAAGGCCACTTAATATAAAGTGGGACCGGAGTATCTTTGAAAGGCTCACACGCTCATGGGCAAAGGAGTATCTCTGAAAGGCTCACACACTCATGGGCAAAGGAGTATCTTTGAAAGGCCCACATGCTCATGGGCAAAGGAGTATCTCTGAAAGGCTCACACGCTCATGGGCAAAGGAGTATCTCTGAAAGGCTCACACACTCATGGGCAAAGGAGTATCTTTGAAAGGCCCACGTGCTCATGGGCAAAAGAGTATCTTTAAAAAGCTCACACGCTCATGGGCAAAGGAGTATCTCTGAAAGGCTCACACACTCATGGGCAAAGGAGTATCTTTGAAAGGCCCACATGCTCATGGGCAAAGGAGTATCTCTGAAAGGCTCACACACTCATGGGCAAAGGAGTATCTTTGAAAGGCCCACGTGCTCATGGGCAAAAGAGTATCTTTAAAAAGCTCACACGCTCATGGGCAAAGGAGTATCTCTGAAAGGCTCACACACTCATGGGCAAAGGAGTATCTTTGAAAGGCCCACACGCTCATGGGCAAAGGAGTATCTCTGAAAGGCTCACACACTCATGGGCAAAGGAGTATCTTTGAAAGGCCCACGTGCTCATGGGCAAAAGAGTATCTTTAAAAAGCTCACACGCTCATGGGCAAAGGAGTATCTCTGAAAGGCAGAGAGGGGTTGTTGGAGGTGTGAATGATGATTTTTTTCAAACCTGCAATAAAACTCGTTCAGATCGTCTGCCAGTTGTTGATTCACCACAGAGCTGGGGGATGGTGTCTTGTAGTTGGTGATAACTTTCAGACCTTTCCACACTGAAGCTGTGTCATTAGAAGAGAACTGATTCCGAAGTTTATCAGAATAATTCCCCTTTGCCACTCTGATCTCCTTTTCCAGTGTGCATTTGGCCTGTTTGTAGAAGACTCTGTCCCCATTGTCATTGTTGTAAGTTAAATGAGTCTTTGTAGGAATGCACAGATCCTCACAGAAACTGATATATGAAGTTACAGTCTCTGTGAGCTCGTCCAGATCGGTGGCAGCAGCTTCAAAAACACTCCAATCAGTCCATTCGAAACAGGCTTGTAAAGCCCACTCTGCTTCGGTGGTCCATCTCTTTACAGTCTTTGCTACAGGTTTAGCTGATTTCAGTTTCTGTAGGTTGGTATGATATGAACTAAACAGTGATCAGAGAGCCCCAAAGCTGCCCGTGGGACAGAGTGATATGCATCCTTTATTGCTGTGTAACAATGGTCGAGTATATTACTGTCTCTGGTGGGACAAGTAACATGCTGTCTGTATTTTGGAAGTTCACGTGAGAGAACCGCTTTATTAAAGTCCCCGAGAATGATTAGAACAGAGGGTGTTGTTGCTCGCTCTCTTACCCAAGGCAGTTTGAGTGCTGGTTCGGAGCCAGAGCCTAGTTTCAAATCAGTTCTTTGTCTTTCAACATCCAAAGCACCAGCTCCGAACCAGGAAAAGTGGTTCATAAGTAGCACCAAAACATTGCTGGGCTAGAAGTAAGAACCGCTTGCATCAGGGGCTGGGGACGGGGTTACCGTGACCAACAAGAAACTTGAGACCGCCATTTTTGTAATGGCAACTAATCGAGCTAGCAGCTCGATAATCTCCATCTATATACAAATTACGGCGAGCCGTGTTTGGATGCCGATGTAGGTTCGCAAAGCCATGAGCATCAACAGTAGTGAAACATTTGCGATTGTTGATGGAAGGCTTGTTCGAGATGCATCGGAGCAGTGCGGACCGATTCGGCGGGTGACATCGGAGTGCTGCAGGTCCGCTGGAGCGTTTGTAGAGCATACAACTCCTTGTACTTTTGGATCGTTCTCGCGGTGCTTTGATATCATACGCCGATCGCTCTGCAAGAAGCCGATGTATCTCGAACAAGCTTGGTGTGTTTGTGTTTGGCGTTGCAGCACTAGCTTTGCTGTGAAATATGAGACGTATACAGAGACTTAAAACCTGGCTCTGTGCTGCTCTAGCCTGTGGAAAGGCAAACTGGTTCTAAGAAGGCTTGTCAGTTGAACCAACTCCAAACTTGCACTAGCACTAGCTCTGAATTAGCACCCGGTTTGTGCTGGTGGAAAGGGGGTATCTGTGATCATATCAGCAAGTATCTGTAAAGCTGAGCTCACGTGCGCTTGCAGAGGAATGTAGACGCTCACCAGAATGAAAGAGCAAAACTCCTGCGGCAAATAGAAGCAGTTAATGAAGAGTGTTTCAAGATTGGGAGAGCACATCTTCTTTAACACAGTTACATCTGAACACCACCTTTCGTTGATGTAAAAGCACGTCCCGCCGCTGCACGATTTCCCCGTTGATTTTGCGTCGTGATCTGAAAACAGCTGAAAGCCCGGCAGACTTAACACGCTTTCCGGAATGGTGTCGTTCAGCCAGGTTTCTGTGAAGAGCACAGAGCAGCCGAGTTCGAAAAATCCTTATTTGTCCGGGAGAGCAGAGTTCGTCCGTTTTGTTGTTTACTGCCAAATGTTCAGCAGTTCATCCCTGGTAAAACTGATCGTATTTGAAAAACAAAAAACAGGAAAAACTAACAAAAACAGTACAAACACTGGAAAGCTAAGCACCGTGGCTGCCATGCTTGGCGCCATCTTCCATCATAATGCGTCTTGTCACGTCAGTCCTTAACCAGTGAGTATTAAATTGTCTATTTCAGCAGGTGTGTGTGTGTGTGTGTGTGTGTGTGTGTGTGTGTGTGTGTGTGTGTGTGTGTGTGTGTGTGTGTTGAAAAAGAGCTTGGCTGTAAGATAAGGTAACCAGATTTTATTTTTCATAACAGTCAGACATTGACCTTATTAGCTGCTGAAAGTTCATTGGCTGCAGACGGCCATGTTTGTTGAATTGTCTGATATTTGCAGAATATGTTAGCATTTGACCCAGAGAAGATGAATATAAATGTTTGACTTGATTGATGAAACAGCTGCAGATCTGCAAGTGTTTTTCAGTTGTAGCGCCCCCTATGGCCAGATTTGTCAGTCCTCAGAATATCATCTGTGTGTATCAGGATTCATTAGGTTTGATCAGCTGAAACAGATCAATACATAAAAATGTGTGACAACTGAACATTTAATGTTTTCACAGTGCTTTGATGATGTGTCAGTTTATGACTTTTTGTCATGAGATTTGAGCAAATTGGACCAAAAGTCTAGGAGAAGGTTTTTTTTTATTTCCAAGTTTGAGATTGTGACTTACAGTTTCTGACACCCAGACATTTTAGAGCAGAAAAATAATAATTGACAAAACAGTACAAACACAATAATGTTGCAGCAGCTTCAGTGCTTTGACCCCCAAAATACACTTGGATTAAAATGTTTACAAATCACAATTCTACATATATAAATTATAAACGACTTATGTGACACTATTATAAAACTAAATGAAGGTGATTTCCATCAACACAAATAGAGCTTGAGAAAAGCACAGATACACACCATCACACACACTGATCTTACTGTCTATATGAGAATTTATTACACACATTTATTCTGTCATGCTATTTCAGAAGTTCAGCTGTAGTAATTATGTAATGAAGAGAAAATAAGAGACTCTATAATATCTCACTGTTACTGATTTATCATGAACTCAAAGCATTATGGGTAGAATCTCTTGATTCATCAACACAGTTTCACTGATGATCCATAAACCCCAAACCCAGGATAGAGCGGTTGAGTGAATGTGGTCTGGACTGTGTGGATGGGGATCATTGTGTCTCCAGAGACGCTGTAGAAGGACAGAGTTCCTGCACTGTGATCCACATACACTCCTACTCTATTGTAATCCTCCTTATTCACTGTTCTACTGATGATGGGCTCTACAGGGAAACGAGTCTCTGTGTTATTGTGTCTGAATAAGTAACTCTGAGGATAGCAGATCAAACTCCAGGACTGGTCATTTTGTCCAAACCGACTCTCTTTACCCGATCCCTTCCTGCTGATGCTCTTATATGACACTGATATCTCCACACCATATTCTCCACTCCACTCAGTCTCCCAGTAACAGCGTTGATCACACACACTCTCTCTACACAACACCTGAAACCAATAATCAAATCTGTCTGGATGATCAGGATAACACTCCCCTGTTCGAGTGACAGTAATCACCCTGTTACTCTCAAACAGACGGAGGCCTTTATATGCTGTGTTCAGATCCAGAGTGAGCTGATGGGAATCTGATGGAGATAAAACACATCACAATCACAATCTGTCCCATCTTTTTATGTGTCTGAACTCTTCTACAGTTTACCAGATATCCTGTGCAAATCATCATTTACACAATCAACTATACAACTCTTCTGTCATGTTTTCTTTCTCCTTCTCCAGGAAGAACATGAACACTCTCAGTGAGTTTTTCTGCTTGTTTTTTCTGGACTTACATCGTAGGAAGTCGTTCCTGGTCCTGGGCACAATGACTGTGGAAATCGAGAGACATGAAGAGTTTGATTATAATGTCAAAAGAAAATGATCCCTGCATCCATTGATAACACACGCAGAAATCCTCCAACACAGAAGATACTTCGAGAAATGCTTCTCCTGTTTACAGAGCCCAAATCCTGACACAGCCACTAATGAGGGTTTGATATTATTGACATGTCATCATGTTTGATTTGGCTTCTGTAGACATGAACTGATCAAAAATTTGATTGCAGAGGGAATATGACTCAAATTTCACTTTTTTTCACTCAAATTGCTCATCATACAGAGCACTTGTATTGCTTCATAATAGTTGGATTAAACCTCAACCTCCTTATTAGTCTTTTTTTAAAGAGACATTGATTGATCAATAAATGTCTCATGCTCATTTATTTGATTAGACTATATTACAATTTGGTAACACTTTACAATAAGGTTCATTAGTTACCTACATTAACATGATCTAATAATGAACTGTAATTATACAGAATTTATTAATCTTTGTTAATGTTAATTTAAACATTAACTAATACATTATTAAAATCTTGTTAATGCACCGTGAACTAACATTAACAAACAATGAACAACTATTTTCATTAATTAATGTTAACAAAGATTAATAAATACACTGACAAAAGTATTGCTCATGGTTAGTTCATGTTAGTTAATACATTAACTAATGTTTAACTAATGAACCTTATTGTAAAGTGTTACCTACAATTATTATGAAAAGTTCTGTGAATGTCATTGTTTAATTCTAATTATTAAAATCATAAAAATTATGTTTGGTATTAAAGGGGACCTATAATGCCATTTTCACAAGATGTAATATAAGTCTCTGGTGTCTCCAGAATGTGTCTGTGAAGTTTCAGCTCAAAATACCCCACAGATCATTTATTATAGCTTGTCAAATCTGACCCTATTTGGGTGTGAGCAAAAACACACTGTTTTTGTGTGTGTTCCTTTAAATGCAAATGAGCTGCTGCTCCTGCCCCCTTTCCAGAAGAGGGCGGAGCTTTAACAGCTCAACAACAACAAAGCTGGAGAATCTCATGCAGCCAAAATGAGGATTGTCAGTAACGGTGTTCAGCCTTACATTGTTCAAACCGGAGTCGACACTGATGGAGAGACTCAGGAAGAAGTTACAACTTTTAGAATGAAACTGGACGTTTCTGAATGGTTAGTGGATAAATCAGAAATTTCTTCTCTGAGAAAATTAATAATATCAGAAAGGCGATCAGCACATCCTTGAGCTGCACTGGGGTAAAACAGATCAGATCACAACATCAGAAAGCAGCTATTATGTCATGGTAAAATTTTGGAAGAAACAGTACAGCACCTTAAAACATCAACCTGCGCCCTTGACACACTTCCCACATCTTTTTTCAAAAGTGTGTTTAACTGTTTAGAAGCAGATCTCCTAGAAGTGGTAAATGCCTCACTTCTCTCTGGGACTTTTCCAAAATCCCTGAAAACTGCAATTGTTAAGCCCCTCCTGAAAAAGAGCAATCTGGATAACACCATATTGAGCAACTACAGGCCAATCTCAAATCTTCCTTTCATAGGCAAGATCATTGAAAAAGTTGTTTTCAATCAGCTGAACAAGTTCTTAAGCTTGAATGGATACTTTGACAACTTTCAATCTGGTTTCCGACCGCATCACAGCACAGAGACAGCACTCATAAAGATAATAAATGATATTCGCCTTAACACAGATTCAGGTAAATTATCAGTGCTGGTTCTACTCGATCTCAGTGCTGCGTTTGACACTGTCGATCACAACATTCTTCTTGACAGGCTGGAAAACTGGGTTGGGCTTTCTGGGATGGTCCTTAAATGGTTCAGGTCATACTTAGAAGGGAGAGGTTATTATGTGAGTATCGGTGACTATAAGTCTGAGTGGACATCCATAATATGCGTAGTCCCTCAAGGTTCAATACTTGCACCACTCCTGTTCAACCTATATATGCTGCCACTGAGCCAAATAATGAGAAAGAACCAAATTGCATATCACAGCTATGCAGATGACACCCAGATTTACCTAGCCCTATCACCTAACGACTACAGCCCCATTGACTCCCTGTGCCAATGCATTGATGAAATTAAAAATTGGATGTGTCTAAACTTCCTTCAGTTAAACAAAGACAAAACTGAAGTCATTGCGTTTGGAAACAAAGATGAAGTTCTCAAAGTGAACATGTACCTTCACTCTAGGGGTCAAACAACTAAAAATCAAGTCAGGAATCTTGGTGTGATTTTGGAGTCAGACCTGAGTTTCAGTAGCCATGTAAAGACAATAACTAAATCAGCATATTATCATCTCAAAAATATTGCAAGAATTAGATGCTTTGTCTCCAGTCAAGACTTAGAGAAACTTGTTCATGCTTTCATCACCAGCCGGGTGGATTATTGTAATGGGCTCCTCACTGGTCTTCCCAAAAAGACCATAAGACAGCTGCAGCTCGTACAGAATGCTGCTGCCAGGATTCTGAGCAGAACCCGAAAACATGAACACATCACACCAGTCCTCAGGTCCTTGCACTGGCTTCCAGTTGCATTTAGAATTGATTTTCAAGTACTGTTACTTGTTTATAAATCACTCAATGGTCTAGGACCTCAATACATTGCAGATATGCTCATAGAATATAAACCTAACAGATCACTCAGATCATCAGGATCAAGTCATTTAGAAATACCAAGGGTTCACTCAAAGCAAGGAGAGTCTGCTTTTAGCTGTTACGCCAGCCGCAGCTGGAACCAGCTTCCAGAAGAGATCAGGTGTGCTCCATCAGTAGCCACATTCAAATCCAGACTCAAAACACATCTTTTTATCTATGCATTTGCTGATTGAGCACTGTGCTATGTCCGAACTGTTTGCACTTTATTTTATACGTATTATCTTTTTATTCTTTTAATTCCTTTTCCTGTTTTTATTTCATTTTAATGTATTTTATATATTTTATGTATCATCTAGTTATTCTGACTTTTAATGCATTTTAAATATTGCTGTCTGGTTGAAAGAGCTGGGAGAATTAGGAAGAAAGTGATTAGGTTAAAATTTGGTAAATTTGGATAAGGGGACAAACCATGGGGAAATTTAAGCTGTAGTGCATGGTTAAGATATCTCTGGATTACAGTCAGGACACTTTCCAAAGGGGGAAATTTCCAAAGGGGAAATTTGAACTGCGTTGCATAGATAAGATATCTCCGGAAGGGGGATTAGGGCTGTGTGGTGCAGTTTGAGGTGTCTTGGCAAAAGGGGAGATTGAAACTGTGTTTATCGTGTGAGGAAGATCCTTTCTGATCCGCTCTGATGGATAGATCCGTTTAGATCCACTCTGATGGACAACAACAACAACAACAACAACAACAACAAACTCCCTGAGACTTCCTAGCTCTTCCATCCAGATGGCAAAATTCTCTGTTTTTACTGTTATTTCTATTCCTTATGTTCTATTTTTATTATTCTTTTTTTATGTAAAGCACTTTGAATTACCATTGTGTATGAAATGTGCTATACAAATAAAATTGCCTTGCCTTGCCTTGATGTAGTTGCTGTGGAGTTGATTCAACTCATCCACTAGCATGTGCCGTCATGTTCATCTTTTGTGTTGAATTGACTCTCGTTTGTGAAGCAGTCCGGCGTAAAATGACGGCATGACAACAACACCCTACTACAACAACTCATCCTCTTCTCTAAAGCAGCCTAACATGGCCCCGCCCCCTTTGTTGTTTGTTCTCAGGGGTGGGGTTTATGTACATTTTAGGTTTAGTGATGTCAATAACCCAGAAAGAAGCTCGTTGTAGTCCTTAAAAAGTGATTTCTGTAAAAGAAAATATCTCCCTTTGCATTGAACTTTGAGTGTCGTAACTTTTCCGATGTTATGCTCAAAAAGCAACATTACACACTAAAGTTAAAAAAGTCAAATCATAATCAACCACCCCTTAAAATACTAAACACAAAAACATATTTCTTAAGTTCTTAAAAACATATTCTTATCAGATATTTATTCAACACTATAGCAATAGAATTAACAGTATTTAAATGGGTGATTTTAACAGTAAATATGGGCTTCAGTATAGGCTAATGATTTTGGATATGTTTGAGTCGATCTCTTCTGTTACATGTATTCACTAGAGTTTGTTCTTATTTTCTTAGTTTTCATGGACTTTTAGTTTGTATTCTTTAGTCACATGTGTTCATTTGTCTTAGTTTCCTGACACTTATCTGTTTCTGTGGGCACTAACTCAGTCATCACAGCTGTTCATCATTTAGTTTGTATTTTATTCGTGTTTGCGTTTGTTTTATGCACACACTGTTACACCTTATGTATTTATCAGAGTTTATTGTATTACTAAAGACATCTTGTATTGGAACCTGTGGTTTCTCATCTTCATCTCTGTGACAGTTCTCGCCCTTAGTTAAACCTACCTGTTTTACTCCCATTCTGCAGCTGAAATTAAATGTATTTTATATGATCTAAGGTTTCATAAATGTTAAATATAGGATATAAACTACATTGTCCAGAGTTGTAGATAATAAAGTTTAGGAGTCGAGAACTTACTTCACTGGCGCCATTCACCAATGAATGAATTCAAGGCAACAATGGCTGGAAAGAAATATATTTTTAAATGTATTTTTGTATGATCTACATCAGTGGTCACCAACCTTTTTAAGCCCAAGATCCCTGACCTCGACCTTTATGAAAGACAAGATCTACCTATTGAAGAATTGATATACAAATTATATGCTTCACGCAAAAAAAAAAAAAAAAGAAGCATGAAACAAAGAGTAGACATGCAGAATGAGATTTAAATTCACTCTCTGGTAGCAGGTGGCACTTATGGAAGAGCAGTGATACAGAGTTTCCTTGGTTACCACTGTAAACAAAGCAGCACTGTGCTTATAAATAGCTACTTTATTCGGAGGTAAGAGGAAAATAAAATGCTAATGCCATCTACACTTTTCTGAAGACAGTAAGTTTCCTTCAGAGATTCATTCATAATCGGCCATCACTATATAAGTCGTTATTTTGTTTTTTTTTTGGCGCACCAAAAATATTCTCGCCGCTTTATAATATTAACATTGAACCACTGTACTCACATGAACTGATTTAAATATGTTTTTAGTGAGAGAGGAAATGTCATTGCTGGCTATGCAGGCCTCACTGAGCCATCGAATTTCAACTAAAATATCTTAATTTGTGTTCCAAAGATTAATGAAGGTCTTACGGGTGTGGAATGGCATGAGGGTAAGTAATAAATTACAGAATTTTCATTTTTGGGTGAACTAACCCTTTAACTGAAATTTTGTAGGTGGCGCTATCGAGCCATTTTGCCCCACCTAATTCTGAAACCCATATCAGATGTAAATTTTCACCACTTCTGATGAGTGTGCAAAGTTTCATGAGTTTTCGAGCAAGTTTAGTTGATTAATTTCAGAGAACAAAAATAATTGACTGAGCAATTACAATAGGATCCTCACACCATCGGTGCTTGGGCCCTAATAAAGGTAAAATGTAATTTATGTTTTGCAGAAAAGCATCTCTTAATTAACTGATTTCTCAACCGTACGGTAGACCTTACTTTGAGTGTGAAAAAAATCAGTCAAATGAAGGAGATGAGACAAAAATCTACCACAGCTCTATTGTCCCACCCCATTATTTGCTTTTGTCATGGAGGGATGGGACTTTTCAATTTTCAGGTGACCGCATCAGTTTGCACACTTCAGTCGGTCACACGAAAGAATGAAGTTGCTGAACGGTCATCGAATAATAGGGTCAAACATGGTATCAGTTAAGGAGGGAATCAAACCACAATGTTGTAGTTAGTAGGGTAGAGTCTAAACAATAGAAATATGGCAAAATATAAGAGAAATACAGAAACACCTGTTTGCCATGACTTTCCAAAACTATGCGTGACCGTACGGTTGATATGTCTGTAAAGGGTAAAAATAGCCAGATGGTAGGAACTGAGGTGTGACAATAGGGTGATCTAAGAGTGGATTATGAGGATGTCCATGGGGATATTTTTTATTTTTTTCCTCCAGCAGACATAGTAAAAACTTAATGGAATATAAAATACAATTTCATAAATTTTACTCACACATACATTTATGCAGTATTTTATTTTGCGTATAGTGGAAAGGAACTGATCGGGTAATGAAAAGTGAGTGTTACATACATACAAAGACACTTTACTATCCCATGAGGCCTTGGGAAGAGGACTTGTAAATTGCATGGAAGCAACACAATTTACATTGCAATGCCAAAAAAAGGCAGATATAGCATGTTTGGATTGCATTCATATAGAACAGGGGTGGGCAAACTCGGTCCTGGAGGGCCACTGCCCTGCAGAGTTTAGCTCCAACCCTAATCAAACACACCTGAACCAGCTAATCAATGCCTTCAGGATTACTAGAAAACTACAGGCAGGTGAGTTTTATCAGGGTTGGAGAGCTAAACTATGCAGGGCAGTGGCCCTCCAGAGTTTGCCCACTATATAGAACATATTTTTATATTAGTGGCAAACTAATTTCTTCTTCAATTGTAGTACTTTGACAGAGATTTTGCAAGTTTTTAGAGAAAACTGATGAAGAAGAAGACTATTATGGCAACAGCAATAGTGTCCATTTTGCAAATATTGGCAATTCATTTCACAATGTGTGAAATCAAGCAAGTGTAGCTAGTATTTGCATTCACACTTCTACATATGGTATGATTTTTTTTCAAACCGCAAGCTTCAGCAGAGCATTAGAGAGTGCTTATAAAGTAAAACAACCAACCATTTCAGAGTGCTTTTATACATGTACCTGTCAACCAAACCAAAAAATTAGAAAAACTCTGGTTTGAACATTCAGGAGCACAAGTAAAATGACTAAAAATAGAATTTATGGACGATAAATAGACTTAGATATTTTACAAAACTTGCAGTATTCCTGTTGTGAAAAATGCTTTAAATTGCCATATTACCTGAATTTACTGAAATTTGCTGAATTTATTGAAATGGTTATGAATTAAATTAACTGAAAATGGTCTGGATATTATATTGACCACCATAAGACAATACGTAATGTATAATTTTTTTTTTTTTTTAAATAAACTTAATTTCATGTGAACCCTGATAATTATGGAAGGTATCTAAGACATATTAACACTGTTACAGGTATGTTTATTATTCAGAAAAGCCCACAAATGAAAAAAAAAAATAGTACCACAAATGTGAAAAATGTGGTAAAAAGATTTACCATAAACTGACATCTCAACCGTACGGTAGAGTTTTATATCTTTTAGATAAAAACATAAATTGACAAAAAAAACTGCTTGAGGTCATTTTTTATATGTTCAATAATAAGAAATTTAAGAAAAATAATTTTTTCATTGGCTCCATCTAGGGGTGAAAGTTAAAGGGTTAAAGGCTCTGTAAACTTCAAGCAAAGTGATTTTTCATTCTTCACTTAGGGGTGAAAAACCTAAATAGCCAAATATGTGTTGCATTTTGGAATATTATCTTGGTAACTATGAGGAACACCGGGGCGGGAGCTGTGTATTAAGAGACGGGGTGGAAAAAGAACATAAAAAACAATGGACGAGGGCTCGGTTGCGGTCAAAATTCCAAGAGGAAACAGCCGGTGGTACTCACATTTTTGGAAAGGGGTGTCGTTCATGACTTCGCAGTCGGTTAGGGCTGCCAGCGACAAAAATAGATAGATAGCGGGGACGGGGAGAGTGTATATGGATGGGGAGTTAGGAGTCATTCCTTACTATGTGGATACTGCTAGAGCATGCAAAATTTGCAATGAAATAATAGTTCCAACAAAAGAGACAGCAGAACTGTTGTGCAACACACAGCAATGTTTCATTAGTGAACAAATGTGCAGCTTTAAATGAATCAGGAGAGTCAATGATTCAATTACTCATTCATAAACGGAGTTGGGGAGTAACGGAATACATGTAACAACGTTATGTAATCAGGATGGTTTCATATAAAGCTAAATAAATTAGTATTTTGACATAATAACGCTTCTGAATAATAATAATAATAAGTTTTATTTATATAGTGCCTTTCCAGAGCTCAAGGACGCTTTACAGTGAACAATTAACAGGGAAGAGATAATACAAGTAGACAATGATGAGAAACAATAATGGAAGTATACAGAAAAATAGAGTCAAGAAAATTACAAAACAGGACTTAAGAGACATAACATTCAGAGAAATATTAGTAATAATGCAGAGTAATCAATTAATCAAATCAGGGGAATAACATTCAGAAAATAGGTGAGTTTTGAGTAATGATTTAAATTCAGAGATATTATTAACACAACAGAGTGAGCGAGGGAGAGAATTCCAGAGTTTGGGTGCGATAGTACTGAATGATCTGCCCCCCCATTGAAGAGAGGCGATGCCGAGGGACAATAAGAAGGCCAGAGTCAGAGGAACTTAGTGAGCGAGTCGGAGTGTAGGGGATGAGCATATTACAGAGATAAGGGGGAGCCAAGCCATGCAGAGATTTAAAAGTGAGCAGGAGAATTTTGAATTTAATATGGTAGGCAACTGGAAGCCAGTGGAGATCATACAAAATTGGGGTGATGTGAGCAGAGCGCTTGGTATGGGTGAGTATTCTAGCAGCAGAGTTTTGAAAGTATTGTAATCTGGAAATGGAGCTGAAAGGTAGGCCAATGAAAAGAGCATTACAGTAATCAAGGCGTGATGAGAAAAATGCATGGATGACAGTTTCAGTGTCTTTGGTACTGATGAAGGGACGGAGTTGGGCAATGCGACGTAGATGAAAGAATGCAGATTTGGTTACAGAGGAAATATGAGACTGAAAGGAAAGGGTGTAGTCAATGATTACACCTAAATTTTTAACAGTATTGGATGTTTTGATATGAGAACCATCTATTTCACAGGTGAGATTTGTAGAAATATGGCTAGTAAGTGAGGGAGTTCCAATGAAAATAATCTCAGTTTTGTCAATGTTGAGTTTTAGAAAATTTGAATTAAGCCAATTTTTTATTTCTTTAACACAAGCAGAGATTTTGTCTGTTTGGGGAGGTAGAGTAGGTGTGCAGATTGAGTATAATTGAATGTCATCAGCGTAAAAATGATAGTTAAGACCGTGACGTTGTAAAATCTGACCAAGTGGTATGATGTAAATTATGAATAATAAAGGCCCGAGAACGGATCCCTGGGGAACACCTCTCTTCAGGGGGACAGTCGGTGATTGAAAATCCTTAACTGAGATGTAAAATTGTCTGTCAGAGAGATAGGAAGAAAACCAAGAAAGAGCAGAACCAGAAATACCCAAATCAGAGAGACGAGAAACAAGTAATTCATGGGAGATGGTGTCAAATGCAGATCTGAGATCAAGTAGTAGAAGTATAGACAGAGAACCAGAATCAGCAGAAAGCAGTAGATCATTCACAACCTTTACAAGTGTAGTTTCGGTACTATGGAGGGGGCGAAAACCAGATTGAAAGGGATCGAAGAGATTATTTTCAACTAGAAAAGACTGGAGTTGGGAGGCAACAGTGCTTTCCAGTAATTTTGCTATAAAGGGTAAATTTGAAATAGGACGGTAATTAGATAGAACTGAGGGGTCGAGGTTGGGTTTCTTGAGAACAGGGGTAACTGCAGCAGTTTTGAGTGGCAGAGGAAATGAAGGAGAGGTAAGAGATGTATTGATGAAGTGAGAGATAGGTGCAGAGATGGAAGAATGGCAAAGTTTCAGGAGAGAGGTAGGAGCAGGATCAAGTTGACAGGAAGAAGAGTTGGATTTCAAGATTAACTTAACGTGCCCGCAGCCAGATTATTTTTATAGCGGCTGGTTCTGAAATAGATCTTCGTCTCGTGGTGCCATCTAATATTATCACTGTGTCTATACCAGCAGCTATTTTTTTTACGTGTCGCATTGCGTCGCAACAGCTAAAAGCTGTCTACACACTGAACGTGACAAACCGACCATTGCAAAGCACTTGGACTACGTCAGAAACAGAATGGGGAATCCGTTCACTGTCAGAAATGTGTTGTGTCGCATGACTCGCGTCGATCACGCCGCATCCAGTGTATACAATATCACTGATTAAAATGCGTTCTATTATCATTTGATGCGTCTCTTGCGTCCGGTGTAGACATGGTGTTATGTTCTTTGAAAACAGTGACAACTTCGTTGCAGATAAGACTTGCAGGCTTTGCATTCACAAAACTAGGTAGGATGAACGTTCGGTTACAATGTAACCTTTGTTCTCTGAGTGAAGAGACTATCTCTCCATTATATGGGAATTTGATTCTCCAAATCAGGTGACGTGGATACTCTTTAAGACAATCCGGCTGTGCTGTTCACGCTAATTAGTGCCCTATAAAACACTCATAGTGGATTCATTGCTATCCTTTGATCAGAACTTGTCCCAGAGCGGCCTCAAGGTGGAGAGATAGTCTCTTCACTCAGAGTACAAAGGTTACATCATAACCGAACATTCTCTATCATTCTCTATCGAGACTATCTCTCCATTACATATTCCATATGTATGGAAAACTCTGTAAGACACCCCGCAAAGGGATGGTGCAGTGACCAATGAACTATTTACAATATTTACATATTTACAAACTTGAGCCACGTACCAACGCTACCAAAGGCTCACCTCCCCTGACTAATTCAGGAATGGAGGGCAGAGGCCTTGCTAATGCATGAGTAACTATTCATCTGGACCTGAAGTCCAGTTTAGATGGCATGTTCCTTTCTAGTTGCTCCCAGCACCAACTCTCCAAAGGAGGGGCTAGCTGCAACATTCAGTCTATAAAACTTTGTAACTTCATTCTCTGAAGAAGTAATGGAAGAAGGCTGAATGGGGGAAATGCATAAAGTTGGCCCTGGGGCCACTGATGTGCCAGGGCATCTATTCCGAGAGGGGGATTGTCCCTCCCCAATGAGAAGAACAGGGGACAATGTGTCGATTCCCTGGAGGCAAACAGGTCTGCTAGTGCTTGACCGAACCTGTGCCAGATCTCCATGACCACTTCGGGGTGCAGTCTCCACTCCCCTGGGTTCGGTCCACCCCTGGACAGCTGATCCGCTGCCATGTTTGTGGACCCAGGCACATGTACTGCCCTCAGTGACAAAAACTGCTACAGGAGATCCGAGGCCCATTTGTCTGTTGACATAAGCTGCCACTACTGTACTGTCTGTCTGGACTAGTACATGATACCCCTGAAGGCGTGACCAGAAGTATTGCAGTGCAAGATGTACTGCCTTTAATTCTAGCACATTGATGTGCTGACTTGTCCAGTGACTGCTCTAGCACCCCTTGATGCCCCATCCTGCATGGACTGCCCCCCAGCCTAGCTAGGGGGCAGTCCAATTGTTCCAATTGTTACCTGCATCCAATTGTTCTGCAGGAACAATTGGATGCAGGTAAATCTACTTCCACTCTCAGAGGTATCGTGGCTGCAATTAAGGCTGCTTGAGTGGGGAATTACAAATTATCAGAGAGCTGTGTTAGCCTGATTTCTCAATTCCTCAAAAGGTGCACTAAGATGTACACCAGTTGTCAATGGCATACTGGCCCCAGAATACTGCCTCTTGCTGTGTTTTGGCCACACCTCCACCAGCGGAGGGCTGCACAGAGCCTCCACGTCACCATAACCTTCCTTGACCGAGGCGTTTGGGGATGAAACCCTAGTTGGAAAAGGCATCGCTGTACAGGACGCATATGTAGAAGAGCAAGTGGCACTACCTGTATTGTGGCAGCCATAAAGCCCATTAGGTGAAGACAGTCCCCAGGTGACTGTCTTTCCTACTCGGAATTGAGAGATGCACTCTTTTATTGTCTGTTGTCTTTCTAAGGTTAAAGTCACAATTGTTTTCCCGGAGTCTAAAATCAGCCCCAAAAACTGTGTGACCTGCGATGGCTCCAGTTTGCTCTTCTGCATATTTATGCAAAGACCCAAGCTTTAGATATTATTTACAAGGACAGACATATGCTGCCTGCACATTTCTTTTGTTTGTGCACAAACCAACCAATCATCTAGATAGTTCAGAACCCTGACACCAAGATGTCCATACACCTTGTGAATGTTCAAGGGCCAAGGCAATGCTGAAAAGGATGACTCTGAACTTGTAGGTCCTGTCTCTGAACCGGAACCTCAGAAACTGCCAATGACCCTTCCAGATTGATATCTGAAAATAGGCATCTTTGAGGTGTTAATTGGCAAACCAATCGCCTTTGTTTATTGCTCGTCATACCTCGTCAGGAGCGAGGTGGTGGGTGCCCCTGGCCCCTTCCACCATCTCTCTTCTTATATTGTTGAGCCTTTCCCCTTCAAAATGCCTCCAGCTGAGACCTCAGATCCCTGGGACCCCACTGATACTCTGGGGAATCCCTTGGCTGAGTCTGTCTCGGTCTGAAGCTTCTACGCTGACCAAGTGTGCTCGAAAACTCCTTAGCATAACGGCGGGCATCCTGGGCCTGCTGTAGCATATGGAGAGCATCTGGTCTGAACATGGTGGAAGGCTCGACGGGCAGTCTAGAGAGACAATCACGATCCTCCTGCTGGAGTCTTGATTGTGACAACCACAAGTGGCGCCTTGCCACCCAAAAAGATGACATGAATTTTCCTGCTGCCTCTGCCTGTTCTTTCATATTTACAGACAACACAGAGGAAACTTGCTTAATCTCATCCAGTCAACAAATCCTCCTCATCTTGAGCCTTCCGACTCAGCTCTCACAGATGTAATGAAAGAATGGCACCTTTGTTCGCTAATTTAGTCTTAACTGCCATGGCTTTATGCATTTTAGATAACAAACCATCCATTATCCTGCAGTTTTTACTAAGACAGCCAACCTTGCCCAAAACAGACTTGTTGGAAGGTGATATAAAAGCCGCCATGTATTGGTCTATTGAGGGCAAAGACCCACATCCAATTTTTTCTGCACCAGTCACATTCGCCAGATTTCTGCTAGTCTCTGACCACCTGTGAGGGGCTGTTGGTGTGCCAAATTGTTTACGCACAACCACCTCAAAGTCTGTAAGAAGGGGGACTTTGACTGGACCAGGCTGAGCCTCCGCCTCCTCTTCAAATCTTAAGAGATGGTTGGACAGATTCACCGGCATAGGGATATCTAACGCTTTGGCTGCATATGATAATTCATACTCAGAAAGTAGAACTGAAATGACATTCATTACAAGATGATTAGTTAAAACATTTCAAATACACCTGCAGAATATTTTTCTAGTCATGTATTTCGCCATTGAGGATTTCTTAAAAATAGTGTGTAAAAATCTTGTCTCGTCTCATTCTCATAAACTCAATCTTGAGTCTCGTCTCGTCTCGTGAACTACCTGTCTCGTCACACCCCTACCCCCATGTCATCCAAGATGTCCATGTCTTTCTTTCGTCAGTCGAAAAGAAATGAAGGTTTTTGATGAAAACATTCCAGGATTTTTCTCCATATAGTGGACTTCAATGGCCTCCAGATGGTTGAAGGTCAAAATTACAGTTTCAGTGCAGCTTCAAAGGGCTTTAAATGATACCAGACGAGGAAAAAGGGTCTTATCTAGAGAAACAATCGGTCATTTTCGAAAAAAATACAACCGTTTTTTATAAACACAAAATATCACCTTGAACGTACTTCCCGCTTCTGCATTCTTCAAAAAGCTTACGCTGTATGTCCTACTCCTTCCCTATTCTACTTACGGAAAAAAATTAAACTGGTGCCGTGTTCGTTCCATAAGTAGAATAGGGAAGGTGTAGGATGTACAGTGTAAGCGTTTTGAAGAATGTGGAAGCGGGAAGTACGTTCAAGGCGATATTTTGCGTTTATAAAGCATAAACGGTAGTATTTTTTCAAAAATGTGCGATCGTTTTGCTAGATAAGACCCTTATTCCTCGTCTGGGATCGTTTAAAGCTCTTTGAAGCTGCACTGAAACTGATATTTTGACCTTCAACCGTCTGGAGGCCATTGAAGTCCACTATATGGAGAAAAATCCGGGAATGTTTTCATCAAAAACCTTAATTTCTTTTTGACGAAAGAAAGACATGAACATCTTGGATGACATGGGGGTGAGTAAATTATCAGAAAAAGTTTATTTAAAAGTGGACTAATCCTTTAAGCACATCCACATCATCATCTTCTGCTGCCTCAGAGGGGAAAAGGTTTCTCATCTAAGAACTTGTCTGAGATGAGCCCTCACTGGGAGGATCTCTTCTCATATGTTTAGCTTGAGGAGATTGTGGCTGTTTGGTTCCAAAAAAATGCAAACGAGAGCATAAACAAGGGCATAATAAAACAGTCCATGCATGTTGAGGGATCCTCACGAGCCTTAAATGCATGATCATATCCCAGACATGCAATACATGTATCATGCCCATCTTCAACAGGCAGAGCAGTAGCACACATTCTGCAGATATGACTGTTTCTTGCCATTTTTTTTTTTTTTTGCCAGGATTCAAACCCGCGATTTCTTGACTGTACCCCGAAGTGATGAGCTAGGCTCGAACATGCGGTGCCACCCGGGAAACTCTGTGAATGTTTACACACTGTTGTACATTTACCATATCTGACTGGATTAGCCACTTCGCAACACACCAGAGACACTGAGAATTGGATGACAGAAGTTCGCTCAGATCTTACTATGAACAGTAAGAACACCAAGCTGCTCCTAGGCGTGTTAGCTTTCGCCACCGCGTGCAATACGCCTCACAGAGCACTACAATCAATGTAACAGATGAGAAACTTACAACAGCAATCCCGGGAGGTTGCCCGAAGACAGATGCCCAACCTTACGGTAAGTAGATTATATGTTGAACGAAGTATAGAGCTTCCACGTCCTGCACCAAAGTGGAGATCAAAGAAGCAATGAATGCACGCCACTATGACTGGTTTATAGGGCACTAATTAGGGCATGACCGGCACAGCCGGATTGTCTTAAAGAGTATCCACGTCACCTGATTTGGAGAATCAAATTCCCATACATGTGGAATATGTAATGGAGAGATAGTCTCGATACGATAGAGAACGCATAGTTGTCTTTCCATTCTTCTTTGTATGCCCTATTTTCGCTGTCAACTTTCCCCTTTAGACTCTTTGATGCTGCCATTTTCTCTCACCAGCTTAAATGTTAACATTACTCTGCAAACGATGTAACGGCATACCTCCAGCAGGCAAATAATATTAATAATAATAATAATAATAATAATAATAATAATAATAAAGCAGTTTAGTACGTGAGGATGCCAAGTAATAATTCTGAGTGTAAAAGCAGACTATGTCAAATAATTATTACAATAAGTTAGGCTCCATTGTGTAACAAGCAAATTAAAATGAGACACATTTATTATTCACAATATGGACAGAGGAAATAAAACATAGTTTGTTAAGAGCATGACTCAAACATGACAGTGAAAATGGGCTTATTCAAGTACTCTTTTTTTTTTTTAGTTATTTTTATCCATTCTGCATCTCCCACATATGTGTGTTTTAGCAGGGCGGTCTGTGTTGCAAGTTGGTGAATGAAGATACTTGCCAGGTCACTACTACACTTTATTAATTTATCCAGTGTAAAACCCGGACTGTCCTACTACAGGATTTAACACAGAGTAGCAGCTCAATACAAGTTAAGAGACTGTAACAGTCTGTCACAGGCAATTCTAGTTGCATTTTTCATCAATTAATTTAAATTATACTTTGACCCCTGCACTACGGTCTTGTGGACTTAATGGACGTGAACGCGGCAGCCATTGTAAATACACAAAACTGAAAGTGTGCCATTTGGGAGTCAGCCAATGTTTTCATGTCTAGGATTTTCACAGTTACAAGCTACAAGTATGTGATTAAGTCTCAACATAATATATTATACACTATTATGCGATTAATTCTCAAAATAATTAATATATCATACATTTCAGTTAAGCATGATCTGCTGTGACATCACAAGTTGAATTGTGGGATACAGAGCTGCTTGATGTGTATATCAGAGAAGACTCGCTCCCTCTGTCAAAATCGAGGGGACGAGGGTCTGTCCATATAAACTTCCCTCGTCCTCTTCACGAAGTGGAACGCTCTTCAAAATGGCGGCAGAGTTTCCCCCAAGGGGAAGTGCTTAGGGAAGTTTGTGAGTGCGTGTCTAAAATTGGAGTGGAACGCAGCCTGTGTGTTGAGCTACAGTATGTTGTTCCATGGTCCACCTAGTGGATTTTGTGTGAAGCACAACACACTTATTTAAATTCTAAGAAGTGTGTCTGCAGGAATCATTATGATCATGAGTGACAAACTGTGTTATGCCCATTCTTCAAGGCCACACCTGTAAGAATAAACTCAAATTTGGGTTTCTCTATACAGAGAGTGATCATTATTTACCCTCCATCAGTTGTGGACTTGCTCCAACAAGTGCAGGATCCTCAATACTGCCCTCAGCCTGAGCTGTGTGAGAGAGAAAGAGATCAGAATGAAAACACAGTGACATTAAACCACACAAACACATACGCAAAGCAGAGAGGAAAGTTTAGACTGAAAGAAACTTATTCTGTAAAACATCACACTGTAAACATTCACTATATGGGACATCAATTATAGAAAAATATAGTATAACTGGGGCTTTTTTATTATTTCAAATATATTTATAAAAAAAAAAACAGTTATTTAGTTTCACTTAGTTATTTTTTTTCAGTTTAATTTTAACCTGTTACCTTGCTTGTAGTTGTTCTTCAGCTGCAATAATATCACAGTTTCATGATATCACAATATTGCGGTTACATCTCTAAAATGTGTAATATTTTTTTGCAATGTCTGGCTAAAAAACAACTTTTTTTCTCCACTGAACACTATATATACATTTTGAATTTAATTATTTTCTGTAAAAGACTTAAAAAAAAAAAAAAAAGTTGAGTTGAGCCAGGCATGTGATCAGCTAAAGAAAAAAAAGAAGATATCAGTAGATAATGCAAAATTATAAGCAACTCAAACACACAGCACTTGCAGAGCTGCATTTTCCTTTTTACTGCATGCAGTGCATCGGACTATATATTTATATAGTTACGTCACAACCGTTGCGATTTGAAGATAGCACTAAGACACATCACATCCTCGCATCCATGCTTTGTCAAAAATCATTAAAAATTACTGGGCAACTGGTAAATGACACAGTTTTGGCGCCAATTTTTACTCACATTTGGCGTTTTGAACCCTGGCAAACACGCTAATACTGTCCCGCAAAATGGCACTGCAAGCGCATGCAGCGCGGTTGAAGCAATCCGTCTATGAAATAAATGTATTAGAAAACATTTTGCAGTTTATTTAGTGATTACCACCCCCTTTGTCTTTTTTGAGGGGTTCACCTCCTTCAGCCATCCAAAACACAGGTAAGTGACTGACTGCACCAACCGGAGGGGAAGGGGTCGTGTTACTCTCTACGCTGCACACAGCCTGAGGGATTCCTCCTCTTTACGAGACATAAAAAACAGCTCATACTGCAGAAATGGTATCATGAAAATTTTTAGTGGTTTTGAAACCGTGACGCTTTCAATCCACAGTGTAGGAGCCATTTTAATGCAATTCATGTTTTGTCCATGGGGTGTCACTCTCAAGTGGCTGTATATTTAGAGCATTTAGAACACATATTAACGAGACAACAGGTGTGTTTGGTGGCTGAGAAGCAAACAGTTTTTGACCATGCTAACCATGCTAATCGTGCTAAGCCATACACTGTTTTACTGCACAGATGATTGTTTACGTGTTGACATGGATTATGGATAAAGTGTTCTGTTTGCAAGGTATGAACTTTATGCTCAAGAACAGTATAAGAACGAGAGCTCACAGGAAACTGATTGGAAGCAGTGTTTATTGACTGGAACAAAATAAAGTTTTGCATTTTAACATCTGCGTGTATGGATTTCATGGGCACGCGTACTTAACGTGCTTACTTCTGCCACCGACACCAATGGCTTAATGGAAGGCCGTAATACATGGTATACCTTGACATCGACAACCGGCCCATGCCTACTGGACACTTGTTCTAGGGGCAGTCCTGCCCAGAGAAACAAAGGGTCCGACCAGGGGCTGAAGGTTTGGCGACAGGCGGTGTCCAGGCATGCTGTGGTATTCACAGATGCCTCTGTCACTGGCTGGGGTGATATGTACAATGGGCATGCAGTCTAAGGTCTTTGGAAGGGACCCCATCTACATTGGCACATCAATTGCCTCGAGTTGCTGGCAGTACGTCTTGCACTGAGATGCCTAAAAAAGGGCCTACAGGGCGAAGACGTGCTGGTTCATATGGACAGAACTGTGACTGTTGCGTACATCAACAATCAAGGTGGTCTACGCACCCGTCGCATGTCGCAACTCGCCCACCATCTTCTCCTCTGGAGTCAGAAGCATCTGAGATTGTTTTGCAGCATTCACATTCCTGGTACACTCAACCGTGTGGGCGACGAGCTATCATGAGCTGTGCTCCCAGGTGAATGGAGACTCCATTCCCAAGTGGTCCAGCTAATTTGGAGATGCTTCAAAGCTGTTCAGGTAGACCTGTTTGCCTGTCCAGAAACCTCTCACTGCCAGTTGTTTTAGTCCCTGGCCGAAGGAAAACTCGGCACGGGTGCACTGGCACACAGCTGTCAGCCTACCCAAATATGCGTTTCCCCCATTGAGCCTTCTCGCACAGACCCTGTGAAAAGTTAGGGAGGACGAGGAGCAGATCTTGCTAGTTGCGCCCTATTGGCCCAACCAGACCTGGTTCCTAGAACTGATGCTCCTCACAATAGCCCCTCCCTTGCGGATTCCTCTGAGGAAGGATCTACTTTCTCAGAGACGGGGCACCCTATGGCACCCGTGTCCAGTCTAGGTGACTTACCCCAAGAGGTACTTAATACCATTGCTTTAGCATGAGCACCGTCTATGAGACTCACTTACGCTCTTAAGTGGAACCTGTTCATCGAGTGGTGTTCTTCTCGACAATTAGAACACTGAAAGTGTTTGATCAGTCCTGTGCTTTCCTTCCTGCAGCAAGGGTCTCCCTCCACCCTCAAAGTTTACATTGCTGCAATTTTTGCTTATCACGACCCCATAGGAGGCAAGTCATTAGGGAAGCATGACCTGGTTGTCAGGTTCCTTAGGGGGGCGAGGCAGTTAAGTCCTCCTCGACCTCCTTCCATACCCTCTTGGGACCTCACTTTGGTGCTCAGAGCACTTCAGATTGCCTTTGCAGTCAGTTGATCTTTTGGTTGCATTGGCCTCCATCAAGAGGGTAGGGGACCTGCAGGCATTTTCGGTCAACGAATCATGCCTAGATTTTGGGCCAGGCGATGCCCACGTGGTACTGAGACCCTGGCCTGGATATGTGCCCAAGGTTCCCACTACTCCTTTCAAGGACCAGGTGGTGAACCTGCAAGCACATCCCCTGGAGGAGGCACACCCAGCCCAAGCTTAGCTTTGTCCTGTACGTGCATTACGAATGTAACTTGACTGGACAAAGTTTTTGGACCTCAGACCAGCTCTTTGTCTGTTACGGAGGCCAGCAGAAGGGAAAGGCTGTCTCCAAGCAGAGGATGGCCCATTGGTTAGTGGATGCCATTGTCTTGGCTTACCAAGCACAAGGTTTGCCCTGCCCACTCTACTAGAAGTGTTGCATCCTCCTGGGCGCTGGCACATGGCACCTCGCTGACAGGTGTCACCCAGCCCACAGCTCTACAAATATCTAACACATTCGCTAGATTCTATAGCCTTCGTGTTGAGCTGGTCTAATCCTGCATTCTCACCTCAACCAGTCAAAATAAGAAAGAAGCATTTTTTTCTCAAAATTGGTGATTTTCGTTTTTTTTTGCAGAATCTGTTAGTTGAGATCATGAAGAAGCCTTTCCATGTTTGAGATAGCAGTATTGGTATATTTAAAAGCGTACATTTTGAGGTTGAAATCGGCTTGTTTTTCGGAGATTCTAGCACGCAGTAGGGGCGTGTTATTGTCTGTGTGTATTTCCATACTGGGAAGCGTGGCTACTTATTATGCAGCGCCCTGGCCGGCTCTAGCTGATATCAAAATTCAATGAAGAACCGTGGCCGTTACACCGAAAATGTTTTGAAGTACTTCTTCGACAAGCCGGATGCTTATGAACAAGCGCTCACTGATTCTGAAGACGATCTGAGCGACGATGAAAGCGCCATAATAAGACATTACCTCTCTGGAGTCGGGTAACGCACCGGCGCATTTTGCAGGATTTTTTTCACATTGCAGCAAAACAGACTTAAAATACTCCGTCATTTTTTGTCATAGAGACATAAGTAATATATCAATTGAAACTATAGAATGTCTTCTTTTATTTGTGTACACTCAGAGTAAAAACAAAATGTTGTGCTTTTTGAAAAATAAAGAAAACTAACATGATGCGTGATCTCTCGTCTCCCTCTGAACGCAGTCCAATCTGATAGTTCTCAGAAAATGAACTGTAACTTAGTGAATACTAATCACAAAACAATTATACTTATGTCTGAAAAAACGTTGAAATGTCAAGTTTTAAATCATGTAAGTCAAATCGAAAACAAACCTTCTGTGTTTATGTAATCTGTATGAAAAGAGAGCCATGTCAGACGCCCGTGATTCAGCTCATTATCCGCTAATGCGGCCACGCCCACGGAGCCAGCGCTATTCAGACGCAAATTCAGTCAATACATGCATTCATCATCTCAATCGTGTATTTATTGTCTTGAAAAGTGTTTTGAATAGCCATAGTTAGCGATCTCTGGCCTCTGTTAGTTCAGTTAGTATCCTTTATTATTAATAGTATGTGGTCCATGCAGCTTTACAGGGGGTATGGCTTATCTAAATGAGATGTAAATGAGCCCTATTGTCACTCCCAGCAGGTGAGAACAGGTGAGAACTGCAACTTTAGAGGCGTTTTTCTCCCTATAGAGCTTTCTTGAGTGCCTACATTCAAATGGCCACAACTTCTCCAAATATTATCATGTGTTACACATCGTTGGAAAGCTTGGAGACTACACTTTCAGAATCTGTGAATAACTCAAAATGCCCCAGAACCAACTTGTGTCCCTACTTTCCGTGACTGGTCACATATGTGTGACCCTGAAGGAATCCCTATGTGTATTTTTCACGGTAGCTCCTAAACGGAAGCCCATGTCTTTCCCTCAGCAGAGTCTACTCTGCCGTCTCTGCCATGTGTAGCGTCCACCCAAACCGGGTGAGAGCCACTTCAGAGACTTCCATATGAAGTACGGCCCTACGGGATTAGTCCATGTGTTTATACTCCACCAGACCTCCTGTGGAGGATGTGGCTTCTGCAGCATCTCTTTTACTATGGAAAGGGTGTGCTTTCCCAGTGTTATCCAAGTTCACTGTGTGGGCAGTCTCCATCTCTCTGTGTAAACCCTGTCCCATCTTCAAGAGGGTTCAGCAGGCTTACGCAGGGCACTGTAATGCGGCAGCAACTGTGGCACTTTGGTAGGGATCCCAGTTCATCAGTCATCAACGTGACATCGAGAGTGGCTGACTGAAAGGGAACATTTTGGTAACGTATGTAACCCTTGTTCCCTGAAGAAGGGATCTGAGACATCATGTCCTGTCACCACAGTTGCTGTACTGCTGCTGGGGTGCTGGGTCACCAAGTCCGGCTCGGCTCCTCAGTGAAAAACTGAAGTATGCGATGCACCTGCTGATCATTAAATACCTGCGCTGTGGGACGCTGCAGCTGGTGCAATTATCGCATGCCAATTTGCATTGGCTCGTTTAGTTACACTCAAAGTAGATTGGCCTCTATAGTGAGATACCAATTTGTCTGTCACGTCTGTCGACGTGACATCTCCATTCCCTCCTTCAGGGAATAAGTTACATACATATCCAAGACATTTTATTTAAAGCTAAATAAATTAGTATATTGACATAATAGCATTATATTAAGCGCTGCTTGGTTATAGTTCCTGATTCTGTTGCTAGTCATGACTCACGTGAGCCACCTGCTGGGGCAGTTTGTCTACAGAAAAAACCCTGCTAGGTACTTTTATGACACCCATGCTTCCTGACAGAAGGAGAGGTGACAAACTTAAGCTATTTGTGACAAACCAAATAGTCACCAAGAAGATAAAGAGTCTTTGATCTCCAGATCAAAAGAGACAGAGACAATGCAGACCTGTTCTGTTTATCGGAGTGACCTAACATTACAGAAAAACCAACATAGACAATTCTACAACTAAAACTGCATCGAATTGTTCCAAACAATTTGAAACTAACTTAGCAAACATCTTTCAACTGCATACATTTTATATCATGTCCACACATACTACCTGTAACAAGTTATGCTTTAGAACACCCACAACTCATGTAACTGCGTAACTATTGAATGGCTGAATGAAAGTATTTGTTTTTAATGTTTTTAATTCTCTTCCTCTCCTCTAAATCATGTCTTGAATGAAATCTGTGTAAAATGTATCATATTCCATTTAATAGAAATTATGTCTATAATGGTACTCTCTGCCAAAGCCGGCATTTCCATAGACCGGACACTTATTTTATGCCATCCAAATTTCACTCACTTTTCTTTTCTTTTACTTAACTTTCTTTTCCATTGAGAGTCTTGTGTTCTAAGTTTTTCCGCAAAGTTTAACCAATGACTTTTGCCGTCTCAACTTTAAACTCCAGCCACGACAAGAGACTTCCTTTCTTTTTTGCCAGTACGTGATTGGTTTTTACCAAACTACCATCCAGACATGAAAAGACCCTGCAACAAATCATGGACTCGGAAAACCCTTCTCTGCACGCTGATGAGGAGATTCACATTTAACCCTCTGGAGTCTGAGGCTGATTTGGGGCCTGGAGAAGTTTTGACATGCCCTGAGATTTGTGCTTTTTTCAGTTGTTCATAAACATATAAATGATAAAAGTGTCATTACACTGTATTCAGCACAAACTAGGCTACCATAATATGTGAGGAACATGTATGTACATGTTTGTGTTTTTGAAGGAATAACGTTTATGCGTGGTTATTGAAAAAACAAAAAAACTTAAGTCACTGAAATAAGGCCAAAAAAAATAATATAAAATATGTGTTCACAAGACTTCTGGGTACTGGAGATTGTAGACTTGAGTTTTTGCTTCAAAATTATGTATAAATTATCCTTCCTACTCCTTCATATAAAACAATAGAGAGATTTAAATTTTCTAAAACATCTTTGGTCAAGAAACACAGTATGCGTGGAGGCGTGAATCGTCATGAATAATGGGTGATTCACACCTGAGAAGACAAAAGAATTGCATAAAGAGCTCTAATGACCTGCATAATAATGAGCTCTTTCAGACAGGTAGGCTGTGAAAAAACCCCTCTGTCTCAAGCTCATCATGGTGTAAATCAAACATACAGAAAAAACAGCAATACTGTGAAATATTATTACAATTTAAAATAATGGTATTCTATTATATACTTTAAAATATAATGTATTTCTGTGATGCAAAGTGTCTGAACAATTATGTTACCTCTATGGCATTTCATATAGGCTTTTAGCTTAAAAGCATGCACATTTGGAGAAATATTGATGGATTCTCATATGTTTGTCAATTTTCTATACAGAGGAGTAATATTTATTCAGGATTTATTGTCATTACTATGAATGCTGGATACTGTGTTTTCAATTCATACTTGCAGCCGGAGGGCGCTCTGTACACCTTTAGTCCACAAATGCCTGCTAAAGAAGAATAGGCAATCCAGGAACTAACCGAACTAACAGAGGCCAGAGATCGCTAACTATGGCTATTCAAAACACTTTTCAAGACAATAAATACACGACTGAGATGATGTATGCATGTATTGACTGAATTTGCATCTGAATAGCGCTGGCTCTGTGGGCGTGGCCGCATTAGCGGATAATGAGCTGAATCACGTACTTCTGACATGGCTCTCTTTTCATACAGATTACATAAACACAGAATATTTGTTTTCGATTTGACTTAAACGATTTAAAACCTGACATTTTAACCTTTTTTTAGACATAAGTCTAATTTTTTTGTGATTAGTATTCACTAAGTTACAGTTCATTTTCTGAGAACTATCAGATTGGACTTCGTTCAGAGGGAGACGAGAGATCACGCATCATGTTAGTTTTCTTTATTTTGCAAAAAGCACAACATTTTGTTTTTACTCTGAGTTTACACAAATAAAAGAAGATATTCCACAGATTAAAATGGTGTATAACTCTTAATTGCATGTGCAACATTGACGGAGTATTTTGAGTCTCTTTCACACTGGTAAGAAAAAAAATGTGGTAGTATCGCCGGCGATACCTCAGACCTTAGAGTGTTAAAGTCGACTCAAGCAAGTACCTCCAGATTCTAAAACTGAACTGATGCATTTAAATTAATGATTCATGGTTCGTTCAGGTCAGGTCTTTTGAAGTGAATATTTTGCTAGAAATCCTCATCATATTCTCTCCCTCTTAAAACTCCTTCTCTCTCATTTTCTTTCTTCCTGCAACACGTATGAATGTTTGTGTGTGTGTGTGTTTGTGTTAGAATAAATAAAGTCTCTTGTAGTTTTTAAAAGAAAGGGTCTTGTATCATGTGCTTGTAAAATTTAATGTCTTAAACTGTCGATCTTGTTACCACGCTCTAATCAGTGTTTTCACGATAGTTGGATATTCACATCCGTTACAAGAGTTTATTACAATCTGAGCAGATGAACGCTGGATGATTCTGATGAGAAATCTGATGAAGTTAAAAACACAGAATAGTTGTAATACATGTGTGGCAAGGGGGGCGTGATTCAGCGAAGTCTGCAGCGGGAGAGAGAGGCAGGAGACGCGCAGTGAGTGAGTGGGTTAAGCGCAAATAACAAACACCTGTCTCTTGTTTCAGTAATTGCCGTGGAAAGAGTATAAAACGCCAGGAGAAGCAGGAGCGAGGGAGAGAGAGAAGGACTACTGGCTGCCACACTCCTGGATTCCTGCCTGTGTGTTACTGGAGTGAATTTATCTTTGTTTATGACTGTTTTGGTGCCTGTCTCCACCTCCATAACCATCCGGTTATGGAGGTGGGGACAATGGCCCGGGTCCCGGATGTCCCGCAGGCTGCCCCCGGTCAGGCTGGGTGGTACCAAATACCTGTGAGTATCAAGGGGGGTACCTATCAGGCATTGGTGGATTCAGGATGTAACCAAACCTCAATTCATCAAAGTCTGATACAATCCGGGGCATTGGATACGAGCCACATGGTTAAGGTGCGGTGTGTGCATGGGGATGTGGTGGAATATCCTATTGTGCCAGTCATTATCCAATTCCGGGGCCAAAAGCATAGTGTTGAGGTGGCAGTTAACCCGCACCTCCGGCATCTGTTAATTTTGGGAACCAATTGGCCAGTGTTTACAGAATTATTGGGGGCTTTATGTACGGATGCCTCTTGGGGAAAAAATGCACCAAAGGGGAACGTGAGTGTGCAGGCGGGAGAGACTGAACCGGGACCACTGGGTACTGCCTCAGGGGAACAGAGCGAAATCGAGAGACTTATTCTCTCAGAGAACAAAGATTTTCCCCTGGAGCAGTCTCAGGATGAGATGCTGAAACGTGCGTTTGAACAGGTCAGTACCATCGACGGACAGCCTCTCCATCCTGGACAACCGCTTACCTATCCATATTTTGCAATTATTAAAAATAGATTGTATCGAGTGACCCAAGACGCTCAGACAAAAGAAGATACAACCCAGTTATTAGTTCCTAGGAGCTGCCGGGAAATGCTTTTTCAGGCGGCTCATTCTAATCCAATGGCTGGTCATTTAGGACAGGTGACGACATTAAATGACGCCTCATGACCCGATTTTTTTGGCCGGGCATTCACGAGAATGTGCGCAGGTGGTGCGCGGCTTGTCATGAATGTCAGTTGGTAAAACCACCGGCCACCCCAAAAGCGCCTTTGCGCCCACTTCCATTAGTGCAGGTCCCCTTTGAAAGAATTGGCATGGACCTCATCGGGCCATTAGAGCGATCAGCAAGAGGACATCGTTTTGCATTAGTCATTGTGGATTATGCGACACGTTATCCAGAAGCAGTGGCTCTCCGCAACATTTCCGCTAAGAGTGTTTTCTTTAATCTCCCGAGTGGGGATTTCCAAGGAAATCCTCACTGGAAGTGTTTATGTCACGGACGTTACACAAACTTTACGAGTTATTGGGCATTAAATCGATTCGTACCAGCGTCTTTCACCCACAAATGGATGGGCTGGTCGAACGTTTTAATGGTTGGAACCCCTGTTGTTCGCTGTACGAGAGGTCCCGCAAGCCTCCACGGGGTTTTCCCCCTTCGAGTTATTCTATGGTCGTCAGCCCAGGGGGGTGTTAGACGTCATAAGAGAGGCTTAAGAGGACAGACCTTCTCAATCCAAACACGAAATTCGGTATGTGCTGGACCTGAGAACAAAACTTCCACACTTTGGGGCGGCTCTCTATGGAGAATTTGTTACAGGCCCAGGACAAACAGGGCTGGCTGTATAACAGTGGGACCAATTTGCGTAAATTTGCACCGGGAGATAAAGTGCTTGTATTACTCCCAACGTCAAGTTCAAAATTACTTGCAAAGTGGCAAGGACCGTTTGAGGTCACACGGCAAGTTGGAGAGCTCGATTATGAGGTAGTACGCTCAGATAGGAGAGAAGCACATCAAATTTATCACCTTAATCTCCTGAAAAAATGGAATGAGGGAGAATCAGTGATGCTGGCGACAGTGATTAGCGGAGAGGATGATCTCGGGCCAGAGGCGAATATAAAAAAAATAATCTCTCGCACTGGCCCCACGGGGAGATCATCTCTCGGCCTCCCAGCTCATTGATTTAACCAAATTACAGGCAGAGTTTGCTGACATGTTTTCTCCCCTACCTGGCCGTACAAACCTCATTCAGCACCATATTGAGACAGAGCCGGGCGTGGTGGTTTGCAGCCGGCCGTATCGCTTACCTGAACACAAGAAAAAAGTAGTTCAGAAAGAATTAGGTGCGATGCTTGAAATGAGGGTAATAGAAGAATCCAACAGTAACTGGGCGAGCCCGATAGTTTTGGTTCCTAAAACGGACGGCTCTGTGCGGTTCTGTGTGGATTATCGCAAGGTGAATGCTGTGTCGAAGTTCGACGCATATCCAATGCCACGGGTTGACGAATTGCTTGACCGGCTTGGTACGGCTTGTTTTTACTCAACATTGGACTTAACTAAGGGTTATTGGCAGATCCCCTTGTCTCCATTATCCCGAGAAAAAACAGCTTTCACGACGCCATTCGGATTACACCAATTTGTTACACTTCCATTCGGGCTGTTTGGGGCACCGGCTACCTTTCAGCGGCTGATGGACAGGGTGCTACGGCCCCATGCTGCATATGCTGCTGCCTATTTGGATGATATCATTATATTTAGTAATGACTGGCAGCGGCATATGCAGCATTTGAGGGCGGTCTTAAGGTCGCTGAGGGGAGCCGGGCTCACGGCCAACCCGAAGAAGTGTGCAATTGGGCGCGTGGAAGTAAAGTATCTGGGCTTCCACTTGGGGCATGGACAGGTGCGTCCCCAAATTGATAAGACTGCAGCAGTTGCGACCTGTCCGCGCCCTAAGACCAAAAAGGAGGTAAGACTGATCTTGACTGATCTTACTTAAAAAAAGCACGGGGGGGGGGGGGTTCAACGAAGTCTGCAGCGGGAGAGAGAGGCAGGAGACGCGCGGTGAGTGAGTGGGTTAAGCGCAAATAACAAACACCTGTCTCTTGTTTCAGTAATTGCCGTGGAGAGAGTATAAAACGCCAGGAGAAGCAGGAGCGAGGGAGAGAGAGAAGGACTACTGGCTGCCACACTCCTGGATTCCTGCCTGTGTGTTACTGGAGTGAATTTATCTTTGTTTATGACTGTTTTTGTGCCTGTCTGCACACCTTTTTGTTTGTGAAAATAAATAAAGCAGCCAGTAGTCAAAGCCGACCCTGTCGTCTTCCTTCCTACAACACGAACTCTGTTACAACATGACAAGCATGGACCGCGTGTCTGCCTCTGGATCAGCGTTAAAACACATCTGAATTTAGCAGTGAATATTTGCATTTTATTCTTTGCCATTATCCTAATTGAACACTCTGTGTATTACAGCTTCAGAATTATATTCATATAGACTGTCAACAGTGATAAGGTATAGCTAAGAGTGGTCCAGACCAACCTACGAAAGTATGACTTACAGAAGGTATACTTAACTAAGAACGTTTCAGGAAACACGTATTAATGTTAAGGTACAGCTTAAGGTATAATTTAAGAACGACGTAGACTTAAGAAGTTTTCGGGAAATCCAGCCCAGGACTGCAGGCAGGCCAATTCAGCACCTGGACTCTTCTACGACAAAACCATGCTGTTGTAATAGCTGCAGTATGTGGTTTTGCATTATCCTGCTGAAATGCACAAGGCCTTCCCTGAAATAGACGTCGTCTGGAGGGGAGCATATGTTGCTCTAAAACCTTTATATACCTTTCAGCATTCATAGTGCTTTTCAAAACATGCAAGCTGCTCATACCGTATGCACTTATGCACCCCCATACCATCAGAGATGCTGGCTTTTGAACTGAACGCTGATAACACGCTGGAAGGTCTCCCTCCTCTTTAGCCCGGAGGACACGGCGTCCATGATTTCCAACAAGAATTTCAAATTTGGACTCACCTGACCATAGAACACTTTTCCACTTTGAAACAGTCCATTTTAAATGAGGCTTGGCCCACAGGACACAACGGCGCTTCTGGACCATGTTCACATGTGGTTTCCTTTTTGCATGATAGAGCTTTAGTTAGCATCTGCAGATGGCACAGCGGATTGTGTTTACTGACAGTGGTTTCTGGAAGTATTCCTGGGCCCATTTAGTAATGTCATTGACACATTCATGCCGATGAGTGATGCAGTGTCGTCTGAGGGCCCGAAGACCACAGGCATCCAATAAAGGTCTCTTTCACAGGCTGGAGAGCCTCTGCCCATCTTTACTACTGAGAGACTCTGCCTCTCTAAGACATCCCTTTTATAGCTAATCATGTTACAGACCTGATATCAATTAACTTAATTAGTTGCTAGATGAAGGGTCTTCTTTTATATGTGTACACTCACAATAACAAAAAAAATATTGTGCTTCTGAAAAATAAAGAAAACAAACAGGATGCGCTTTCTGCCATCTCGGTCTCTGGAGCACGTTACAAAAATAAACCGAAACTAGTAAACTTGTATACTTGCCTCAGTTACGATAAGAAATATGTTTATAGAAAGCTTGAAATGTGAAATTTAAATGAATCAATTCAAATCGAAAACAAATATTGTCTGATTATGTAATCTGTACGAAATCAATGGGAGGTACAGGGGTAATCTGCTGAAATGTAGATGTTTATAATGTGTATGAACACCTCCCATTGAGGAAAGAAAAATGCCTAAGAGTGCAAATCTAGCTCTATTTGATGAATTAAATGTAAAAATGGATCAAAATATTCCTTTTTCAAAATGTTCCAATATTCTTACATTAAAATTCTATAAATGGTACTTTAACAACTGCACAAAACACCCACAGTGGTTTGTGATTTATTTTCATGAATAATTAAAAAAATGTTTCAAACTCTCTCCCTTTTATTCCATACTTTTATGGCCATGCGCACTTCCTGGCTGAGGAGAGAGGTGCCAAACTTAAGTTATTTGTAAGGACCAAATGCGTGAAAAGACAATGCAACTTGAGCCACTAGAAGATAAAGACATGCAGGCCTGTTTCTTCTGAGTGACCTCTGAGTGACACAACTGAAATCCACACAGAGACTGTTTTTACAAATAAACTGCATCAAATTGTTCCAAGATTATTCTAAATGGACTTATCAAACATAGTTCAACTGCACAATTCAATATCATGTCTATACATTCTACAATCCCTGATTGGTCAGAACTCCTCAAAGAGGTGGGACAAACACCTAAGTTTATATAGTCAGATAAGAATGACAAAAGTTGGAGTTGGAAACAGTTAAAGTGGGAACAAAGAAGATGACGGAGACATAGAACAGACGATGACGAGCAGACAAGCAGTGTCATTCAAGCCATCTAACTTCTCACTCACTCACTTTTCTTTTCTTTTAACTTTCCTTTCTTTTTACGTCGAGAGGCTCATGTTCTAAGTTAAGTTTTGCTGCAAAGTTTAATCAATGACTTTTTGCCATCTCAACTTTAAACTCCAGCCACGAGGGAGACTCCATTCGTTTGCCAGCACGCCCAAACGTAATTGGCTTTTCCACAACAAACCAGCGAACCCAGAAACCCCTTTTCTCCAAGCCAAGGAAGCCGACAAGGGAATCCGCATTCAAAGACACAAATGACAAGCAAGTACCTCCAGATTCTATAGCTGAACTAGTTCATTAAATTAATGATTCATAGTTCGTTCAGAGGTGCGTTTCCCGAAAGCATGGTTAGCCAACTATAGTCACAAGTCCCATTGAACTCTATTGGTAACGACGGAACTTATGACCATAGTTCGCTTTGGGAAACGCACCCCTGGTCAGGTCTTGAAATCATGCTCATCACTTCATTCTCTTGTAAAACTCTTTCTTTCTCACTTCCTTTCTTTCTGCAACTTTTATGAATGTGTGTGTGTGTCTGTTTGTGTTAGATATTAGTTTGTTAAAATAATCAATAAAGTCTCCTGTAGATTTTTAAAGAGAAGTGTCTTGTGTTATGTGCTTACAAATCTAATGTCTTAAACTGCCGATCTATGTTACCTTGCTACAAAATAGTGTTTTTACGATAGTGGGATATTCAAATCCACTACAGAACTTATGGTTGCGGCCCGTGCAAATGAACGCTGGATGATTCAGTTGCTCGTCGTACAGTGACTCTTTTAAAATCCCCTATAAACTAATTAATTATTTCATTTGAGCTTATTTGTCTTACACCGATGAAGTCACTTAATTCACGAAGTATTCTGTGTAGTCCTAAGACTTTCTATGTTGTGTTTAGCCTGTCCTTGTAGTCTCCTCTGTTAAATAAAACTACATACTTTGATTGAAGTTGTGGTGGTGTGTTATCTTCCGGTGCCAGACCATACTGGCCTAAAGAATTAAAGGTGGTGGCAGCAGTCTATTAGTAAATAAATTATTACAATACCTTTTCAGTAAGTGTATTAAACAACACAAGAACTGGCAATATTGTCTTGTTGTTGTTTTTTTGGCTTGAGACTTAGCGGCAACTCAATTTGAATGTAAAATGTAATTAACACGAGTCCCCACAAAGGGGAACTCCCACTGCTAACACCTCATTGAAATTAAGAAAGATCACAGCCTTGATCAATATTTATTTTGAAATAGACTATGTAGATGTTGTAGACTTTTTTAATGTTGTGTATAAGTGTAACAGTCGTCTTTAGCCTCCTTGTCAGAGTGACCAACTCCCATGCCGATAGACTGGGGTTTGAGTCCCGCTTAGAGCGGGCGGTTCAAACAGGAGGGGTTACATTGGTGCCATGACCCAGATGGGAGTGAGGTTTGGGGGGTGAATGTAACGGACATAGGCCGGTAAGAGCTGTGCGTTAAAACATCACTTCCCTGATCTCAAGAGGCATGCTAGAGACTGTGGTCTTTAGCCTCCTTGTTAGCGCGCCCGACTCCCATGCCGGAGGACCCAAGTTAGAGTCCTGCTCAGAGCGGGCGGTTTGAACTGGAGGGGTTACATAAACTATAATTATTTTTTTACTTGTACATGATAAAGAAATAAAAAAATAAAAACCATCTACAATACAATACTGTAGCCACTGTATTGGCAGTTTTAGCTTCATACTTCAAAGTAGTACAACGCTCTAAAAAAACTGGGAACCACTGTAATGTAATAATCTATAAATCTAGGCCCATTGAAAGACAGTTGTTGCTACAGTATGTTGTTCCATGGTCCACCTGGTGGATTTTGTGTGAAGCACAACACACTTATTTAAATTCTAAGAAGTGTGTCTGCAGGAATCACTGTGATCATGAGTGACAAACTGTGTTATGCCCATTCTTCAAGGCCACACCTGTAAGAATAAACTCAAATTTGGGGTTTTTCTGTACAGACAGTGATCATTATTTACCCTCCATCAGTTGTGGACTTGCTCCAACAAGCTCAGGATCCTCAATACTGCCCTCAGCCTGAGCTGTGTGAGAGAGAAAGAGATCAGAATGAAAACACAGTGATATTAAACCACACAAACACATACGCAAAGCAGAGAGGAAAGTTTAGACTGAAAGAAACTTATTCTGTAAATCATCACACTGTAAACATTCACTATATGGGACATCAATTATAGAAAAATATAGTATAACTGGGGCTTTTTTATTTCAAATATACAGTATTTATAAAAAAATCAGTTATTTATTTTCACACTTATTTTTTTAAAATGGCAACAATTTCAGTACAATTTTAACATGTTACCTTGCTTGTAGTTGTTCTCCGGCTGCTCAGCCAGATTTTTCTGGTTCATCTGGATGCTGGCCGTGATCTTCACAGATTCTTCTGGTCCAGAACACTCCATCTTATCCACTGTGTCTAACCTATCTGCATTCTCCATATCAGACTTTGATATACGCTCATGATTGTTCTGAGCTCCGTGAAAGCCAAGCCGAACAATGGTTTCTACAAATCAGAAACAAAGAGAATAAACAAAAGATTATTCATAGCTCCATATAAAATGTTAAATATAACATATTTCAACAACATTATATGACCAAACTCCATATTAAATCACAATCAGAAGTTTTTACAAACACTCAGTGGTGGATTAAAGTGAGTTTTGAGAAAAAGGCTGATATTAATCTTTTAAATTGTGTTATGTAGCTTGATGCTAATTGTAGCTCTACTGCACCTGTCGAACCAGGAGCTATATCTATTCTATATTTATCTGTTTTGTTACAAATAATGTCTGAGGAATGTGCCTTTCTTTCTTTCTTTCTTTCTTTCTTTCTTTTTTAAGAAAGACTTCAGATAAAAGGTGGATTAATGAATCTGGGATGAAAGTGGTGTTGATGCACAAGCCATGTAATGCCAGAATAAAGGCTAATAATGGCTGAATAAAAACAAAAGAATAATGAAGATTAATGGCTCATTTCCACTGAGCAGGGGTGCGTTTCCCAAAAGCATCTTTAGCCAACTAACATCTCAAGTTCCGTCGTTACTTACATAGTTCAACGATTTGGTGTTTCCCGAAACCATCGTTCAAACGAACATTCGCAAACTTGTGTGGTTGGAATGATGGCTCTTGAGCTGTGGTTAGAAGCATAGTTTCCTGTTTTTATGACATGTGGACTTAATAAATCATTATCTTGAGCGAAATAAGCAAGATGAAGTAAAATGTATATATTTTATTTTGAATATATACAAATGTCATTTATATATTTTAGTTTATCAAGAGATTTAAAGCACCTATTTTGAAGAGTGCGCATGTGCGTACATGCTCTGGTACGTAAGAACAAACATTTGATTTAATCTGGAAATTAAGCAAAATAACTGAGGAAAATGAGAATTAGTCCTCTAATGCCATGTCCGTAATTTATAGCAGAAATTCTAGCATTAATTCGATCTCAAATGGATTCATTTAAAGAAATTATTACTCCACCACCTGCATGACGTCATTCACCAACGTGGTTGAACGACAGGTTTGTGACAATACGGTTTCGGGATGGGTGATGGATGGGTCCAGGACCTGGAGATTGTAAAAGTGGGGCAGAAAACCGTTATCCGTTCAAAGGTATGCTAATGTTTTAAGCACCACACTCCTCGCTCTCTCTCATCTATCTGCGTGCTGTCAGAATTCAACAAACCAGCGTGTGTGTGTGTGTGTGTGTGTGAGAGAGAGAGAGAGGCGCGGGCGCGATCGAACAGTGGAAACATAAAAACATACTCCGTCATTTTGTTCATACAGGACATCTTTCAAACTGCAAAGTGTTTACTTATATTTGTGTACACTCACAATGAAACACAACATTGTGCTTTTGTCAAACTGTAAACTTGTCAAACTGTAACCTACAACTGTCACCTAATCAATCACACACACACACACACACACACACACGCTGGTTTGTTGAATTCTGACAGCACGCAGATAGATGAGAGAGAGCGAGGAGTGTGGTGCTTAAAACATTAGCATACCTTTGAACGGACGACAGTTTTCTGCCCCACTTTTACAATCTCCAGGTCCTGGACCCATCCATCTGTAAAAAAGACCTGGGCCTGCTGCAGCGACTTGCAGTTACTGTATAAAACAGCAGGCAGACGACATCTTGAACACTGCATTCTTCCCTCCATGCAAAGAAGTCTGGCGCCTTACGTATGTTTGTGCCGCGGATTCCCAAAATGCTTTGCATTCACCACTGGGAATACGTCATGATGACGACACATTAGCAATCCTTATTGGAGAGATTTATAAAGAATGAGGTGCCAAGATGGCGTCGTGGAGGACGGACGTGTAATTTGTAGTTCTGGCGGTTGTGGTAGTAATGTGATTAATCAGTTTATTTTAACTCTTCATATATACTTTAGTGTCTTCTATGTGAAAAATTTACCTTGATTTGCATCGACTTTTGCTAAATGGGAAGAAAGAGACGTGGTATTTCGAAAGCTATGGATGTTGAGATTGGCGCCGAAGTTGAACTAGCTTCTGACGCTTGCCTGAGCAACAGGTTGCTGACCCTCCTTCATCAAGTGATACGAAACACGATTTCAGTCTTTGTTTAGCAACGCCTTTTCCAGCGACTCCTGCAAAAAGTCCTCCCTCTAAAAAATCTAAAAAGAAATCTGAAACAAGAGAAACGTGGTGAAATCGCTGACATTCTGAATGCCATTCAAGCACTATCTGCAAAACAAGATGCTACTTTCCAAAAACTAATCTCCATCGAGAACTCGACTGATGCTACAACGAAAGCCGTTGACAACCTGTCTGTGGTAGTGCAGAAGCTTGTTTCTGATGTTAACGAGCACTCGGAGAAGATGTGCAGAATTGCAAGAGACATTACGGAGCTTCAATCTTCAGACAAGGATGTCAAATCTCGCATTGAGCAGCTTGAGCGGTACAGTCGGCGTTGATGTTTAAAGGTGCACGGGGTTCCTGAAACCAAGAATGAAGATCTGCATTCGATTGTTAAGAATATTCTCGAACATGTGGCACCTGGCGTCTCTGGTAACCTCAATGACGCACTTGACGTGATGCACTGGGTTGGGAGACGGAACCAGGATCATGGCACTCATCGAAACATCATCATAAGATTTTCTACACGATCATTCAGAGACACCGTTTGGAAGGCTGCGAAGGATAACACATATCTGAAAGAGTCTCATCTACGCATTTCAGAAGCATTGATTCCTGCAGATGCTGCTGCAAGAGCAAAGTTATGGCCACTTGTTAAAAAGACTAGAGAGGAGGGTAAGAAGGCATCCTTCTCGGGGCCTTTTGCGTTCACTGATGGTCAGAAAATTGAGGCCAAATAATCTCAGACTGTACATTTTGTGATTACTGAGCTCGTGAGATTTAAGTAATTGACATGTAATTTCAATAATGCACTTCACTGTTTTTGTAGAAGACATTACTGATTGATCACCACCTACCCTGTTCAAGGACAAGAAGTTAATTTCTTTAGCCAAAGTAGGTTTTCGTGTTTACCAGCTGTTTAGCTGTTTTTTGTTGACTGCATTTAGTGTTAACTGTTCATGCATTCTTTTGAGTTTTCTTCTTTTAGTTTAGCCTCACTTAATGTTAGAGGTTTAAGAGATCATATGAAAAGGAAAGCCTTATTTTTGTATTGTAAACGTAGTAATGCAGATTTTATTTTTGTTCAAGAAAATCACTTTTGTGAATCAGACACCAATTTTTGGAAAACTCAGTGGGGAAACTCAGTCTTCATGTGTCATGGATCTACTCGTTCTGCTGGAACTCTAATTTTGATGCATAAATTTAAAGGTGACATTTTGGATTCTGATTTATCCGATGAAGGTAGATGGATCATTCTAGCACAATATAAAAAATTAAATAGAACAAGGGGTTATTGGAAATGTAACAATTGTCTTTTGGAAGATGACAATTTTAATGATGGTGTAATTCAGCTGGCTAATTCTATGTTCAGTAATACTGAAGACGACCTTGGCTCTAGTTGGGAGTTCTTTAAATTTAAAGTGAGAGACCTTGCTGTTAATAGAAGTAAACAAATTAAAAGGGAAAAAAACATTAAAGAATTAGAACTCATTCATAGATTAGGTTTGTTAAATCAGAAAGAAAATCCCTGTAAAGAAGATATGGTTGAATTGAGCGTGTGTCAATCGCATATTGAAAATATGTACAAAGAGATTGCTAAAGGTGCTTTTATATGCTCTAGAGCGAAATGGATCGAGAAAGGTGAAAGGAATACTAATTACTTTTTTGCTCTAGAGAAAAGAAATCGTAAAAAAAACATCTCTCTCTGCCTTAAATGTTAATGGTGTTTTATGTACGGATGCAGGAATGATCTCAAACTTTGTATATTCTTTTTACAAAAAATGTATACTTCTCAATTTTCTCAAGAAAAATGTAATGATTTTCTTTTGCATATTCATGATAAGGTGTCACGTATTAATGATGATTTTAAGCAATTTTGTGATTCTGATATCTCTATAGTTGAAATTGAGGATGCACTGAATTCTATGAAGAGGGGAATATCTCCAGGTACTGACTGCTTGTTGAATTTTATTTACATTTCTGGGACGTCTTAAAAAAACCTTTACATAATTTGTTTAAAGACTGTATTAAAAAAAGGAGAGATGACTCCCACAATGAAGCAGGGTCTTATTTCTCTGATCCCTAAAACTGACAAAGACCCACTTTTAATTGAGAACTGGAGACCAATATCTCTGTTAAATGTTGATTATAAATTACTTGCTTTAATTTTGGCAGTTCGTTTAAAATCTGGTCTTAACTGTATAATTGGCGAAACACAAAATGGATTTATTTATTTATTTATTTTTTATTTTTTATTTTTTTTATTATGCAAACAGACAATTATAATATTTACAGTTGAGACATTAAATGCAAAATACAAATACATGTACAATAAAACAATATATAACAGACAGATTTATGTGTGTGTGTATACAAATGGATTTATAAAAAATAGACATATTAGTTCCAACATAAGATGCTTTATAATGACATTAACTCCTCAGTTTTGGTTGGCCTTCAAACTACTAAACGATTTAACTGTGATAGAGGAGTCCGTCAAGGTTGTCCCATTTCCCCATTTCTTTTTCTTTTAGCTGTTGAATTGTTATCAATTGATATTTTACAAAATCCTAGTTTAAAAGATATCTCTATATTTGGTAAAGAATTTAAAATATCTCAACTAGCTGATGATACTACTGTATTTCTAAAAGACCAAAGTCAAATTCCATTAAGTGTCAATATTATTAAAGGTGCCCTTGAATGAAAAATTGAATTTATCTTGGCATAGTTGAATAACAAGAGTTCAGTACATGGAAATGACATACAGTGAGTCTCAAACTCCATTGTTTCCTCCTTCTTATATAAATCTCATTTGTTTAAAAGACCTCTGAAGAACAGGCGAATCTCAACATAACACCGACTGTTACGTAACAGTCAGGATCATTAATATGTATGACCCCAATATTTGCATATGCCAGCCCATGTTCCCAACATTATGAAAGGCATTAGACAAGGGCAGAACGTCTGGATCTGTGCACAGCTGAATCAACAGACTAGGTAAGCAAGAACAATAGCGAAAAATGGCAGATGGAGCGATAATAACTGACATGATCCATGATATCATGATATTTTTAGTGATATTTGTAAACTGTCTTTCTAAATGTTTCGTTAGCATGTTGCTAATGTACTGTTAAATGTGATTAAAGTTACCATCGTTTCTTACTGTATTCACGGAGACAAGAGCCGGCGCTGTTTTCATTTTTAAACACTTGCAGTCTGTATAATTCATAAACACAACTTCATTCTTTATAAATATCTCCAACAGTGTAGCATTAGCCGTTAGCCACGGAGCATAGCCTAAAATTCATTTAGAATCAGATGTAAACAATATAACAGTATACAATACTCACATAATCCGACGCATGCATGACGAACACTTTGTAAAGATCCATTTTGAGGGTTATATTAGCTGTGTAAACTTTGTTTATGCTGGTTAAGGCAAGCGCGAGCTCTGGGGCAGGGGAGCATGAGATTTAAAGGGGCCGCAGCATAAATCGGCGTGTTTATAATGATGTCCCAAAATAGGCAGTTAAAAAAATGAATAAAAAAAAAATCTATGGGGTATTTTGAGCTGAAACTTCACAGACACATTCAGGGGACACCTTAGACTTATATTACATCTTTTAAAAACATGTTCTAAGGCACCTTTAAATCCTTCTCTGAAGCCTCAGGCTTATATTTAAATTTATCAAAGTGTGAACTATTCTGTCTTTATGACACTCAGCAACCATTGATACACCATATTCCCGTAAAAGACTGTATCAAGTACCTGGGGATTTTCCTTACTAAAGATAGATTGCTCCGCCAACAACTTAATTTTTCACCTAAAATAACGAAAACTAGAACAATCTTTAATTGTTGGTTACAGCGAGACTTGTCAATCTATGGCAGAGTTCTTATATACAAAGCAGAGGGTTTGTCTTGCTGTGTTTATCCCTCTTTATCTTTATTTGTTACAGACAAAATTTGTGACTATACTGACAAAATGTTATTGAACTTTATTTGGAAGAATACATCTCACAAAGTTAGGAAATCTGTTTTGTCTAATAGACGTTCCGAGGGTGGACTGGAAGTTTTAAATTTTAAGAATCTTGTCAGCTCTTTTAGAATTAGTTGGTTAAAAAAATTGTCTTTGTAGTAATAACTCAATTTGGTACTATATCCCCAATGCTATACTTCATAGATTAGGTGGCTTAGAGTTTCTTTTAAAATGTAATTTTACCCCTTCTAAATTACCCTTTTCTCTCTCTAAATTTCACCAACAAGTTTGGAAATTGTGTTATGTGCACAACTTTTCTCCCCACAAAGAAATTCTGTGGAATAATTCGAATATTTTAATCCAAAACAAATCCCTGTTCATGGACAAGTGGTATGATAGAGGTATTGTTTTTGTTTTGGATTTATTTAATAATGATGGCAGTATACTGGAATATGAACAATTTATGTCTTTATATAATTTTCCTTTGCCTGCTAGAACTTTCAATTCTGTCATCAAAGCTTTATCTCCAAGCTATGTGCACTTATTTAAAACACACCTTTTCTTTAATGAGAGGAAAACAATTATGCCTAAACTTTTATTGGACGGAGTTTCCCTTCTTGATAAAAAATGTAATAGTAAACATGTAAAGCAATTGTTACATTACACTGTTACATCCCCTAGATGTAAATCTTTCTGGAACATGTTTTTTGACAGTATTCACTGGAAGAGAGCGTGGTTACTCCCTGAAAAATACTGTATGTCCAATAAAATAAGAGAGATACATTTCAAAATGTTACATAATGTTTATCCAACCAACTCCCAAATTGCCTCTTTTGTTGATCTCTCTGACTTGTGTGTATTTTGCAAAGTTGAGCTTCACTTTGCTTCACTTATTCTTTCATTGCATTCATGTTAAATCTCTTTGGAAGAACTTAAGCTGTTATCTTTCTCCTTTTATAAACCGCAATTTAGACTTTTCTTTGAAGGATATATTTCTTTATTTTTCTAGGAGTGACTATGCTATTGATCTTGTTGTTAATTTCTTTGTGTTGCATTGCAAATTTTTTATTCACAAAAACAAATTTCTCAAGACATTGCCTAGATTTGATGTCTACATTGTTGAGATTTCCCTTGTTATTAAATCTCTTAAACTTATTGATAATAACAAGAACAACAAATTCCTTAAGAACTATGACCATTTTTTTCTTACTGGCTGAGGTTTCATTTGTCTGTGTTTTTGTTTTTTTTCCTCAATTTATATTATGTGTTTATATTATGTGTTTAATGCAGTGCTGTTTCTTTTCTTGCAAAAAAAAAAAAAAAAAAAAATATATATATAGAATGAAGTTGTGTTTATGAATTATACAGACTGCAAGTGTTTAAAAAATGAAAATAACGACAGTTTTGTCTCCGTGAATACAGTAAGAAACGATGGTAACTTTAACCACATTTAACAGTACATTAGCAACATGCTAACGAAACATTTAGAAAGACAATTTACAAATATCACTAAAAATATCATGATATCATGGATCATGTCAGTTATTATTGCTCCATCTGCCATTTTTCGCTATTGTTCTTGCTTGCTTACCTAGTCTGATGATTCTGCTGTGCACAGATCCAGACATTTTGCCCTTGTCTAATGGCTTGAACATGGGCTGGCATATGCAAATATTGGGTGCATACATATTAAAGGTGCTAAAGAGGATGTTTTGTTTTATACATTTTTGCAATATTACTTGAAACTGTCTTTACTAACTGATAAAAGACTATTTATTATGTGCACTGAAAGGAATAATATTAATATACATCATCTGTGCACGAGGTAGGGCCTTAAAAACATCAAGCCCTCTGGCTTGTCAATCACTGCCATGACGTTCCTTGTGAGAGACAAGCGCGGCTACGCGCTCCAGTAACTTTCCACACTCCACAGGCGCTGCATGCAATGTTTTTGTCCGGAGACAGGAGTAACAACTGCAGATTATGAGTTACCTGCGGTGAGTCCGACATAATGAATCCACTAACACAACACAGCGAATGCCGGTGGTAAACACTCGTGTTCCAATACGAGTGTTTACGAGTTTTGGGAGGCGTTCCTTCGAAGGAGGGGGGGTTGTTCTTACGCATGCGCTCATTTCAAAAACTCAGTAACAGTCTTTGGTTTCTCAGTCGCGGAAAAGATCCTCTTTAGCACCTTTAATGATCCTGACTGTTACGTAACAGTCGGTGTTATGTTGAGATTCGCCTGTTCTTCGGAGGTCTTTTAAACAAATGAGATTTATATAAGAAGGAGGAAACAATGTGTCACAGACACGTCAGGTTCCTACGTCACCCAACCACAACGCTCACAGTCTCCTGAGTACTAATCACCGCCACCTGCACCTCATCACCTCACTCATCAACAGCACTACAAAGCACACACGCACACAGCACTCTATGTCCGGTCTCGTTCGCATATACTCCATGTGATGCTTACCTTAAGGACTCCTCGTCGTATGCTCACCTGTCTCCAGCGTCTCTCCTTCCCTTCGTGTGCCTCGTCTGCCAGCCAGCTCCAAATAACTCCAGCGATCTCTCAGCTCCAGCGAATCTCAACCTGCAAAACAAAGGACAGTAACTATTCCTCATATCATCTGCTTAACACCATATATCATCAGTTCACTCACCTGTCTGTTGTTGCACGCTCTACTGTGGTCAGTAAAACTACCAATACCTGTTACTACTGTGTCCGTCTCCTGTATCCCGTAACAGAAGACCAGACCAACACCGTGACCCAGTATGAGCCAACCGGATCCATTCCAGGAATTGGTGGATGCGTTGCGACGCACACTTACCATCAATCCACCACCGCCAGCTCCAGTTACTGTCTCCTCACCTGCACCAGCTAACTCCAACACCGATGTCAACAGTTCTCCTTCACTACCGCCGTACGCCAGTCCCATGGCCAAACCGGCGCCCTTCTCAGGATCGGCGGAGGATTGCAGCGGATTCCTGCTGCAATGCACACTGGTCCTGGAGATGCAGCCGCACCTGTACCCGAGTGATACTTCCAAGATTGCTTTCATCATTTCTCAGCTCAGCGGCAAAGCATTGAAGTGGGCCGATTCCATCTGGTCCCAGCGGGGCGCTGTAATCCAATCCTACTCGGCGTTTATTTCCCACTTCCGGGAAGTGTTCGGGAAACCGATCACGGATTCTTCAGCTGGTGAGAAACTCTATAATTTGAAACAAGGATCAATGTCTATTTACGACTATGTGCATTCAAGAGCACCAGGACCAGGCACTTTCCAACATGCTCCTCTGTCGATCCGAACCCGTCAGCACTCCAGAACCAGCCCAAGAGCCCATGGAAATAGAAAATTCACGTCTTTCCTCCGAAGAACGCCGTCGTCGGCTGACCCTGCATCTCTGCCTGTATTGTGGAAACCCCGGGCATGTGATAGCAGCATGCCCCACACGACCACCGCGACCCCTGGTGAGTGCTATAATTCCTGCTACTCATAAAATGAAACCACTCACTACTGTCGTCAGTCTTACTGCCGCTACTGTCTCCCTTTCAGTGGTCGCGCTCCTCGAGTCAGGGTCAGCCGGCAACTTCGTCTCCGGCGCCATCTGTCGTCAGCTACGTATCAAGACCACCCCGTCTCCGACCATCTACAAGATCAACTCAATAACCGGCAAACCCCTGAGTCGTAAGCGCGTCCGTACTGTGGCTGGACCTGTTACACTCCGTGTGGGTCTCTTGCATCAAGAGGAAATCCATCTGCTGGTTCTGGAGGATTCCACCGCTGACGTGGTTCTAGGGCGCCCCTGACTGCACTTCCGGTTCCACCGTCTCCTTCGCCTGACCTCTCTCTCAACGCCACGTCCATCGAAAGTCCAGTGGAACAACGCTCCATCGATATCCCCAAGTGTTACGCCCCCTTCAGCGATGTCTTCTGCCCGCAACGGGCTTCCAAGCTGCCTCCACACCGGCCATGGGACTGTGCCATCGACCTGCTTCCGGGTGAACCAGTGACAAAGGGTAAGATATACCCACTTTCCATCCCGGAGGAGAAGGCCATGGAGGATTACATCAAGGAAGCCCTCGCCCAAGGTTACATCAGGCCGTCTACTTCCCCTGCTGCTTCCAGTTTCTTCTTTGTGGCTAAAAAGGACGGAGGCTTGCGGCCATGCATTGATTATCGCTCCCTTAACAAGATTACAGTCAAGTTCAGGTATCCCCTTCCTCTCGTCCCAGCGGCCCTGGAACATCTCCGTGGTGCCACTGTGTTTACGAAGCTGGACCTCCGCAGCGCGTACAACCTCATCCGGATACGTGAGGGGGACGAGTGGAAGACCGCCTTCATCACCCCTACTGGCCACTACAAATATCTTGTCATGCCGTATGGTCTGGTCAACGCCCCCTCCGTATTCCAGGATTTCATCCATGAGGTGCGCCGGGAGTTTCTCCATCGCTTCGTTCTGGTGTACATCGACGATATACTCATCTACTCCCGGAGCCAGGCCGAACATCGCCGACACGTTGCTGAGGTCTTCACCCGACTTCGTCAGCACAACCTGTTCCTCAAAGCAGAGAAGTGTTCTTTCCACCAACCTTCTGTCTCGTTCCTGGGTTACAACATCGACCACAGTGGCATCCGGATGGACGAGAGGAAGGTGGAATCCATCTCCAGCTGGCCAGAACCCACCACCATCAAGGAACTACAGCGCTTTCTCGGATTCTCCAACTTCTACAGACGGTTCATCAAGGATTACAGTTCTATTGCCCATCAACGCCTTCAACCGTCTAAAAGAAGCCTTCACCACCGCTCCCTTACTCGTCCATCCAGACCCCGAGAAACAGTTCATCGTCGAAGTGGACGCCTCGACTACTGGAGTGGGAGCGGTGTTGTCACAGCAGCAGGGGACGCCAAGTAGACTCCATCCATGCGCCTTCTTCTCCCGCAAGCTCAGCCCGGCGGAAGTCAACTACTCCATCGGTGACAGGGAACTTCTTGCAGTTAAGCTTGCCTTGGAAGAGTGGAGGCATTGGCTGGAGGGAGCCAAACATGCGTTCCTGGTGCTGACAGATCATAAAAACTTTGAATATCTTCGGTCTGCTAAGAGATTAAACCCAAGACAAGCTCGTTGGGCCATGTTCTTCTCCCGATTTAATTACACCATCTCCTACCGCCCAGGTACAAAAAACGTCAAAGCAGACGCCCTCTCCCGTCTTCATGCTCCAGACGAAAAGACCGAAGAACCCGAACCCATCATTCCGAGCTCTCTCATCGTGAGTCCTATTACCTGGTCAGAAGAGACTATCCCCTCCTCCAATGCCTCCACGAACCCTCCGCCGGGCTGTCCACCCGGCTTGCTCTACATCCCACGGACACGACGCACTCCCACGATTCACTCAGCTCACACGTCACTTGGCACTGGTCACCCGGGGGTCAATGAGACCCTCTCGTTGCTAAAAGAACGCTTCTGGTGGCCAGGGATGGCTTCGGATGTCAGAAGGTACGTGCAGGGCTGTCGGGAGTGTGCCATCTCAGTCCTCGTCATCTGCCATCTGGGAAACTCCTTCCGCTGCCCGTTCCAGATCGCCCTTAGTCACACCTAGGAGTGGATTTCATCACTGATCTCTCTGTCTCAGAAGGAAATACCACCATCCTAGTCGTTGTGGATCGTTTCTCAAAGTCCTGCCGCCTAATTCCTCTCCCAGGATTACCCACTGCCATGGAGACCGCCGAAATACTCTTTAACCAAGTCTTCAGATATTTCGGAATACCAGAAGACATTGTCTCTGACCGAGGACCTCAGTTCATATCCAGAGTGTGGAAATCGTTTTACTCCCTCCTAGGTGTGGCCGTCAGCCTGACTTCCGGATATCACCCGCAGTCGAACGGGCAGACGGAAAGGAAAGTACAGGAGATTGGCTGCTTCCTCTGTACCTTCTGTCATGACCACCAGGACTCTTGGAACCAGTTCCTGGGTTGGGCCGAGTACGCCCAAAACTCTCTCCGTCAGTCAACTACTGGGCTCACACCGTTCCAATGCGTACTCGGCTACCAACCCCCACTGTTCCCCTGGGATGGGGAACCCTCCAACGTACCAGCAGTGGATTACTGGTTCCGAGAGAGCGAGAGGGTCTGGGACTCAGCACACCATCAACTGCAACGAGCCCTGCGCAGACGCAGGATGACAGCCGACCTCCGACGCTCCAACACTCCCGTCTTCCAGCCTGGTCAGTTGGTTTGGCTGTCCACTCGGGATATCAGACTGCGTCTGCCCTGCAGAAAGCTGAGTCCCAGGTTCATTGGCCCATTCCCCATCATCAAGCAGGTCAACCCAGTCACCTATCAACTCCGACTTCCACAAGGGTATCGTATACACCCCACTTTCCACGTGTCACTACTGAAAGCTCACCACCCTTCTGTTCTTCACACAGGACCTGACGTGGCTCCCGCCGAGCCCCCCCCTTCACTCATCCTGGAGGACTGAGCTGCGTATGAGGTTCATGAGATTTTGGACTCCCGGCGTCATGGTGGTCAGCTGGAATACTTAGTGGACTGGGAAGGATACGGCCCCGAAGAACGTTCCTGGGTCCCAAGAAACGACATTCTGGATCCCAGCCTACTCCAGACGTTCCACGACAGTCACCCTGAGAAACCGGCACCGCGGGGAAGAGGACGACCACCACGGCGTCGGGGTCCTCGGCCCTCTGGAGCGGGCCGTGGAGGGGGGGGTACTGTCACAGACACGTCAGGTTCCTACGTCACCCAACCACAACGCTCACAGTCTTCTGAGTACTAATCACCGCCACCTGCACCTCATCACCTCACTCATCAACAGCACTACAAAGCACACACGCACACAGCACTCTATGTCCGGTCTTGTTCGCATATACTCCATGTGATGCTTACCTTAAGGACTCCTCGTCGTATGCTCACCTGTCTCCAGCGTCTCTCCTTCCCTTCGTGTGCCTCGTCTGCTGTGTGGGTGTGTGTCAGCCAGCTCCAAATAACTCCAGCGATCTCTCAGCTCCAGCGAATCTCAACCTGCAAAACAAAGGACAGTAACTATTCCTCATATCATCTGCTTAACACCATATATCATCAGTTCACTCACCTGTCTGTTGTTGCACGCTCTACTGTGGTGAATAAAACTACCAATACCTGTTACTACTGTGTCCGTCTCCTGTATCCCATAACACAATGGAGTTTGAGACTCACTGTATGTCATTTCCATGTACTGAACTCTTGTTATTCAACTATGCCGAGGTAAATATAATTTTTGAATCTAGGGCACCTTTAAATGCTGGATGGCTTGTGTTGATAAATGGCATGCAATTAATTTTAAAACGTATTGTATGATGGAGAAAATGCTGTATTACTGTTATTAAAAATAAAGCTGCATCTGATTATGCTATGTTAGCTACTTGACAAAATAGTGTTTTTCTCTGAGGCATGGTAAAGCATGGTACTCGCAAAAAATAAAGAAAATTAGATTTAAATAATAAGACTAAACGTGTTGAGCTTTTTAACAATATTTAGTTTTCTGTCTATAAATATATCAAAACAGTTGTTCCCTTGTCCATTAAAACATGTAAATATTAAACGTCTATGGTGTTTCCATGGTTTCTACAAAATAAAACAGAAACTGAGGGTAACACAGTCCTAGTGGTTTTTGGATATTTACTGCAAAAATATTACATATTGCACCTTTAATAACAGTCTAAGTAATTCTCAGTCTCTCAAGTGTCAGCTTTCTATATGTTGATTATGTGCAGTGTGCGATTTGCTCAATTCTACCTCAACAATAGGCCATATAAAATATCTAAAATAAAGATTTTAAAAAATAATATATATATATATATATGCAAAAAACAGGATTTAATTTCTTCTAAACAATCTGAGAGAGAGGAAGACAGAAGAGTAGAATCTGGTTTGGATGATAAGATGGATTTAGTGCTTATATAAATCTCATTTGTTTAAAAGACCTCCGAAGAACAGGCGAATCTCAACATAACACCAACTGTTATGTAACAGTCGGGATCATTAATATGTACGCCCCCAATATTTGCATATGCCAGCTCATGTTCAAGGCATTACACAAGAGCAGCCAGTATGAACGTCTGGATCTGTGCACAGCTGAATCATCAGACTAGGTAAGCAAGCAAGAACAATAGCGAAAAATGGCAAATGGAGCAATAATAACTGACATGATCCATGATAACATGATATTTTTAGTGATATTTGTAAATTGTCTTTCTAAATGTTTCGTTAGCATGTTGCTAATGTACTGTTAAATGTGGTTAAAGTTACCATCGTTTCTTACTGTATTCACGGAGACAAGAGCCGTCGCTATTTTCATTTTTAAACACTTGCAGTCTGTATAATGCATAAACACAACTTCATTCTTTATAAATCTCTCCATGTTATGATATAGACACGGAGGCAGAGGTAAAAGCAATCCAGGTGAGTTTTATTGAACAATACGTAGAGCACAGAGTGAAAATAGTAGATATCAGGTTCTTGAGAGATGAATAGAAAGTGATACTGTCCTTGTATGACTTGTAGATCCGGGAGCTGAGATGAGATGGAGGGAGACATTGGAGACACTCACACACACAGGTAGGTAAGCACACGAAGGGACCAGGAGACGAAGGAGATGAAGGAGATCGCTGGAGCAGGTAGGTATGTCGATTGGGAGTCCTTGAGGTAAGCATACAAGTGTTGTAGTGCAAACGAGACCGGACAGTGAGTGTGTGTGAGTGTGGAGGCTTTGTAGTGCTGGTGATTGCAGAGTGAATGAGGTGCAGGTGGCGGTGATTAGTATGCTGGTGATTGAGTGCGTGGGTACTGTGGTGAGGTGGAGCCTGGCGTGTCTGTGACAGTACCCCCCCTCCCACGGCCCGCTCCTGAGGGCCGCGGACCCCGACGTCGTAGTGGTCTTCCCCTGGGTCGCGGGGCAGGTCTGTCTGGATGGTTGGTATGGAAGTTCTGTAACAGAAGAGGATCAAGGATATCATTCCTGGGAACCCATGAGCGTTCTTCGGGACCATAGTCCTCCTAGTCCACGAGGTACTCGAGTTTACCACCACGGCGCCGGGAATCCAGGATCTCGTGGACCACGTAGGCTGTGCCGTCCTCTAGGAGAAGTGGAAGGGGGGGCTCGGCGGCTGCCACGTCAGGCTCTGTGGAGGGAACAACAGAAGGGTGGTGAGGTTTGAGTAGGGACACGTGAAATGTAGGATGGATTCTACTATACTGTGCCGGGAGTTGGAGACGATAGGTGACGGGGTTGATCTGCCGAAGGATGGTGAACGGGCCAATGAAGCGGGGACTCAGCTTCTTGCAGGGCAGACGCATCCTGATGTCCCGTGTGGACAGCCAGACCTTCTGCCCCGGCTGGTAGACAGGAGCCTCGGAGCGTCGAAGGTCGGCTGCCATCTTGCGTCTGCGCAGGGCCCTCTGCAGCTGGTGGTGAGCTGAGTCCCACACCCTCTCGCTCTCCCGGAACCAGTAGTCGACTGCCGGAACGTTGGAGGGTTCCCCGTCCCAGGGGAACATCGGGGGTTGGTAGCCGAGTACGCACTGGAAGGGTGTTAGTCCAGTTGAGGCTTGGCGGAGGGAGTTCTGTGCGTACTCGGCCCAACCCAGGTACTGGTTCCAGGAGTTCTGGTGGCCGTGACAGAAGGTACGCAGGAAGCGGCCGATCTCCTGGATCTTCCGTTCCGTCTGCCCGTTCGACTGAGGATGGTATCCAGACGATAGGCTGACGGTCACACCCAGGAGGGAGAAGAAGGCTTTCCAGACGTGGGAGACAAATTGGGGTCCTCTGTCAGAGACGATGTCTTCAGGTAATCCATAATAGCGAAAAACATGATTAAACATTAGTTCTGCAGTGGCCATGGCGGTAGGTAGACCCTCCAGGGGTATCAAACGGCAGGACTTTGAGAAGCGGTCCACCACCACCAGGATGCATGTGTGACCGTCAGACTCGGGGAGATCGGTGACGAAGTCCACTCCCAGGTGTGACCAGGGTCTCTCAGGAACGGGCAGAGGAAAGAGCTTGCCGGTGGGAAGATGGCGTGGGCTCTTGGAGATGGCGCACTCCCTGCAGCCCTGCACGTACCTCCTGACGTCGTTGGCCATGTTGGGCCACCAGAAGCGTTGTTTGAGCAACGAGAGGGTCTCCTTGACCCCCGGGTGACCAGTGCCAAGTGAAGAGTGGATGCTGTGCAGGAGTGGAGTGCGACGTGCCCGTGTGACGTATTGCAAGCCTTGGGGGCAACCCGGCGGAGTGCGTGTGGAGGCATTGGAGGAGGGAATGGTTTCTTCGGACCACTGGATGGGGCTCACTGAAGATGGACTCCGGCAGAATTGTATCAGGCTCTTCGGGCTTCTCCTCAGGAGCATAGAGGCGAGACAGAGCGTCAGCTTTAGTATTCTTAGAACCAGGGCGGTAGGAGATGGAGAAGTTGAATCTAGAGAAGAACATGGCCCAGCGAGCTTGGCGAGGGTTGAGTCTCTTAGCGGCCTTCAGATATTCGAGGTTTTTGTGATCAGTGAGAACTTGAAAAGGGTGAGTAGCTCCCTCCAACTAATGCCTCCACTCCTCGAGGGCAAGCTTGACGGCCAGGAGTTCGCGGTCACCGATGTCGTAGTTGACCTCCGCCGGGTTGAGCTTGCGGGAGAAGAAGGCGCATGGATGGAGTCTACTTGGTATCCCCTGCTGCTGTGATAGGACCGCTCCCACTCCGGTGGTAGATGCGTCCACTTCCACGATGAACGGGAGGTCCGGGTTAGGGTGGACGAGGAGGGGAGCGGTGGTGAAGGCTCTTTTCAGGGTTTCAAAGGCATTGGTGGCTAGTGGAGACCAGGACAGAGACTTGGGCTGGTGACGGAGTAGGTTGGTGAGTGGACAGACGATAGTACTGTAATTCTTGATAAACCAGCGGTAGAAGTTGGAGAAACCTAGGAATCGTTGGAGTTCTTTGATAGTAGTAGGAGTGGGCCAGGACTGTATAGCGGAGACCTTCCCCTCGTCCATCCGGATGCCACTGTGATCAATTACGTACCCCAGGAACTGGACGGAGGGTTGATGAAAAGAGCATTTTTCAGCCTTGAGGAAGAGATGGAACTGCCGTAAGCGCTGGAGGACCTCCGCAACGTGGTGGCGATGTTCGGCCAAGCTCCGGGAGTAGATGAGGATGTCATCAATATATACCAGAACGAACTTATGGAGAAACTCCCGGAGCACCTCGTGGATGAAATCCTGGAATACGGAGGGGGCGTTGACCAGGCCATACGGCATGACGAGATACTCGTAGTGTCCTGTGGGCGTGACAAAGGCGGTCTTCCACTCGTCCCCCTCACGTATCCGGATGAGGTTGTACGCGCTGCGGAGGTCCAACTTGGTGAACACAGTGGCACCGCGGAGATGTTCCAGGGCCGCTGGGACGAGGGGAAGTGGGTAGCGGAACTTCACGGTGATCTTGTTGAGGGCACGGTAGTCGATGCAGGGCCTCAAGCCTCCGTCCTTCTTTGCCACAAAAAAGAAGCTTGAAGCAGCAGGGGAAGTAGACGGGCGGATGTAACCCTGTTCGAGTGCCTCCTTGATGTATTCCTCCATGGCCTTCTCCTCCGGTATTGACAGGGGGTATATGCGTCCCCTGGGCACTGGTTCACCCGGTAGCAGATCGATGGCGCAGTCCCATGGCCGGTGTGGAGGAAGCTTGGAGGCGCGTTGCGGGCAGAACACGTCACTGAAGGGGGCGTAGTCCGGGGGAACATCCACGGAGCGCTTCTCAACAGGGCTCTCGATGGACGTGGCGTTGACGAGAAGAGACTTGGGGAGTGGAGATTTCGGAACAGGAAGCGCTGGGAAGCAGTCTGGGAAGCAGTGATCGCCCCACTTCAGGACTTCGCCCGTGCGCCAGGAGATGTTGGGGTTATGTTGTTCCAGCCACGGGCGCCCTAGAACCACGTCAGCGGTGGATTCCTCCAGAACCAGCAGATGGATGTGTTCAGAGTGTAGGATGCCGACTCCGAGTTGAAGTGGTCCCACGCAATGACGGATGTGTTTACGGCTCAGGGGTTTGCCCGTGATGGAGTGGATTTGATAGCTCGTCGGTGAAGGAGAGATCTTGAGTTTGAGTTGTCTACAGAGGGCGCCTGAGATGAAGTTTCCGGCTGACCCTGAATCAAGGAGCGCCACCACTGGAACAGAGATATTTACAGCAGTAAGGGTTACAATGGTAGTGAGCGGTTTCATTTTCTGAATGGAGGGAAATATTGCACTCACCACGGGTCGAGGAGGACGTGTTGGGCATGTGGAGAGATTATGCCCCATAGATCCGCAATAGAGACAGAGATTCAGGGTCAGCCTTCTCTGTCTTTCGTTAGGGGTGAGACGAGAATGATCAATTTGCATGGGTTCAGTAGCTGGTTCTGGGGAGCTGACGGGTTCGGACCGACGGAGGAGGTTGGTGGTGGATGACTGGCCCTGGTGCTCCTGGATACACGACTGCATACGGGACCCCACGCGGATGGCGAGTTGGATGAAGCGTTCTAATCCCATGGAGTCCTCGTATGCAGCGAGATGCAGCCGCACGGTGGGTTCCAGCCCCTGACGGAAAGTGGTGATGAGGGCTTGCTCGTTCCATCCGCTGGTGGCGGCTAGCGTTCGAAACTGCAAGGCATATTCGTTAACAGAGAGATTTCTTTGTTTTAGATTATAGAGTTTCTCACCAGTCGAGGAATCCGTCAGAGGTTTCCCAAATACTTCCCGGAAGTGGGAGACGAACGCCTGAATAGGATTTGACGACTGGGCCTTTTTGGGTCCATAGCGAATCTGCCCATTGCAGAGCCTTCCCTTGCAGTTGTGAAATAATGAACGCTATTTTAGCCGTGTCAGTGGTGTAGAGGTGCGGCTGCATCTCCAGGACCAGTTCACATTGGAGAAGGAATCCGCTGCATTCCTCCGCCGATCCAGAGTAGGGCGCCGGTTTGGCCATGGGACTGGCGGTGAATGCAGGTGAAGGAGCGGTGCTGGTGGGTGCGGAGACAGCCGTGTTGAAGGGTGACGATGTAGAGGGCTGTGGTGTGAGTGCTCGACGCAGCGCGTCCACGAGCTCCTGGAATGGATCGTTGGTGCTCATGCCGTGAAGTTGTTAGGGTCCGGTCTTCTGTTATGATATAGACACGGAGGCAGAGGTAAAAGCAATCCAGGTGAGTTTTATTGAACAATACGTAGAGCACAGAGTGAAAATAGTAGATATCAGGTTCTTGAGAGATGAATAGAAAGTGATACTGTCCTTGTATGACTTGTAGATCCGGGAGCTGAGATGAGATGGAGGGAGATGTTGGAGACACTCACACACACAGGTAGGTAAGCACACGAAGGGACCAGGAGACGAAGGAGATGAAGGAGATCGCTGGAGCAGGTAGGTATGTCGATTGGGAGTCCTTGAGGTAAGCATACAAGTGTTGTAGTGCAAACGAGACCGGACAGTGAGTGTGTGTGAGTGTGGAGGCTTTGTAGTGCTGGTGATTGCAGAGTGAATGAGGTGCAGGTGGCGGTGATTAGTATGCTGGTGATTGAGTGCGTGGGTACTGTGGTGAGGTGGAGCCTGGCGTGTCTGTGACACTCCAACAGTGTGTAATGTTAGCTTTAGCCACGGAGCACTATCAAACTCATTCAGAATCAAATGTAAACATCAAAATAAACACTGTACTTACGCGATTAGACATGCTGCATGACGAACACTTTGTAAAGATCCATTTTGAGGGTTATATTAGCTGTGTAAACTTTGTCACGCAATGATAGAGAAGAGAGCTCTGGGGGGGGGCAATTACGGAGAGCGTGAGCAATTAAAGGGGCAGCAGCCCTGAATTCGGCGCATTTCTAATTATGCCCCAAAATAGGCAGTTAAAAAAAATATTAAAAAAAAAGAATCTATGGGGTATTTTGAACAGAAACTTCACAGACACATTCAGGGGACACCTTAGACTTATAAAACATCTTGTAAAAAAACATTTGATGGCACCTTTAAGTAAAATACTTGAAAAAGTTGTGGCTTCACAATTGAGATTTTACTTAAATTCTAATGGTCTTTTTGAACCTTTTCAGTCAGGATTTCGCTCTTCACATAGCACTGAAACTGCTCTTCTTCATGTGGTTAATGACATTCTTCAGTCCATGGATTCTGGGTTAATAAACATCCTGATTCTTCTCGATCTAAGCTCTGCATTTGACACAGTCTGCCATGAAATACGCATCCCTCGCCTTTTTTCGTTTTCGGCTGTCCACTGTAGGTGGTAGGTCATTTAGTGTTAATGCTCCTAAATGCTCCTAAATTATGAATGCTCCTCAATTATGAAATTCTCCTCCTAAATTATGGAATTCGCTACTCCTTACACTTCGTAATATATCATCTTTGCCTACTGTGGTGAGGGGGGCGTGGTACCGTGAGGTCTGCAGCGGGAGAAAGAGTTGGGAAACGAGTGGTGAGTAAGTGGGTCAAGTTCATATGACAAACACCTGTGTCTTGTTTCAGTAATTGGCGTGGAGAGACCGCATAAAGGCATCTGGAAGTGAGACGCTGACAGAGAGGGACAGACTGAGGACTTGTGTGTGTGTGTGTGTGTGTGTGTGTGTGTGTGTGTGTGTGTGTGTGTGTGCGCGTGCGTGCGTGCGTGCGTGCGTGCGTGCACTGAACTGTGCTGGAGAAGTCACAACTTATGTTGAATGCGTTATACTGTTGCTGAGGGCAGATAGCGCGAGTTTCTGTTTGTTTTTGGAGTGACTCAAATAAAGAACAAGCCTCAGTCAAGCCGATTCCGTCCTCTTCCTTCCTGAAACATTGAACCTGTTACAGTGGTGCCGAAACCTGGGAAGGAAGCAGGAGAGCCGCAGCCATCATGCAAACTGTCCGGGCATTCACGAGAACGTGCGCAGGTGGTACGCATCTTGTCGTGAATGCCAGCTGGTAAATCCACTGGCCTCCCCAAAAGCGCCATTGCACCCTCTTCCATTAATGAATGTCAAGTCAAGTCAAGTCAAATTTATTTATATAGCGCTTTTACAATTGGTAATTGTTTCAAAGCAGCTTTACATATTAGAAGCACATAAAAAAGGGAAGTTGTTAAAAATAAGCTGTACAAACAAGCGTGGTAATATGTAACATATACAAGATGGTGCTACATTAAGCCAATGTCGGCTGACTCCCAGGGGTGGAAAAAACCCCCTAGGAGAAAAACCCAGCGTGCTAACACTGGGAAAAAAGTCCTAGGAGGGAAAAAACCCCTTGGAAGATATATATAATATATGTAAATGGATATGGAGATCAAAATCTAAATTATACATTTTATTATAGAGATTAAAAATAGATTATATATAAATATATGTACGCGGATACGGGGATTAAAAATCAGAATTATAGATGTAGCCAGAACTGGATCTGTAGGCCCATTGTCTCCTGGGCTACATTGTAGGCAGGTCCAGACACAGGTTCTCCATCTGATCTGGATACGTCCTGGATCCAGCACCCGGCAAACCTCAGGATAAGCAGAGAGACAGATATTAGCGTAGATGCCATTCTTATTCTGATGTACAGGTATATCTAGTGTTATAGGAAATGTTCTCAGTTCCGGCCGACCTAATTATTGCAGCGTAACAATCCTTTAACGGATTTGAAAAATGTTAATGTATTGATAATGTGTTATGTGTATGCAAGAGCAAAGAGATGTGTTTTTAGTCTAGATTTAAACTGACAGAGTGTGTCTGCTTCCCGAACAATGCTAGGAAGATTGTTCCAGAGTTTAGGTGCTAAATAGGAAAAGGATCTGCCGCCTTCAGTTGATTTTGATATTCTGGGTATTATCAACTGGCCTGAATTCTGAGATCGCAATAGACGTGAAGGACTATAATGCATTAAGAGCTCACTTAGGTACTGGGGAGCTAAACCATTTAGAGCTTTATAAGTAAGTAGCAAGATTTTAAAATCTATACGATGTTTAATAGGGAGCCAATGTAATGTTGACAGAACTGGGCTAATATGGTCATACTTTCTGGTTCTAGTAAGAACTCTAGCTGCCGCATTTTGGACCAACTGTAGTCTGTTTAAAAGCCGAGCAGAACAACCACCCAGTAGAGCGTTACAATAATCTAGTCTTGAGGTCATGAATGCATGAACCAACTGTTCCGCATTTGTCATTGAGAGCATATGTCGTAATTTAGATATATTTTTTAGATGGAAGAATGCGGTTTTACAGATACTAGAAACATGACTTTCAAATGAAAGATTGGTATCAAAGAGCACACCCAGGTTCCTAACTGAGGACGAAGGTTTAATGGAGCACCCGTCAAGTGTTAGAGAGTATTCAAGGTTTTTTCGTGAGGAAGTTTTTGGTCCAAAGATTAGGATATCAGTTTTTTCTGAATTTAATAATAAGAAATTTCTTGTCATCCAGTTTTTAATGTCAGCTATGCATTCTGTTAGTTTTGTGAATTTGTAGGTTTCGTCAGGGCGCGAGGAAATATAGAGCTGAGTATCGTCAGCGTAGCAGTGAAAACTAACACCATGCTTCCTAATTATCTGTCCTAAGGGCAGCATGTACAGAGTGAAAAGCAACGGTCCTAGTACTGAGCCTTGTGGTACTCCATATTGAACCTGTGATCGATACGACATCTCTTCATTTACTACTACAGACTGATAACGGTCAGATAAGTACGATTTGAACCATGCCAAAGCAGTTCCACTAATGCCAATATAGTTTTCAAGTCTTTTTAAAAGAATGTTGTGATCGATAGTGTCAAAAGCAGCACTGAGATCTAATAACACTAATAGAGAAATACAGCCACGATCGGATGATAGGAGTAGATCGTTTGTAACTCTAACGAGAGCAGTCTCAGTACTATGGTATGGTCTAAATCCTGACTGGAAATCCTCACAGATTCCATTTCTTTCTAAAAAGGAGCACAGTTGTGTTGAAACTGCCTTTTCTAGTATCTTTGACAGAAAAGGTAGATTCGAGATTGGCCTGTAATTTACTAAATCTCTCGGATCTAGTTGAGGTTTTTTAATAAGAGGTTTAATAATAGCCTGCTTAAAGGTTTTTGGCACGTATCCTAGTGTTAACGATGAATTAATTATATCAAGAAGTGGACCTACGACCTCTGGAAGCATTTCTTTCAGTAGTTTAGTCGGAATTGGGTCTAACATACATGTCGTTGATTTTGATGATTTGATAAGTTTGTCCCCTTCTAAAGAATTGGAATGGACCTCATCGGGCCACTGGAACGATCAGCAAGAGGGAATCATTTTGTCTTAGTGCTGGTGGACTATGCAACACAAATCCTGAGGCAGTGGCGCTCCGCAGCATCTCCGCGAAGAGTGTTGCGGATGCACTGTTTCGTCTAATCTCCCGAGTGGGGATTCCGAAAGAGATCCTCACTGACCAAGGCAGGGCGTTTATGTCACGAATGTTATGCAAGCTATACAAACCCCTCTTGTTCGCTGTGCGGGAGGTCCCCTCAAGCCTCCATAGGGTTTTCCCCCTTTAAGCTTCTTTATGGACGTTAACCCCAAAAGGGTTTTAGACGTCCTGAGAGAAACTTGGGAGGAAGGACCTTCGCAGAGTAAAAATGAAATTCAATATGTACTGGAACTGAGAACAAAACTCCACAATTTGGGACAGCTATCTATGGAAAATTTGTTACAGGCTCAAGACAAACAAAGCCAGCTGTACAACAGGGGAACCAATTTACGTAAATTTTCACCAGGAGATAAAGTGCTTGTATTACTTCCAACTTTGATTTCTAAATTACTTGCAAAGTGGCAAGGACCGTTTGAGGTCACACGGCAAGTCTGGGATCTCGATTATGATGGTAGTACGGACAGATAGGAGCGGGGCATGTAAAATTTATCACCTCAACCTCCTAAAGTAATGGAATGAGGCGGAGTCAGTGATGCTGGTGACGGTAATGAGCACTAAAACTCAATCTCTCGCTCTGGCCCCAGGAGGAGATCATCTCTCGCCCTCCCAGCTCACTGATGTGGCCAAGTTGCTTGCAGAATTTGCTAATGTGTTCTCGCCCCTACCTGGTCGAACGAATCTCATTCAGCACCATATCGAGACCGAGCCAGGCGTGGTTGTACGCAGTTGGCCGTATCGTTTACCTGAACACAAGAAAAAAGTGGTTCAGACAGAATTAGAAGCGATGCTTGAAATGGGGGTAATAGAAGAATCCAACAGTGATTGGGCGAGCCTGTTAGTTTTCAATGCCTAAAACAGAAGGCTCGATTCAATAAGTCATTAAAACATGCTTTTGAACAGGTCCATTATATCAACGGTCAACCTCTCCAGCCTTCTCGTGTGCTTTCCTATCCCTATTTTGCAATTATAAAAGACTGGTTGCATCGAGTGTATTCGATTGGGTGAGCCCGATAGTTTTAGTGCCTAAAACAGATGGCTCGATTCGATTCTGTGTGGATTACCACAAAGTAAATGCTGTGTCGAAATTCGACGCGTATCCAATGCCACGGGTTGATGAATTGCTTGATCGGCAGGGTACAGCTCGCTTTTATTCGACACTGGATTTAACTAAAGGATATTGGCAGATCCCCTTATCGCCTGTATCCAAAGAAATGACAGCCTTCACGACGCCGTTTGGATTACACCAATTTGTTACACTTCTGTTTGGGTTGTTTGGGGCACTGGCCACTTTTCAGCGACTCATGGACCATATTCTCCGGCCCCATGCTGCATATTTCACTGCCTATCTAGATGACATTGTCATCTATAGTAATGACTGGCAGTGTCATATGGAGCATTTGAGGGCTGTCCTGAAAGCGCTGAGAATGGCCGGACTCACGGCCAACCCAAAGAAGTGTGCGGTTGGACACGTGGAGGTCAGGTATCTGGGTTTCCACCTGGGTCACGGACAAGTGTGTCCCCAAATTAATAAGACGGCAGCAGTTGCAACTTGTCCGAGACCTAAGACCAAAAAGGAGGTGAGACAGTTCCTGGGGCTGGCGAGATATTATAGAAGGTTTGTGCCTAATTATTCAGACCTCACCAGCCCGCTGACTGATCTCACTAAAAAAGGAAGTCCAGTGGATGGAGCTGTGTCAGCAGGCTTTTACTCAAGTGAAGGCTGCTCTATGTGGTAGGCCACTTTTGCACTCTCCTGATTTTTCCACAAGGTCTGCAGCAGGAGAGAGAGTTGGGAAACAAGCGGTGAGTAAGTGGGTCAAGTTCATATGACAAACACCTGTGTCTTGTTTCAGTAATTGGCATGGAGAGACCGCATAAAGCCATCTGGAAGTGAGACGCTGACAGAGAGGGACAGACTGAGAACTTGTGCGTGTGTGTGTGTGTGCATCGAACTGTGCTGGAGAAGTCACAACTTATGTTGAATGTGTTACACTGTTGCTGAGCGCAGATAGTGCGAGTTTCTGTTTGTTTTTGGAGTGAATCAAATAAAGCATGAGCCTCAGTCAAGCCAACCCCGTCCTCTTCCTTCCTAAAACATTGAACCTGTTACACCTACCTTCAAGACTCAGCTAAAAACGTATCTTTTCAATATGTATTTTGGATAATGTGGCTATATCTGGCCTTATGTCTTTGTATTGTGTAAGTGGATGTGCAAATGTATTGTATAGCACTATGTGAAGCGACTTTGAGCTATGGAAAGGCACTATATAAATAAAACTTCTTCTTCTTCTTCTTCTTCTGAAGTTGTGGTGGTGTGTTATCTTCCGGTGCCAGACCATACTGGCCTAAAGAATTAAAGGTGGTGGCAGCAGTCTATTAGTGAATAAATTATTACAATACCTTTTCAGTAAGTGTATTAACACAAGAACTGGCAATATTGTCTTGTTGTTGTTTTTTTGGCTTTAGACTTAGCGGCAACTCAATTTGAATGTAAAATGTAATTAACACGAGTCCCCACAAAGGGGAACTCCCACTGCTAACACCTCAGGGTCGGTCATTGAAATTAAGAAAGATCACAGCCTTGATCAATATTTATTTTGAAATAGACTATGTAGATGTTGTAGACTTTTTTAATGTTGTGTATAAGTGTAACAGTCGTCTTTAGCCTCCTTGTCAGAGTGACCAACTCCCATGCCGATAGACTGGGGTTTGAGTCCCGCTTAAAGCGGGCGGTTCAAACAGGAGGGGTTACATTGGTGCCATGACCCAGATGGGAGTGAGGTTTGGGGGGTGAATGTAACGGACATAGGCCGGTAAGAGCTGTGCGTTAAAACATCACTTCCCTGATCTCAAGAGGCATGCTAGAGACTGTGGTCTTTAGCCTCCTTGTTAGCGCGCCCGACTCCCATGCCGGAGGACCCAAGTTAGAGTCCTGCTCAGAGCGGGCGGTTCGAACTGGAGGGGTTACATAAACTATAATTATTTTTTTACTTAAAAAATAAAAAAATAAAAAAAAAATAAAAACCATCTACAATATAATACTGTAGCCACTGTATTGGCAGTTTCAGTTTCATACTTCAAAGTAGTACAACGCTCTAAAAAAACTGGGAACCACTGTAATGTAATAATCTATAAATCTAGGCCCATTGAAAGACAGTTGTTGCTACAGTATGTTGTTCCATGGTCCACCTGGTGGATTTTGTGTGAAGCACAACACACTTATTTAAATTCTAAGAAGTGTGTCTGCAGGAATCACTGTGATCATGAGTGACAAACTGTGTTATGCCCATTCTTCAAGGCCACACCTGTAAGAATAAACTCAAATTTGGGGTTTCTCTATACAGACAGTGATCATTATTTACCCTCCATCAGTTGTGGACTTGCTCCAACAAGCGCAGGATCCTCAATACTGCCCTCAGCCTGAGCTGTGTGAGAGAGAACGAGATCAGAATGAAAACACAGTGACATTAAACCACACAAACACATACGCAAAGCAGAGAGGAAAGTTTAGACTGAAAGAAATTTGCTTATTGTGTAAATCATCACACTGTTAACATTCACTATATGGGACATCAATTATAGAAAAATATAGTATAACTGGGGCTTTTTTATTTCAAATATATTTATAAAAAAATCAGTTATTTATTTTCACACTTATTTTTTTAAAATGGCAACAATTTCAGTACAATTTTAACATGTTACCTTGCTTGTAGTTGTTCTCCGGCTGCTCAGCCAGATTTTTCTGGTTCATCTGGATGCTGGCCGTGATCTTCACAGATTCTTCTGGTCCAGAACACTCCATCTTATCCACTGTGTCTAACCTATCTGCATTCTCCATATCAGCATTCTCCATATGAACCTGACTCAGACCATCTTCTACCTGTTCATTCAGTGAGTTCATGTACAGATTTTTATCAGACGCCATCGTCCTTCACTGATTCACAGCTGCAGGACAAAAAGAAAAAGATCTGAATTAGTTTCACTCTTAACCTGTGGACCACTCAGATGTTATATGGATTATAATATATAATTAATTCATCCATATTAATTCATCCAAACTCATCCGTTAAAGGGATCCTATAATGCCCCTTTTACAAGATGTCTCTGGTGTCCCCAGAATGTGTATGAAGTTCCAGCTCAAAATGCCCCACACATAATTTATTACATCATGCTGTAAATGACCCTTTTTGAGTGGAAGTAAAAACATCCTGTTTTCATGTGTCTTTCAGTGTTTTCATGTGATCTTTCAGTGGTGTAAAGTAATGAAGTACAAATATTTTGTTACTGTACTTCAATGGTTTCAACATTTACTAGAGAGAGATGCAGAAAAGCAGCATTTAGGCAATAAGCATCGGGTGGCATGTGAGTGCACTGCATTGTTGGCATGACCTCTTATTATAAATGACCAGCAGTACCGGGATTTTTGCAATGGGTCGATTCCACCATATTAAGCGCTGATACAGCTACAGGATACTGGTCCCGCTTTATATTAGGTATCTTTAACTACTATATACTTTCATTTAAATGAATCATTTGATACAATGTTCTTATTGTGTACAAACATGTTTTTTCATTGCACATTTTAAAAAATACCTGAATGTAATTACATCTGTAATTATTTTCTGTAATTACATCCGTAATTACACTGTTGACCCATCCCTTACTCCTCAAGCCACCCTTAAACCTACCCATACCACCAAACCTGTCCCTGCCTTTACCCGTATCCCACCTCAATAGCAGCAAAAGGGTTTTGCAATACAATATGAACACAATAAGTACATTGTACATTTTTTTATGTAAGTAGTATTAGTAGTACAAAGTAGATAAAGACACCTAATATAAAATGAGACCGCTATACTTCAGCACACAAGAAACACCTGTTATATCCACCTGGCTCTGGGTGAAGCAACATTACCAAAATGGGGAGGTCACACAGAAGATTAAGTTTAACAAATAAATATAAGTATGAAAAAACAAAAAGAAAACAATCCAGGACTGGAGAGGGAAGATGAATGGCGGCCCAGTCCAGACGACCCACACTGCTCTCTAGATCTCTGATTTTAAACCCAAACGCCAATAACAGGTAACATGACTGATGATATTGTATATCCAGAGAGATCGTTGAAAATATCAGCTATCGATATCAAGAGGATTTAGCATTTCCAATTTATGTATTAAATTATTATTATGGTCACACTTTAGATTGGGGTCAAATTCTCACCATTAATTAACTATTAACTACAACTTGTGAGAAAGGGGCGTGGTCAGTAGCGCGAATATTAATGAGTTTCACCTGCGAGCCACTCCGGTCTTGAGTTTCTCAGAGGAACTTCAGAAGCATAAAAGGAGGAGCAACGACAGTGAAGGACGAGAGAGGTCCAGGCCTGGACTTTACGTTGTGTTTTGTTTATGTGTGTTTATTTGTGTACTTTTGTGTTACGTTTTTTATTTTATGTAATTAAAGTGTTGAACATTCACCGGTTCCCACGTCCTTCTTCCCTTATCAATAAACCTGGTTACAAAGAGCTTTTAATTGATTATGCTGTTATAATAATGTATTTTTTGTATTGATACATCTCACCTAATCATTTCTCTGCCTTCAATTGGTAAAATTTACCTGTGTGTCCTTATTGGGAGTATTTCCCTGGTGCCCCGCCATGTAGTCTGATTAATTTAAATGTGATTAATATTTTCCTCCACTTGGGAATCCCACACCTGCTCATTCTTTACTGTTGTAGCGGGCGATATCAAGGGAATAAAGTTATGAATTAAGGGGCTGTGGTTAGCCAAGTATAAAGATCAGTGGTAGGAATGAGAATTAACTTTCGGTATTGGGTAGGATTCATGGATGTAGAATATGGTCATGCAGAATAAGGCATCAAAAGGTGCTTTATAAGTATTAATAATCAGCCATTATTCTTGTAATATGCATGCGAAATAAGCAACTAGTTAATATTGAGAATTGGATCCTAAAGCGTTACCATTATTATTAGGGTAGGCCTACTTTTATTATACAGGTGCTGGTCATATAATTTGATAAGTTGATTTATTTCACTAATTCCATTCAAAAAGTGAAACTTGTATATTATATTCATTCATTACACACAGACTGATATATTTCAAATGTTTATTTCTTTTAATTGTGATGATTATAACTGACAACTAAGGAAAATTCCAAATTCAGTATCTCAGAAAATTAGAATATTGTGAAAAAGTTCAATATTGAAGACACCTGGTGCCACACTCTAATCAGCTGCAAACACCTGCAAAGGCCTTTAAATGGTCTCTCAGTCTAGTTCTGTAGGCTACACAATCATGGGGAAGACTGCTGACTTGACAATTGTCCAAAATATGACCATTGACACCTTGCACAAGGAGGGCAAGACACAAAATGTCATTGCAAAAGAGGCTGGCTGTTCACAGAGCTCTGTGTCCAAGCACATTAATAGAGAGGCAAAGGGAAGGAAAAGATGTGGTAGAAAAAAGTGTACAAGCAATAGGGATAACCGCACCCTGGAGAGGATTGTGAAACAAAACCCATTCAAAAATGTGGGGGAGATTCCCAAAGAGTGGACTGCAGCTGGAGTCAGTGCTTCAAGAACCACTACGCACAGACGTATGCAAGACATGGGTTTCAGCTGTCGCATTCCTTGTGTCAAGCCACTCTTGAACAACAGACAGCGTCAGAAGCGTCTCGCCTGGGCTAAAGACAAAAAGGACTGGACTGCTGCTGAGTGGTCCAAAGTTATGTTCTCTGATGAAAGTAAATTTTGGCCAAAAAATGGCAGATAGGGCAATAGTAACTGACATGATCCATGATAACATGATATTTTTAGTGATATTTGTAAATTGTCTTTCTAAATGTTTCGTTAGCATGTTGCTAATGTACTGTTAAATGTGGTTAAAGTTACCATCGTTTCTTACTGTATTCACGGAGACAAGAGCCGTCGTTATTTTCATTATTAAACACTTGCAGTCTGTATAATTCATAAACACAACTTCATTCTTTATAAATCTCTCCAAGAGATTTTAATTTGAGCTTTAACCCGTTAGCCACAGAGCATACTATCAAACTCATTCAGAATCAAATGTAAACATCCAAATAAATACAATACTTACATAACACTTTTTAAAGATTCATTTTGAGGGTTATAATAGCTGTGTGAACTTTGTTTATGCAATGTATTATAGAGTCGCGAGCTTGGGAGTGGGGAGCGCGAGCATTTAAAGGGGACATGCACTGAATCTGCGCATATTTAATGATGCCCCAAAATAGGCAGTTAAAAAAATGAATAATAAAAAATCTATGAGGTATTTTGAGTTGAAACTTCACAGACACATTCAGGGGACACTTTAGACTTATATTACATCTTGTGAAAAAGCATTCTATGGCACTTTTAAGAAAATAAATTAAGAGAGTTATTATTACGGAACTCAGAGACAGAGTAAAGAGATGAATAGGATGTTTTACTGACAGCACTGAGCATAATGGTAGAAAACAGGTGACTGGACAGTGCAATGATACTTTCGAATGGAGATAGATAATAACTAAAATGTCCTTTCTTACAGATGTGGGCAGTCATAGATGGCTAGACAGACAGATGGAAGTCCACCTTGTGGACAGGTAATTATGCAGATACACACAGGAACGACACAGTGGGGAATAGTCTTAATGAGACTGGACCATGAACTGGTGCAAGGTGTGTACATTTATCAGGTGCTGTAATATTACCAATGTGCTCTTTAAATAACAAAACAAATATTGCAGCATTGACTTTAGACCAGGTTTCAGTTGGTCAATGGCACAGTCATTTTCAGTTGCCTCAAAATAGTAACCTGAACACACCTCATTTTCAGACCAAATGCATTTGTTATTTAAACAACGTCATGCAGGATGTGAAATAATAACTGCGCCTGGCTGAAACTAGCAAAAAACACTTGCATCACGCCTGGTGCTGAATTTCGCTGGGTGTATGATAGGGCCCTTAGAATCAATTGAACAAATTAACTCACTTGGAATGAAATTTATAGAATTACTCATTTTGGGTATCAAAATTATCATTCTAAATATTCAGTTTTTTAAGCGCATGGAATAACACAATATGAACCAATATTAAACACTGTGGGCTCACAAACACACACACACCAGTCATTCACAACCCACCGCGTTGCAGGCCTGGATCGTAGCTCAAGTTTGCGGAGGCCAGGGAAAATGAAAATTGGCCCCTTTACTCTCCTGAGCACAAACAAATCAAACTAAGGTACAATTCCAAGTGCAAAGAAACAGCGAAAATGATGATGTCATCGAGGTAGACTATTACTTGGAGGAGATGCATGTCACCAAAGGCTTTATCCATTAGCCTCTGAAATGTGGCTGTAGCTACAGAAATTCCTTGAGGCATCCGCTCATACTGGAAAAATCCCTGGCAACAGATAAACGCTGTCTTCTCTTTATTTTCCTCCGCCATGACTATTTGATAATATTCACTGCAGAGGTCCAGTACGGAAAACCATCTATCACCAGCTAAACCGTCCAGGTTGTCATCGATTCTGGGAGTAGTGCACTGATCTGAGATGGTACAAGCATTCGGTAGTCGATGCACATCCTGATTGCCCCACTCTTCCTCCTTGCTATTACTATGGGCGATATGTACAGACTCCTTGACTCCTTAATTCCAGCTGCTAACAGGTCTTTAATATGGCATTGACCATCCTCAAGGTTTGCAGGCAAGAATAGTCTGAATAGTTTGGAGTCTTTCAGTCTGATGTAATGCTCAACTCCTCGAGCTAATCACACATTCCACCCACCGGTAGAAAAGACATCACCTCTGGTTGACAACTTCTGACATAGACAACTTCTCCATTCCCAAGCCTTAGGAATAGATGACTCACTGAAATTAAATAAGCTTGGATCGATTACTCGGTAGCTCTGTTTCCCAGAAGTTACGCTAAGTTTGTCAGTGGGATATACATTGGCAATCACTGTTCCAGCAGGAATGGAGATATCCTTGGATGTTTCATTATGAACCAGGACATATTTTTGCCTTCCACTGCTGAAGAGGGGAGTGCCACTGGGGTTATGAATGTTCCAGCTGGAAGAATGTCCTCTTCAGGGGAGTCTACCACAAATATCTCTTTTCTCAAAGGCTTGTCAGTCTTAAAGTCCTGTCCACCAAACCTTTCCCTCAGGCATGTCAAGGAGGGTCTCTGTTTCTTGCTGCTGAGGCTGATGTAGTGCAGAGTGTTTAGCCTGGATTCTCAAAGCATTTGCAGCACTAGATCTTTCAGTATCATGGCTGAGAGCATCAAGGCTTTTGAAGAAACTGCCATTAGTATCAATAATAACTGGCATTTGGGAAGTACAATGGGGTTCAGGACACACAAGTGCTAGGATGGAAAGTGGCTCCTCCACACCCATGACAGAGCCAGAGAAGGTGGTATCCACTATGATATACCCTTTATAAGGGTAACTGGAGAAACTGAGGCCTCATATGGATAATCTAGTCAAGGGGTGAATGGGCACATCAGGCAGGTACTTGGAGTACCAAGTGTCAAACACAATTGTGACTTGTAAACTGTTGTCTAACAGTGCCTGACATACACAGCCATTCAGCTTCACTTCCACAGTTGATGCCAGTCCTACTAGACCTTTACGAAGACTGCTGGATTTGTATATGTCTGTCTGGCTATTTTTGGAGAAACAGGCATGGTTTGGTGGCTTTTGATTATCATCAGTCTCGGGCTTCCGACTCTTTGCCAGCCACAAAGAATGAATCAGCTTCTGAATCACTTGATCGGAATCTGGTGGAGCTTGACACTTTGAGGCAATATGACCATCTTGTCCACACCTGTAGCAAAGTAGTCATCTTCTGTTCTGACTGAATTATATCTCAATGATGTGGAAGCTGATGGTGACAGTTTGGGCTGCTGCTCTGGTATATGAGGTGAGCACTGAGAAGAACTGACACTCAGAACTGCCAACTGTTGGCCCTGTTTCCTTAACGCTTGAACTTCTAAATCATCAGTTTTCTCAGTCTTCTTGATTGACTTTTCTTTAGGTTTAACCACCAAGGGGGAAGTAGACACAGATTTGGGCACACTCCCAACAATCTGTGTTCTCAGTTCTTTAATCTCAGCCTTAGGTTCCTAGATAACAGATGTTCTGGCTCTTTGTGCTGACACTTCACCCTCCTCTGCCTCCCGTTTCTCCTTCAACCAACTCAGGAAAGAAGGTGGGCAATCTTTTCGTTCTCGTAGTATTAACAGGAGCAACATCATGCCAGAATTCACTGCACTCCAATTTTACATATTCTCTTCTTCCATGGGGGTGGGAACTATGGCTGAAAATGTGTGTAGGCATTGATATGCATTGCTATCACTCACCTGCTTTACTGTTTTTTTCCAGGACCTCACCCATGGCACATATGATTGACTCAGGGAACTGTTAGTGGCACTGCACTTTCCTTCTTCCATCAGGAACTTTGCAAGCTTTCCAGTCAGTCCTCCTGTAGCTGTGTCAGATGCAGATTCTCTTGTTTGGATTAATATGACTGACCGTGGGTCTTTTCTTTTCTCCATGTGACACTTTAAGGGGTATTTTGTAAGATTTAATAAGAACTATACTCAGATATAATTGAATAGTCAAGAACATACTCTTTTTGAAATAATTAAACTCTTAGATAAGTAACAAAATGTAAAGAATTGAATTAGAATAGAATTTAAGAGTCAGTATAGCTCAAATAAACAAATTACAGACAATGGACAATTACAATTTCACACAATTACACTGAATTTAACTCTGCTACAATTTAACCACTAAGGGCCAGATTTACTAAACGGGGCAAATTAGATTGAGAGCGCAATTCCACAAATGCGCCGATGGGAGTACCAAGTTTTACACGTTATCTACTGCTGATGCACAAATAAAAAAAAAAAAAACACACAGTCAAATAATTTTCATAATGACTAGGGTTGGGAACCCAGTACCAGTTCTTATCCAGAACCGGTAGTGTTTTTTTTTTTTTAAAAGAACCGGAAACAGCTTTAACAATCTTTTCAAACAAACACAGTCAAATAATTTACATAATGACTAGGGTTGGGAACGAAAACTGGTTCTTATCCAGAACCGGTAGTGTTTTTTTTTTAAAAAGAACCGTGCAAAATTTCTGGTTCTAAATGGTTCTGGTGTGATGGGTGGGTGAAGTGACACCAGACCCAGCAAACGACATGTTTTACAAAGTGGGGATCTATGACGTCAGGGCAGCAAGCACCGTATCCGCAGAAGAAGATCAATGCCTACTTCATCACTGCCTGTTTAGCCCCGCCCACTGATTCGTGCATTACATGCAATAGAATAGGTAGGCTTATCTGAAGAACATCACTGGACCCCCTGCAGTTTGCTTACCGAACAAACAGGTCTGTGGATGATGCAGTCAATATGGGACTGCATTATGTTCTGTAGCATCTGGACAGACCAGGGTCTTCTGTGAGGATACTGTTTGTGGACTTCAGCTCTGCTTTTAACACCATCATCCCATCACTCCTCCAGCCCAAACTAACTCAGCTCTCCGTGCCCATCTCTGTCTGTCAGTGGATCACCAGCTTCCTGACAGACAGGCAGCAGCTAGTGAGGCTGGGAAAATTCTCATCCAGCACCCTCACCATCAGCACCGGCGCCCCTCAGGGCTGTGTCCTCTCCCCACTGCTCTTCTCCCTGTACACCAACGACTGCACCTCTAAAGACCCCTCTGTCAAGCTCCTGAAGTTTGCGGATGACACCACACTGATCGGCCTCATCCAGGACGGTGACGAGTCTGCTTACAGACTGGAGGTTGAACAGCTGGCTGTCTGGTGCAGTCTTAACAACCTGGAGCTCAACATGCTCAAGACAGTGGAGATGATCGTGGACTTCAGGAGAAACCCCCTGCTCTCCCCCCACTCACCATCATGAACAGCACTGTGACTGCAGTGGAGTCACTCAGGTTCCTGGGCACCACCATCTCCCAGGACCTGAAGTGGGACAACCACATCGAGTCCATTGCGAAAAAAGCCCAGCAGAGGTTGTACTTCCTTCGCCAGCTGGTTCAGCTCAGCTACCAGCTCAGCTACCAAATCTGACCTTAGAAGACTACAGAGGGTAGTCCGGTCTGCTGAGCGAATCATTGGCACAACCCTCCCCACTCTCCAAGAACTGTACTTATCCAGAGTGAGAAAAAGGGCAAAGAAGATCACTCTGGACCCCTCACATCCAGCACACTCCCTCTTTGAACTGTTGCCATCTGGCTGATGCTACAGAGCTCTGAACACCAGAACGACCAGACACAGGAACAGTTTCTTCCCTCAGGCAATTCATCTCATGAACACTTGACAAACACGGAACACACAACACTATTACACATTATTTACTTAAAACACTTATTTATATTTCAAATTTGCACACATAACTGTACATACAAACTGTCTATATTATATATTGTTTTTTGCTTTTTTTGCACTTTGTCTATCTTGTAAATTTGTATATTATTATTTTATTCTTTTTATTATGTGTCTTGTCTCGTCGCTGTCACTCTGTTGCACTGTTGAGCTTCTGTCACTAAAACAAATTCCTAGTATGTGTAAACAACATACCTGGCAATAAAGCTCTTTCTGATTCTGATTCTGATTCTACGTAACATAGGCCTATGTGGTGCTAAACCAGATCGAGCTACCAAGCAATAAACATGCCGTTGAGGATTACAAAATATTGTGCAGTGCCTCGATTCGACAGCAATGCGACAACATGTCAGTAACTGTGTTAATTCTAATGCCTGATCTGATATGTACTGATTCACGTACTGTCAGATGTTTTTTGTCTGTGTGTGTCAGTAAATCAAACCCGTGACTAAATGTCAACTTGCGTTGTTTCTCTTAGTAGGATGAAAATAATCTGTTATTTAACAGTGATTAAAGTATATTAAGAAAGAGATCAAAGAAAGCTCCCTTTGCAATCGTTGGAGCAGTGCGAGCTGAAGCTGTCAATCAAACAGCATGAGTTTATCGTGACTAATGCGCAAAACTCTAGTTTAATTAAACGAATCTCTTAGTTAAATCACGTTTTCACTGTTAGTGAAGATGAAAGCATTTGTTAGTGTGCAGAAATTGAGTTGCAATGATGAGATCACTGCTTTCATGCACTCAACATGTCTGTGATCGGCTACAGTGTTCATCTCTGCAACTTTTCATGGCACACTCTAAATATAATGCCATAGGTCTAAATGTAATGCAACACTTTTCACGATTAGTTAACCTTAAGAGCTGTAATAGTAAAAACGCACTAAAAGAGAGAGTAATACTTGGCTATTTCAAATAGAAAGATGTCAGCCAATCACAGCAGTGGGCGTTTACAATGAAGTCTCACAGCAGACACGCCCCTTAAAACAGAGTGTTCAAATAAGAGATAAAGAGAGACAAAGAAATAAAATCAGGGTAGGAAAAATATATTTTATTTATAAATTATGACAATTTTGGATGTACAAAGCATACTAACATTATAAGTGCACCCCAGGAAACATTATAAAACAATAAAACAACGCTTTGACTGGCATTTTGAAAGTACCATTGGGTTCAGGACAAAAATAAAATTTTTACAAAAATAAAATCACAACATTCACAACGCTGATCTAGAAAAAGCAGTTTATGAAGCTGTTTAGATATAGACAGTTTCATAAACAATCTTTTCAAACACACAGTATCATTATTTCTGTGTTACAAATATTCCAATTATCACAGTAGTACACAAGTTTATTATTCAGATAAAATTGCTGATGTCTACATTACGATCAAAATAGAATAAATCAACTTTGGAAATGAATAGGTGATTCAAATAACGACTGTATCGATTGCATTGTTATGCAAGTCTAAATTACTGTTAAAAATAGGGCTGTCAATCGATTAAAAATTGTAATCTAATTAATTACATACTCTGTGATTAATTAATCTAAATTAATCGCATACATAATTTTTGCTGTGAAAGTATTAAATATTTCAATTCAAATGAATCAATGCAGGGTTTTTCCTGGGTCAAAAATGGTCTTCATGGTGACAGACATGGTCATCCACACAAACAGTAAAAAGTGCCCTACCCACGTGATCTGCGAGCCTGATACTGACAATAAAGTACCCGTCACTTTGACTGTAATTCTTTCTTGCCCTCTTTCCAAAAAAAAAAAAAAAAAAAAAAAAAAAAAGATTTTATAGCTTTGTAAGAGATGCTTTTTTGCTAAACCTGAAAAGTATTAAAAGGTAGCATTTAGAAGTTATATTAACTAATAATATAATTTTCTACCATATACAATTGAATGCACCTAGCTAACAACAACTTGCTTTGTTCTGGTTTCACCTCACTCCAGTCTAAACTAACTGATTTTATAGGTAGGCCTAATTTACTACACATTGTCATTTAAATAACCTGAAAATATTGTGGATTATTAAGGCTAATTTTACTAACCACTTTTGCTAAATGGGGTAAGCACACTTATGTTCTTATTTCAGAGTTGTTCGAGTAAATGATTCATTATAAACCGTGTGGACAGATTGTTGTCATGATTCATTAAAATGAATCTGTTCAAATGAGTCAATAGGTCGCGAATTGGACATTAGCGGACGTTGACGCGTTGCGTGCGAATCGCGACTGTTGTACTGTAGGACATTGCAAAAGATTTGTCAACACAGAAAACACTTCGCTGGATAGGATTTTCTTTTTGTTTACTGAAGGTGTGGTTTATGTCAGCTGCACGTGCAGGGCGCCTGTCAGAGAAGATGAGGTGACGTTCTTTTGAGCTCTATTCACACCCAGCGGTTATTCAGGAAAAAATTCTCTGAATGCGCCTCGTGAAACATGGATTTGGTCTTACGAACTTTTAGCATTGTGTCAGTTGAATTAGATTATTATGTGCGAGGTAGAGAGAGTGCAAAGACGGTGCTTACTTTGAAGACAGAGCGAGATCGTGCGCACAAGGGAGGATCTCTGCTCGTTATGACCGTCAGCGCAGCAGTCGTCTCCCTCCTTCATTTTACAGTCGAATGGTGGCTAGAATGGCTCCAGGTTCAAAGGTCAATACGGAATAGATCAATCTGCGTTATTTTTTTAATGCGTTATTTTTTCTCAGATTAATTAATCAAAATTAATGCGTTATTTTGACAGCCGTAGTTAAAAATGTATCTATCACTGAATCAGTCTGGGGTGCATTTCCTGAAAGCATAGTTGATGAACTATGGTTGTAAGTCCCATTGAACTCTATTGATAACGACGGAACTTACGACCATAGTTCGCTTTGGGAAACGCACCCCTGATCAGTCACTGAAGTCTTTATGAATCCAACTTACAAAAATATTCTGTTTCACCTGTCTGGATCTTATGTGTGTTCAAGCATCTTATTTGTGTTGAATTTGTGGTAACACTTTACAATAAGGTTTATTTGTTATGAACTAGCAATGAGCAATACATTTGTTTCTGTATTTGTTAATTTTTGTTAACCTTAGTTAATAAAAATACAGCTGTTCTTAGTTTGTTCATGTTACTTCACAGTACATTAACTAATGTTAATGTAGTGGGATGAACTGTGTGTGCGTTGTTTCTTTAAATTTGCCACGAATGCATGAGTTGTCCAATCAAATACTTTCATGGCTATATAAAAGAGGACTTTTAAAGCACCATTGTGTGTTTGATCACCGCTTGTGCGTCACTGCCCGAGGCCCGCCCATTCCGGTTTTGGCTCTTCCTATCTCACAGTTATGTATCTGCTAACTACTGAGCATCGACACGTGTCTGAGGTAACTAGTTTTATTTGGATTGTAGTTTTCCGACGAACAATCGTTCATAGTGGTTGGTTGGCAGCTGCCCTCTTACTCAACATGCTCCTGCTGTAATCCTGTGCCTTTTCGTGGGTTTGATATCCATTTGCGCGTGCGGCCGGACTCGTGACTATAGCGACAACATGGAGGTATGTGTAACTACCACTATTGAGGTTTATAGTATTTTTATGTGGTTAATAATTTAATGTTTAATTCTTTTTAGGAGGAATATTTGATTTTAGGACCCAATGCATTTAGTGCAGCCTGCGGGGCAACATACTTTGATGCTGCTGCTTTGTTTATGTATGCTTCTGTGATCTAACCTGACTCTTGGCGTGTGTTCACCGGTCTCTTCTGTTAGACCAGCTTTTTTGTGTGTGATTGTTTTATTTTTCCTTACTTTGGATTAGTAGCCTAATTGGTTTGTTAGGGCCCGAGCACCGATGGTGTGAGGACCCTATTGTAATTGCTCAGCCAATTATTCTTCTTCTCCAAAATGAATAGCATTTTTGAGGCACTAATCATGCTCGAAATCTCATGAAACTTTGCACACGCATCAGAAGTGGTGAAAATTTACATCTGATATGGGTCTACATCTGAGGCATGGCAAAATGGCTCGATAGCGCCACTTACAAAACTTAAATTAAGCGCACTTCGTGCTACATTTCACATACAGTTATGAAATTCGGTGGACAGATGTAACAGCTAAATACCTACAAAAAAGACCATGGGTGCAAAATCTGTAAACCCAACAGGAAGTGAGATTTTCTCTGCAAAATGTTGGCAGTTTTTGCCATTTCCACACTGTTGTACTTTAACAAACTCCTCCTAGAGCTTTAATCAGATCAACATCGTATTTGGTCAGTTTGACCTTTGAGACATTAAATTGCGAAGATCTTGAGTTTTTCGCTGAAGGGCATGTCTGTGGCGGCCTGACAAAATTCGATGTTTCGCCATGAAAGAGGAAGTTGTTGTAACTCGGGTATACAATGTTGGATCTGCCACAAACTTCAAATGTTTTAGTAGAGTCCTGGTCTGAAGATATCGACATGGCAATATTCAGCCGGCAACAGGAAATGACATGTTTTACACTTTGATTAAGTCCTCATAGAGATTCAAACAGAACCAATTCATATATGGTCAGTCTAATCTTAAGGCTTTAGCCATGTTAAATTGCAAAGATCTTGAGTTTTCGTTGGAGGGTGTGTCCGTGGCAGCCTGACAAAGTCTGATGTTTCACCATGAACGAGGAAGCTGTGCATGTGGCAACCAGGGCGGGCGAGAGCCGTGAGGGAACGGCGCGAGGCCGTTGACGCACGTGATAACAAGCATCACCTGGGAGGCGCACCGGCCTTGAGTCTCTCACAGAGGAGCTCCGGTAGCATAAAAGGAGCAGTGACGACAGTGAAGGACGAGAGAGGACCAGGCCTGGACTACGTTATGTTTTATTATGTTTGTGTGGCATTACTTTCGTTTTGTTCTTTGTTTATTTTATTAACCCTCTGGAGTCTGAGGCTGATTTGGGGCCCGGAGAAGTTTTGACATGCCCTGACATTTGTGCTTTTTTCAGTTGTTCATAAACATATTAATGGAAAAAGTGTCATTACACTGTATTCAGCACAAACTAGGCTACCATAATATGTGAGGAACATGTATGTACATGTTTGTATTTTTGAAGGAATAACGTTTATGCGTGGTTATTGAAAAAACAAAAAACTTAAGTCACTGAAATAAGGCCAAAAAAATAATATTAAATCTGTGTTCACAAGACTTCTGGGTATTGGAGGTTGTAGACTAGAGTTTTTGCTTCAAAATTATGTAAAAATTATCCTTCCTACTCCTTCATATAAAACAATAGAGAGATTTAAATTTTCTAAAACATCTTTGGTCAAGAAACACAGTATACGTGGAGGCGTGAATCATCATGAATAATGGGTCATTTACACCTGAGAAGACAAAAGAATCGCATAAAGAGCTCTAATGACCTGCATAAATAATGAGCTCTTTCAGACAGGTAGGCTGTGAAAAAACCCTCTGTGATCATGTCTCAAAGCTCATTATGGTGTAAATCAAACATACAGAAAAAACAGCAATACTGTGAAATATTATTACAATTTAAAATAATGGTATTCTATTATATTCTTTAAAATATAATGTATTTCTGTGATGCAAAGTGTCTGAACAATTATGTTACCTCTATGGCATTTCATATAGCCTTTTAGCTTAAAAGCATGCACATTTGGAGAAATATTCTCATATGTTTGTCAATTTTCTATACAGAGGAGTAATATTTATTCAGGATTTATTGTCATTACTATGAGCGCTGGATACTGTGTTTTCAATTCATACTTGCAGCCGGAGGGCGCTCTGTGCACCTTTAGTCCACAAATGCCTGCTAAAGAAGAATAGGCAATCCAGGAACTAACCGAACAGAGGCCAGAGATCGCTAACTATGGCTATTCAAAACACTTTTCAAGACAATAAATACATGATGTATAGACGATGTATGCATGTATTGACTCAGAATTTGCGTCTGAATAGCGCTCCCTCCGTGGGCGTGGCCGCATTAGTGGATAATGAGCTGAATCACAGACTTCTGACATGGCTCTCTTTTCATGCAGATTACATAAACACAGAATGTTTGTTTTCGATTTGACTTGAACGATTTAAAGCCTGACATTTCAACGTTTCTTTAGACATAAGTCTGATTTTTTTGTCATTAGTATTCACTAAGTTACAGTTCATTTTCTGAGAACTATCAGATTGGACTTCGTTCAGAGGGAGACGAGAGATCACGCATCATGTTTGTTTTCTTTATTTTACAAAAAGCACAACGGTATCGGTGGTATCGCCGGCGATACCTCAGACCTCAGAGTGTTAAAGATTATTGTTTGAACGTTCGCCGGTTCCAGCCTCCTTCTTCCCGTATATACGAACTGTGTTACAGTCCAATCTGCCTCAGACTCACATGTGTGATGAGAGTCCTGGCTTAAAGACATCTATATGCCAATATTCAGTTAGTCATAGCACCACCTGCTGGCAACAGGAAATGGTATGCTTTACACTTTAATTCACTCCCAGAAACACATTTCAATATGCCACAAAGTACCAAACATACTAGAAACACGTTAAATCATGCAATCGCTAATGTATGCGATTAACGCCACGAAACAGGAAGTTGTAGTAACTCAGGCATACAATGTCCAATCTGCTCCAAACTTCACATCTTTGATAATAGTCCTGGCCTGAAGACATCTACATTGCGATATTCAGTTACGGTCAAAGCACGACCTGTTGGCAGTAGGAAGTGTGTTAGCCACTCCCGCCTTGGTGCCTGTGATTGGAGGCTCAGTTTATGTGCCGGTGGTCAACATAGGCACGTCTGATGTCCTGCTTTTTCCACGCAGGTATTAGGTACCCTGGTTAGAGTGCATGTTGTTGGTTTGCCAGCAGGTGCTACTGAAGTTAGACCCACTACAGCAAATGTCTATTCTCAAGCCACCCTAGCAGCCAGTTCTACTGTTTTAGAGCAGATTGCAGAGGTGGACCTGACTGCATTGCCAGAATTAGAACAGGGCAAAGTGAGGGCCTTGCTTAGGAAGTATCAGACGGTGTTCTATGAACATGATGGGGATCAGTGCCCGGTTACATGAAACTCCTTAAGCTAAGAAATCCCTTAAATATAAGGTTAAGGGTACCCTTAGTGAAACTTGGGTTGCAAGAAAAAAAACCCTAAGGGTTTTCTTAAGGAACTTAAGGCTGTTAAGTTTTTCCCCTTAATTATCTAAGTGTTTCCTTAAGCGTTGCTACAAAGTCCTTAGCAACAATTTCACTTTAATAAATTTAAGGGACCAAAACAGCTCCCTTAAATCAACTGACACTCAAAATACAATGGCTGATTTAATGTTAATTGAAGAGGAGGAAATACCAAGGCGTGTTTTTAATGATCGCAATAATCCCTTGGAGACGATGAATGATATACAGTTATTGAGAGAATATCGCTTTGACCGCCAGTCAATCCTTTGTCTCACCGCAACACTAGAACATGACATTGAGCACCAAACCCGGCGGAGTTACGCAGTTCCAGCACTGCTTCAAGTTTTAATTGCCTTGCGGTTTTTTGCTTGCGGTACTTTTCAGTCTGTCATTGCCGACGTCTTTAAAGTGCACAAATCTACTGTCTGCAGAACTGTACATTGAGTGGCCTTAGCTCTGTGTCGCCAAATTGACAAATACGTAAAATTTCCATCCAAAGACGAGGAGGACGCAATAGCGGAGCGTTTTTTTGTAGTCGCTGGATTCCCACGCATCTGCGGAGTAATAGATGGAACACACGTGCGAATTCAAGCCCCTCCTAACGTGGAGGATGTGACAGAGGGACATGCTATCCGAGATGTGCTTGTGCAAAATTTTTTTTCCTAATGTGAGCTAGAATATGTTAAACTGTAGGCTATAATAGTGTTTAGATACTCTATAAGTGCATTAATAATTAAAAATAAGTAAAATCAAAACTTTATTCTATATACTTTTCTTTATTCAAGGCTGTAATATATACATTTTTAATTATACATTAAAAAAAAAACAGCACATTTACAGTAAGGAAATCGCATTAGTTATGTATTGTTATAGGATAGTATTGTTATATAGTTATTAAATAATTTTATATTACAAACCATTTGAACAATAAACACCCTACCAACAGATCAACGTTTGTGTTACTCTTCCCCTACTGGTTGTAAAGTTATTAATCCATCTTGAGCAAGTTTGTTAATTTTGTATTGCAGAACTATATTCTGCATATTCAAGTTTTCCTTCTCCATTTCTATTTTAGAAATCTCCAACTCTGCTTTCCTCTTCTGCAGCAAAAGAACTTCTCGTTGAAGCTCAGCCAGCCCTGATGTAGCCTTGGTGGTTTCCAATCCTTTCTCCTCAGACAAACGTCTGAAAACAAAACAAACCAGTTGCCACTACCACTACTACTACCACACACACACACACACACACAAACACACACACTCACACACATGCACGCACACGCAATATATATTTGCGTGCGTGCGTGTACATATGGCTACACATAATTGTACAACTGAATAATAATCTAATATATATCACTACCTTGGGGCTGTATGGCTGGGAGTGGGGCTTGTCACTCGAACATCTTCCCAGTTTGGAGTAGGTAGGCTGAAAAGTATTATTATTAGGGGTTCAAGCATGAAGTGCTGAAAACATATTGTAATTGTAAGGATTTTTATTATTATTATTCTCCCCAAAAACTGATCGTGCAGCCCAAACCGTAAGGCCTAGAGACTTGAAACTTTGTCACGCCAAAATGCAGTTTATACGTATAAGTAATTTAGGTTATAGCGTTCATCTGCATTATTTTACCTGCTTCCCGAACTGCTTTGAGGAATGCCTGGAATACCGACTAGAGTAGGAGAATCCTTCCCTAAAATATCTTGTACCAATTTCGCTGTGTCGGATAGGTCTTGTGGCGGTGGCCCTCCTCCTTTACATAACAAAACAATTGTAACATTGTTCCAAACCAAGCGCGATACCTTTTTGATACAATTTATCAGGCACGAGCATGAACGTTACTCACCGGTCTTTCCAGATTCTTTTTTACGGTTTGCTATTTCTTTTCTTGAACTCACCACTATGTTTTCATACTTTTTCATAACTTCTTCTATTGTTCGCTTGACAGCAAGATTTCTTGAATTTAATTTTTCTGTTATCTCCTGCCAGGCTTTCGATTTGTGCGAATGAGTGACTGATGGGTTATAGCGGCTTTGAAGAATGTTTTTTCTTTTTGTAAATTCTTCTAAAAGAATTGCCTTTTCGTCCTCTGTCCAGTTTGGTTTACGTTTTTTGATTTCTGTTATGTTTGTACTCTCCATAGCACAAATATATTCATACAAATGTTTTAGCGAGGATTTGGCTTTGTGGTTCGTTATGTTCTGTTTACTGTTAGAGGTGGTAACTATAGCAACCGCTGCGATCATTGCCGTATGTTGTCAGAAACTACTGTGAAACGCTTAGTGTAAACACTTAGGTAAGGGTATAAGTTAAGAAGTTTGTTGCAACGCTCTTAGTGAAATCCCTTACCTCAGGGATTTTTTCTCCCTCAGGGAAACCCTCACTTAAGGAGTTTCATGCAACCGATATCCACGATATCCCATTGTTAGATGACATTCCTGTGTGGCAGAGACATCGCCGTGTACCTCCCTCTGAGTATGAGGTTGTCAGGGCCCACGTTAACCAGCTGCTGGAGTCTCAGGTAATTAGGGAAAGTTGTAGCCCATATGCCTCCCCAATTGTGTTGGTAAAAAAAAAAAAGGACGGTGGTCTACACCTGTGCGTTGACTACTGCCAGTTAAATGCCAAGACTAGAAGGGATGCGTTTCCCTTGCCTCGGATTGAGGAGTCGCTGGATGTGTTGACAGGGGCCTGTTGGTTTTCCACTATGGATCTAGCTAGTGGTTATAACCAGGTCCCCGTCACAGAGGGGGGATAAGCCCCCCTCTTAATAAGCACCCCATTTGGCTTGTTTGAATGGAACTGAATGCCTTTTGGGTTGTGCAATGCTCCCTCTACCTTCCAGCAACTTATGGAGAGGTTATTAGGGGACCAGCAGTGCCAGTCTTTACTTTTATATCTAGACGATATTGTGGTGTTCTCCACCTCTATTGCTCAACATTTGGAGAGGTTGGAGGTTGTTTTAGGCCATCTGGAATGGGAAGGGTTAAAGGATAGGCTGGAGAAGTGTACCTTTCTCCAGCAAGTGGTGAGATATTTGTGTCATGTTATCTCTTCCAGGGGAGTGGCAGCTGATCCTAGTAAGATTGTTTTGTAGAAAGCCTTTCTTTAAAGTGAATTTCGTTTTTGTAAAAATTGTATCTTAATTTTAATCAATGTTTCATCAACCAATTACCTGGATTTAATAAATAAAAAGCAAATATAGCAGATAATATAATAATGGCATGGAGGCCCAGGCACGATCAATGCATGTGAACTGGAGCATGTCATAGGCTAAATGAACCGAAACTCAGCGGCTGCTTGCCTCACAGACATGATCAATTTATCTATAGAAAGCTTGAAATGTCTACTTTTTAACGAAATAATTAAAAACGAAAAGAAATAGACTACTCTCTGATTATGTAATTCAAATGAATTGTGCATTCTCTCTCTGGGCACGTGCACGGAGATGATGAGAACGATGAGAACTATCATCTCTAGTCACACACCAGTTATCATCAGTTAGCAGGTGTCCCACCGCAACACACAGCAGAGAAAAAACTTTGCAGGTCCTATATCTAAGAGAGAGAGACTCGGAAGAAAACCACTTCAGTGAGCTCAATTATAGTAACGAGGCATTTTATTGTCAGTAACGGTAATGACGTTGTAACGGGGAAAAAGTAATTTGTTTGATTACTCATTACTGAAAAAAGCTGTTTATATATAACACCGTTATTCCCATCACTGTCTACTATCAATATGTTATGAATCATAACATATTGATAGCAGAACATTTAATGTTAACCTTTTTAATTTTAATCTTTATCAATATACTCATTCAAATCCATTGCTTTATTGTCTATTATGTCGTACTGTATCTGTTATATGATATGCAATATGTTTTCTTCAGCACACTAAATGTGGTTTTAATAGTCAAGTCAGGTCAATTCAAGCTACTTTATATAGAACTTTATAAAACACAGAGTGATCCAAAGCTGTTTCACAGTACTAAACAGGAAAAACAGCATCAGTGTTTCATTTTAAGATTCAGTAATTTAAAGTATAATCACAACTTAAATGTCAATTATAAAGCAGCTCTAAAGTTTACCTCTGACTTAACAGTAAAAGCACAATGTGATCAATCATTCCAGTATGACTAGGTCACGTTTTATAAGAAAATAATAGATTGAAATTTGCAGTATTTACTTTGCCTTTTACAGAGTGTCTATTTAAACTGAGTGCAAATAGTCCATTTTGTAGGCATAGGCTATTTACACTAATTCCATCCACCAATGTCTGGTTGAGCCAGACAAAATTAAAAACTTTGGACATGATCGACCTTCAAATCCTTTTTTTTCATAACACATCAGATCAGAAAGGTATCACAGGGGGCAGTTGTGGCCTAATGGTCAGAGAGTCGGACTTGTAACCTGAAAGTCAAGAGTCTCAGTACCTGCAGGAAATGTAGATGGGGGAGTGAATGAGATTTTACGTTTCGCTGTCACCTGCCCTTATGACGATGAGACCCTGAAGTCACTTTTATGGATTGGAGGAAATTATCACCATTCCGAGGACCTCCCAGACACCACAGGACTTGAGTGGATGGAGGCCATCTTCAGTTGTCTGGAGAGTGTCCTGCCCTGATTCAGAGCATAGCTAGACCCAGAGCCTGTTTCTACACTATTGCCCATGGGTTGTTCATGTGAGTCCCACGCAGATGTTGAGGAACCACCCGCTGTGATGAGTGAGCCAGAGCCTGAGGTAAAGAGGACAGTGCTTACCATCGCCCTGGAAGTGGAACCCAGGGCGATGAGTCTTACCAGGGATGTGAGCTCACAGGGAACAGATGACTGGCTGATGAACTTCAGTCTGGAGGAAGGTTATTGACTCCCACCCTATCCCACCCTGTACCTGATTCTTTATCACTGTTTAAAGACAGCATGGAGAATGGAATGGACTGTGATTTTTATATTGAACCTTCATCATCGCTGCTTCTGGAAAACGGTAAAAACTATATGCTATGTGACTTGTCAGTTTGTTCTGAATCGCCACTCTTTAAAGACTGTGATTTATTTGTTTCATCAACCTGCATGGACTGTGTCATTCTCACTGTGATCCTGCCGGATGTTTACATCCTTGCGCCATCTCTGGAGATTGCCCTGGTGTGATGTCGAGCTGCAGGTCGTGCAACCACCAGCAGTGTCAGACGTGTCCACCCGGTTCTCTTGTCCCACTGGTCGGTCTTCACTCTACTTCTGCCACGGACTTACAGGACTCCGTCCCTCCACCTCTATGGCTGAAGTGGGTTCCTCCTTCCCTTCGGCTTCGGCTCTGTCCTCTGTCATACCGTCATCGCCCCAGTCCTCGGGTATCTGGCTCCACCTCCGATGCTCCACGGCTGTGCCAAGGTTTCCGGAACCTGCGATGTCACTCAGCTCCATTGACCCTCCGTCTGCATCTTTGGATTCTACAGCTCAGTCTCTGTCGGTCGTCCCCCAGATGCAGTCAGCCACCACATCAGCATCTAGGCTCCTCCCTCCCTTGAAAACATAGTGGGCTGTCAGCACTGGAAAGCTCTGGGTCTGTGCCATCAGGCTGCTCCCATCTTCGCTGCAGGGATCTTGTCATCCTCCCATCACCATCTTTTCGCCACATCCTGCCACCATCCCTTCACTTCTACCTGTCACTATCCCTCCCTTTGTTGTTCTGTTGTGGCGCGACGTTGCGCCTTGCCAGAGTGGGGAGTAATCTCATAATTTCTCACCATGTTCAGTTTGTGACACTGTCACATAAGACACGTGTTTTATCCACTCAATATATATAACATGATGGTTTTATGTATATTTGAGTTTTAATTGGGTTACATGTTGTCTTAGCCATTTTATTCCTCTTAACTATTTAATGTGTGTATGTCTTTAAATGAGTCTGGGTCTGCCTGTCATGTGACTGATCACATGACAGGAATAAGGAAGTAAGCCAGTATAAAGGAGGCAGCATGACAAAGGGTGCGTCCGAAATCGCATACTACATGAGTAGGTACTACATTTGAATTTGAACGTACTTCCCGACCATTAAAACAGTACGTTCTATATAGTATGAATATGGGTAGTATGAATGGAATTCGGACGTACTACATCCGCCATGTTAATGTTGTCACGTGTCATGCGTCGTCACAACAGCGCGAAAATTTAAAGGGCCTGCTCTACTCCGCTTTCATCAGCAATGTTTTTATTAATGCTTACCGCTTTCATCTGTGTTTTAATGTCGATTCAATCAACAGCTCAAAGGAGGCGTCGGTCAGCTGCTCGCAGATCACGCTTTCTTCAACAGCTTGTTAAATATGTCAAAGTATAATCACCTATTTAGCTAGGAAATTTTAAGTCAGAATAAAAATACATCTGTGAATATCACGACAGAGGCTGATTTGAAGCAACGAAATTAAGTAATTTATTGTTAAAAATGACTGCATATAAAAATACATGAGAAACAAAAGACATGAAATCAATAAACAAACAAACTTGAATACAATATATATAAATAAATAATGTGTAGATAGACAGAGAGGGAGAGAGAAATACACAACATAGCCTAAATATTATATACAATATATATATATATATATATATATATATATATATATATATATATATAATGATAATAATATACATATTCTAAAAAAAACTACAAACTGAGCTCTACAATCTACTGCCGCCTGAATGTTGCTGTCCGTTAAGTTTTCTAATCTCATTAAACTGCTTAACAACGAACGTCTCCGTTAAATAAAACAGTGTTAACAAGCGGATGTAACGTTATCTCGACCTGTTCGTTAGCTTGATGTGCTGTCAGTAATAATGATTAAACATCTTTTTACAGCCGACTCTTAATCTTCTCATTACATTGTTTAAACTTTCAATAAGTAAGCCATTTACTTACATTATGTTAAACAAGTGCAATTTAACCACAAACACCGTTTTTCCCTGAGGTACTTAAGGACTTGAATGAGCTGCATATCGCCGCTTTCCGCCATTTTCGAATTTGAAGAATCCTCTCCTGTGGCATCACGGGATAGCGCAGCGTCCATCGTATGCCTACTACAGAATTCGGGCGGAAGCAGTAGGTCATCCGGGTACTTCTCGCCTACTGTTTTTCGAATACTATGAATTCGGACATACTACTCGCCTCGCATACTGTTTTTCGCATACTATATAGTAGGGAAGTATGCGATTTCGGACGCAGCCAAACAATCACCCCCTCATTACGAACGTGATCACGTGTTGCTGGATTGCGGAGTTGTTTTTAAAGCCTTACCTTTCCAGCACTTCACATCATCTTCACTTGGATTAACACTTCTGTGGACTTTGTAAAAACACCGGTGGACACTTTCACATTGGGACTTTATCAGCACACTAGGATTCTTGGACTGTTTTAGGGTATGGTACTTTGGACTGTATGCTTTTAAACTACCTAAGTTATTCTAGTTTTATTGTGTTGTTTTAAGTTCCATGTGGAAATTGTAAAATACACCTTATTTATTCATTTCTGTTGTCAGTCTCATCTTTTTAAACACTCGTAACCTCTCACACAGTTTAATCTGACCCCATTTTAATCAATGTAAAATCGACCTATTGGGCCGATCGTTACAATGCCTCCAGGAGCTTGGATTTTTTTTGGAAAGACTCGGTACAGTGTATCACTCTTTTATAAATATGATTGACAAGCAGGACAGAGGGAGAGCTGTGAGGGAATGGTGCGAGGCCGGTGGTGCAAGTGATAATGAGCGTCAGCTGCACGTTGCACCGGTCTTGTATCTCTCATGGTGGACATGTTAATTACTGATTGCTGTCAGCCGGTTGGAATGACGTGATAATTGGATAGATCATTTGAAAGCACTCCTCCCGAACTTTTGTTTATAAACATCATTAAATGTTTGCTGGTTCCCGCCTTGTTCTTCCCACATCTACTAACCTCATTACAATGATAAAACTAAAGACTTTTCAGAGATATGAAGGATGCAATACTTTATATGTACTCAAGATTAACATGAGATTGGCAGAAACTGTGTGTGTTACCTACCCTTTAATTTTATGATGGATTCACTTTTTTGGGCTTCAAAATCTATGGTACAAAATCTAGTACCATTCATCCATTGTTAGAGCCATCTTAATTTTCTTTGAGTTGTCTATTGAATAAGAGTAAAATATTTGTCTGTCAACTGAGAGGGTGACATTTCTATCTATCTTTTTGACTATTTCTTTGAGCTGAATACCTACCCTTAGTTGCTGCTTACCGGTCACTGCACCACTGCCTGTCAGTAAACACACAAACAGTTTTCAACTGCGTGGCGGTAGTTTGCTTTATCAGTGCTTTGTTTGTTTGCTTTTCTCGATGAACAAAAACTTGGACGGAAATAAATGGATTATACTTAACTCAAGCGTGTTGACTGGATACTGGCTGACACACCCATTATAAAGCTTGGAAGATACAGGATATTTTTTAATATAACTCTTGACGGCTTGAAGATGAGTAAATGATGAGATAATTTTCATTTTTGGGTGATCTAACCCTTTAAGTAATATATCGTTCTGATGTCTGTACTTCTACTTAAGTATAGAATTTGTGTACAAAGCATCAAAGAGCCCTTTCACATCAACTCTCCAATACACACAAAGTTCACATAAACACAGTTGGGTATGTCTATGAACGTAATAAGGTAGAAAAGAAATTGCATGTATATTAAACCTGTGAAATATTCCAAGAAGAAAACCTAAGACTACAATGGAGGCATTTCAGGGAGTTCAGAAACTGACACTGACATAGAAAATAACTCCTGTTGGAACGACTTTAAGCATTGGAACTTTGCAGAGCTTTTTCATGCTCAAACAGCAACATTACACACTAAAGAAAGATGAACATGGAAAAAAAATTAATAGCGACAAAAAATGTTAGATAATGTGTCAATGTTGTTTGATAAGTCTAGAATCAATGTGAATGGATTCATGACACTTTTAATCTATATATATATATATATATATATATATCAGCATATTGTGAAGTAGTATTTACTAACCTTGAATAATGATGATGTAGATGTTTCTTGTTCCTCCACTGAACTTGTGTTTTGAGCAGAAACCTGTCGATTATGTGTTTTTATAAAGGATTTTTTTGGGGGGATGGGGGGTTCTTCAGAACCATTTCAGAAACTAATAAAACTAGTTTTTCAACATACAATACAGCTACATGGAAATGAAACTATGTGGAGATTCACCATCTGTCATCAAAATACCTAACTTATTCATCATGTTGTTCAGTAGATTGATTGTGAGATTACAGGTAAAAAGAAACAAACAACACTGAAAAGATAAACAGAGTCAGACAGACTAACAGACAGACAGACAGCACTAAAATATATATTTAAGAGACAAACAGATAGACAGACAGGTAAATAAACAGACAGTACTGAAGAAAGCATTTATTAAGTAAATGATTAATAAATTATTTAAATGTACATTTATACATATTATTTAGACATATAGTGATAGTTACTCAGTGAGTTAATAAATGCTTAATTAACATGTATTCCTACTGTAATTTATGATTAATTCAGGTAGTTTACATAAATATTTAGTAGTTGTCAGTCAACATTCTTGTGAGCTCATATAAAGTGAGCACTATTTATGCCTCATAAAGCTTTTACAAAGGAGATTTAAAGGCTCAGTTATCTTCTAAACAAACACAACACAGAGTGATACAGAACATATATTTATTTCAAGATGCAAAAAATGAAATTGTACAACTGTACTGTACACAAAAACTTCTGCAATGTCATTCAAATTTCTGTATGCCTCCAGAAAACATAACTGCAGTAATGAAACTAAGCCTTTGCAATCTGATATAAAATTAAATTTCTGTAATGTGGAAACATTGATGAATTAAAAATTACCAGTGCCAACACTGGATTACAGGAGTGCCAAAATACAACAAATAAAATGGGACTGAGAGTTTGCTTTCTGAGCACCTTGCAGTGATGGAGTGGAAAGAATGGCTGGCAAAGAAACACTATGCTGGTGCATTTGACAGACTGATTCATGACATTTCAAGAAAGTACAAGTAGTCATATTCAGTCTCTATAACCAGTGTAAGAGCACTGAGATGGTAAGCATTTATATCAAATGTAAATTTCATATATTGTTTGATCATTTGTTGAGAATATTTGAACCAATGTGACATTTTATTTGGACTTTAAGATTAAGATTTTATGTGGAATTTTGGCACTTCTTTTTGTGACTCACTGTTTGCACTGAATTTTCACTCAGCCATGAAACTGAAACAAGGAGCGGTGTCACGTGACCGAGACTCAAATAATGTACACCTTTTTTCCTTCGAATTCTCATTTTATTTCTTTGAACAGACTTATAACTATGTCATTTTAATAATTATTATTTTAATGGTCTCATTTATTACTGTTATATGTTTATATTATAGACATTAGTGGAGTGGGTTGTGACGGGGTTGTATAACTTGTTGGTATTACATGTTATCAGCTGTTTCAAGGATTCTTGTCTTATTTTGTGAATTTTTGATATCATCTGTGCCTCATGCATCATGTGGGGATAGATCCTTGGGGGAAGGGTTTTCAGGTTAGTTTTGTGTTTTACTTGTGGTACTCTTCTGTTCGTATTTGGTATCTCATTCTGACATAATTTGTTATTGGTATATTGTTGCATGCTATCATACCTATGACTCTATTTTTTGGTTTTTCTGTATGCAGAATGCTCTTAAATTAATAACTTGGAACGTAAAGGGCATAGGCCATGTAATTTAGAGGAAGAAAATTTGATAACACTTTATTTTAAGTGTCCAGAATAATGCATTAGTCAAGCATTAATTAATGATTAACTTGTTCACAATTAAGTTAAGAATGAACACACTAGTAATTAATGATAAACTTTACATTTTAAAGGTCCTGAATTATGCATTAGTTAAGCATAAATAAACTAGTAATTAATGATTTACTTGTTCACAATTATGCATTAGTTATCCCTCTGGAGTCTGAGGCTGATTTGGGGCCCTAGAGAAGTTTTGACATTTGTGCTTTTTTCAGTTGTTCATAAACATATTAATGGAAAAAAAGTATCATTACACTGTATTCAGCACAATCTAGGCTACCATAATATGTGAGCAAAATGTATGTACGTGTTTGTATTTTTGAGGGAATAATATTTATGCGTGGTTATTGAAAAAACAAAAAACTTAGTCACTGAAATAAGGCCAAGAAAAGTATATTATATATGTGTTCACAAGACTTCTGGGTATTGGAGGTTGTAGACTAGAGTTTTTGCTTCAAAATGATGTAAAAATTATCCTGCCTGCTCATTCATATAAAACAATATAGATATTTACATTTTGTAAGACACTTTTTGTCAAGAAACACAGTATGCAAGGAGGCGTGAATCTTCATGAATAATGCTGTGATTCACACCTGAGAAGACAAAGACCCACATAATGACCTGCATAATGAGCCCTTTCAGTCAGGTAGGCTATGTGAAAAAATCCTCTGTGAACATATGAACATGTATATCAAACATACAGAAAAAAAACAGCAATACTGTGAAATATTATTACAATTTAAAATAATGGTTTTCTATTTTAATATACTTTAAAATATTATGCATTTCTGTGATGCAAAGTGTCTGAACGTTCATGTTACCTCTATGGCATTTCATATAGGCTTTTAGCTTAAAAGCATGCACATTTGGAGAAATATTCTTGGATTCTCATATGTTTATGTCAATTTTATATACAGAGGAGTAACATTTATTCAATATTTATTGTCATCACTATGAGCGCTGGATACTGTGTTTTCAATTCATGCTTGCAGCCGGAGGGCGCTCTGTGCACATTTAGTCCACAAATGTCTCAGTGAAGAACAGACATACCATGTGACATTCCAGGAACTAACAGAGGCTTCCAGAGATCGCTAACCATGGCTATAACACTTAGATAGACACTTTTGAAGATAATACACAATTGCAACAATGTATACATGTATTGCCTCAGAATTTGCGTCTGAATAGAGCTAGCACATAATTAGCGGATAATGAGCTGAATCACGGACGCCTGACATGGCTCTCTTTTCATACAGATTACATAAACAGAGAATTTTTGTTTTCGATTTGACTTACACAATTCAAAACCTGACATTTCAATGTTTATTTAGACATAAGTCTCATTTCCGCGTCATTAGTATTCACTAAGTTACAGTTAATTTTCTGAGAACTATCAGATTGGACTTCGTTCAGAGGGAGACGAAAGATCACGCATCATGTTAGTTTTCTTTATTTTGCAAAAAGCACAACATTTTGTTTTTACTCTGAGTGTACACAAATAAAAGAAGACATTCTATAGTTTCAATTGATATATTATTTATGTATTTATGACAAAAAATGACGGAGTATTTTAAATCTGTTTTGCTGCAATGTGAAAAAAATCCTGCAAACGCGCCGACGCGTTTCCCGACTCCAGAGTGTTAAACATGTACACAATAGTAATTAATGATTAACTTAACATATAGTAGGGCATATTAGCCATTATTTACAAATTATTAAACATTTGAAAGACACACATTTATGCTATAAATAAAAATAACCTAGTAATTAATGATTAATGAATGTACAGTAAATGCCTTTTAGTCATTATCTACAACTTAATAAACCATATATTATTTTTGTGTAGTGATGTGATTATATTTCTGTGCCATTCTATTGAGTTAATTGAACAAAAAGCTAGTAGTTATGTTTAATTACTGATGGTTTTCTGTTATAAATTGCTAAAATAGTATAATAGTGTTACGGTACACAGGAGGCAGACACAGATGTAAACAGGTAACTTGACTTTATTGACACCAGTAGAGCATGGAGCATGAAACAGGTAAGCAGAGTAGAGTCAATGGATGAATAGATGATAATAATGGAGATAGTTACTGTCCCTTTTTCCTTTCAGATATGGAGAGGTATGAACACGCTGGAGCTTGGAGATCGCTGGAGGTGACTGGAGCTGACTGGAGCACACCCACACAGGAGACGAGACACACTGAGGGAAGGAGACACGCTGGAGACAGGTAAGTATGGAGCGAGGAGTCCTTGAGGTAAGCATTAACAGAAGTATATGCGAACGAGACTGGACATGGAGTGCTGTGTGTGTGTGCTCTTTATGGTGCTGCTGATGAGTGTGGTGATGAGGTGCAGGTGGCGGAGATCAGTACTCTGGAGATGGTGTGCGCTGGGATTGGTTGATGTTGGAACCTGACGTGTCTGTGACAGTACCCCCCCCTCCGCGGCCCGCTCCTGAGGGCCGAGGACCCCGACGCCGTGGTGGTCGTCCTCTTCCCCGCGGTGCCGGTCTATCAGGGTGACTGTCGTGGAAAGTTTGAAGTAAGTTGGGATCAAGGATGTCGTTTCTTGGGACCCAGGAGCGTTCCTCGGGGCCGTATCCTTCCCAGTCGACCAAGTATTCCAGCTGACCACCACGACACCGGGAGTCCAAGATCTCATGAACCTCGTATGCCGCGCCGTCTTCCAGGATGAGTGGAAGGGGGGGTTCGGCGGGAGCCACGTCAGGTCCTGTGGAGAGAGCAGAAGGGTGGTAAGGTTTAAGGAGTGAGACGTGGAAAGTGGAGTGAATATGGTACCCTTGTGGCAGCTGGAGTTGGTAAGTGACCGGGTTGACCTGCTTGATGATGGGAAATGGGCCAATGAACCTGGGACTCAGCTTTCTGCAGGGCAGACGCAGTCTGATGTCCCGGGTAGACAGCCAAACCTTCTGACCGGGCTGGAAGACAGGGGTGCTGGAACGCCGAAGGTCAGCTGTCATTCTGCGTCTGCGCAGGGCTCGTTGCAGCTGATGGTGAGCTGAGTCCCAGACCCTCTCGCTCTCTCGGAACCAGTAATCCACTGCCGGAACGTTAGAGGGTTCCCCGGTCCAGGGGAACAGTGGGGGTTGGTAGCCGAGTACGCACTGGAATGGTGTGAGTCCTGTAGTCGACTGCCGGAGAGAGTTCTGGGCGTACTCGGCCCAACCCAGGAACTGGTTCCAAGAGTCCTGGTGGTCATGATAGAAGGTACGGAGGAAGCGGCCGATCTCCTGGACCTTCCTTTCCGTCTGCCCGTTCGACTGTGGATGGTATCCCGAAGTTAGGCTGACGGCCACACCTAGGAGGGAGTGAAATGCCTTCCATACTCTGGAGATGAACTGGGGTCCTCTGTCTGATACAGTGTCCTCTGGTATCCCGAAATACCTGAACACGTGGTTGAAGAGCATTTCTGCGGTTTCCATGGCAGTGGGCAATCCTCGTAGTGGAATGAGACGACAAGATTTGGAGAAACGGTCTATGATGATTAGGATGCAGGTATTTCCATCAGAAACAGGGAGATCAGTTATGAAATCCACTCTAGTTGTGACCATGGTCGGTTGGGAACGGGCAGAGGAAGGAGTTTCCCAGCTGGCAGATGACGAGGACTTTTGGAGATGGCGCACTCCCGACAGCCCTGCACGTACCTTCTGACATCAGATGCCATCCCTGGCCACCAGAAGCGTTCTTTCAGCAACGAGAGGGTTTCATTGACCCCCGGGTGACGTGTGAGCTGAGTGGATGGTTGGAGTGCGTCGTGTCCGGGTGATGTAGAGCAAGCCAGGTGGACAGCCCGGCGGAGGGTTTGTGGAGGCATTGGAGGAGGGAATAGTCTCCTCTGACAAAGTGATGGGGCTTACAATGAGTGAGCTCAGGATGATAGGCTCGGGTTCTTCTGTCTTTTCTTCGGGAGCATGGAGACGGGAGAGAGTGTCGGCTTTGGTGTTCTTCGAGCCTGGACGGTAGGAGATGGTGTAGTTGAATCGGGAGAAGAACATGGCCCAACGGGCTTGTCTTGGGTTTAACCTTTTGGCTGAACGAAGATACTCCAGGTTTTTGTGGTCTGTTAACACCAGGAATGCATGTTTGGCTCCCTCCAGCCAATGCCTCCACTCTTCCAAGGCAAGCTTTACCGCTAGGAGTTCCCTGTCACCGATGGAGTAGTTGACTTCCGCCGGGCTGAGCTTGCGGGAGAAGAAGGCGCATGGATGGAGTCTACTTGGCGTTGGTGGGTTGATGGAATGAACCCTTTTAGCTTTGAGGAATAGATGGAACTGGCGAAGTCGGGTGAGGACCTCCGCAACGTGTCGGCGATGTTCGGCCTGGCTCCGGGAGTAGATGAGTATGTCGTCGATGTAGACTAGGATGAAGCGGTGGAGAAACTCCCGGAGCACCTCGTGTATGAAGTCCTGGAATACGGAGGGGGCGTTGACCAGGCCATATGGCATAACAAGGTACTCATAGTGACCAGTAGGAGTGATGAAGGCGGTCTTCCACTCGTCCCCCTCACGTATCTGGATGAGGTTGTACGCGCTGCAGAGGTCCAGCTTCGTGAACATAGTGGCACTACGGAGATGTTCCAGGGCCGCTGGGACGAGGGGAAGGGGATATCTGAATTTGACGGTGATCTTGTTGAGAGAGCGATAGTCAATACATGGCTGCAAGCCTCCGTCCTTTTTAGCCACAAAGAAGAAGCTGGAAGCAGCAGGGGAAGTAGACGGCCGGATGTATCCTTGGGCTAGGGCCTCCTTGATGTAATCCTCCATGGCCTTCTCCTCCGGGATGGATAGTGGGTAGATCTTACCCTTCGGCACTGGTTCACCCGGAAGCAGGTCGATGGCACAGTCCCATGGCCGGTGTGGAGGCAGCTTGGAAGCCCTCTGTGTGCAGAAGACATCGCTGAAGGGGGTGAACTTGGGGATGTCGATGGAGCGTTGTTCAACTGGACTCTCGATGGATGTTGCACAGAGGGAGAGATCAGAAGATGGAGAAGATGGCACAGGAAGTTCAGTTAGACAGCGAGAGAAACAGGTTTCGCCCCACTTCAGGATTTCGCCCGTCTTCCAGGAGATGGTTGGGTTGTGCTGCTCCAACCAGGGGCGCCCCAGAACCACGTCAGCGGTGGAATCCTCCAGAACCAGCAGATGTAATTCCTCTTGATGTAGTAGACCGACTTGTAACTTGAGGGGTCCTGCCACTGTGCTGACATGCTTACGGCTGAGAGGCTTGCCCGTTATGGAGTTGATCTGGTAGATCGTCGGAGACGGAGAGGTCTTGAGACGTAGCTGCCGGCAGAGGGCGCCGGAGACGAAGTTGCCGGCTGACCCTGAGTCGAGGAGCGCGACCAGTGTAAGGGAGATATCAGCGGGAGTAAGATTGACGACAGTGGCGAGTGGTTTCATTTTATGAGTAGAAGGGATGATGGCACTCACCATGGGTCGAGGAGGTCGTGTGGGGCACGCCGCAATCGCATGCCCAGGAGCGCCACAATACAAACATAGGTTCAGGGTCAGCCGACGGCAGCGCTCAGCAGGGGATAAACGTGAGTTCTCAACATCCATTGGTTTGTTGGCTGGTTCTGGGGAGCTGACGGGTTCGGATCGGCAGAGGAGCATGTTGGGAAGTGACTGGTCCTGGTGCTCTTGGAGGCACACCTGCATACAAGTGGCACAGCGGATGGATAGCTGGATGAACTTCTCGAGGCCGATGGAGTCCTCATATGCAGCGAGATGCAGCCATACCCGAGGTTCCAATCCTTGACGATATGTGGTAATCAAAGCTTGTTCGTTCCATCCGCTAACTGCAGCAAGCGTCCTGAATTGCAAAGCATAGTCGTAAATAGACATTGATCCCTGTTTTAAATTGTAGAGTTTCTCACCAGCAGACGAATCTGTAATAGGTTTCCCGAACACCTCCCGGAAGTGGGAAATAAACGCTGGATAGGATTGCATCACTGCACCACGTTGTGACCAGATGGAATCGGCCCACTTCAATGCTTTGCCGCTTAACTAAGAGATGAGAAAGGCTATTTTTGATGTATCACTCGGGTACAGGTGCGGCTGCATCTCCAGGACCAGTTCGCATTGCAGCAGAAATCCGCTGCAATCCTCCGCCGATTCCTGAGTAGGGCGCCGGTTTGGCCATGGGACTGGCGTACGGCGGCGGTGAAGAAGATCCTGTGGTGCTGGCTGTGGTGTTCGCTGGTGCAGGTGAGGGAGAAGTGACTGGAGATGGTGGCGGTGGATTGAAGCGCATCCACCAGGGCCTGAAATGGATCCGGTTGGCTCATACTGGGTCTGCGGTGTTGGTCCGGTCTTATGTTACGGTACACAGGAGGCAGACACAGATGTAAACAGGTAACTTGACTTTATTGACACCAGTAGAGCATGGAGCATGAAACAGGTAAGCAGAGTAGAGTCAATGGATGAATAGATGATAATAATGGAGATAGTTACTGTCCCTTTTTCCTTTCAGATATGGAGAGGTATGAACACGCTGGAGCTTGGAGATCGCTGGAGGTGACTGGAGCTGACTGGAGCACACCCACACAGGAGACGAGACACACTGAGGGAAGGAGACACGCTGGAGACAGGTAAGTATGGAGCGAGGAGTCCTTGAGGTAAGCATTAACAGAAGTATATGCGAACGAGACCGGACATGGAGTGCTCTGTGTGTGTGCTCTTTATGGTGCTGCTGATGAGTGTGATGATGAGGTGCAGGTGGCGGTGATCAGTACTCTGGAGATGGTGTGCGCTGGGATTGGTTGATGTTGGAACCTGACGTGTCTGTGACAAATAGAGACAATTTGACCCCCAAAGAGAAAGTTAAATCCTCATTAATTATGGCACTTATTGAGTGATATTCAAGTTGAGCAGAATAAGCCAATAATTATGGTTAAACTGCCATGAATACAGTACTAATAAAGACAATTTGACCCATTATTATAGAGATAGGTTCTTATTTACACTATTGGTTTGTATAGTTATTGGTTTGTCTCCAACATGATCTCACAATAATGTTTTTTTTTTTTTTTTTTTTTTTTACATAAAGTGCTACATTTACTTAAGTTTTCATACACTGAAGTGTACAAGATTGACAGCACTAAAATGATTAAATGTAAAAAATATTTTGCGCTGTTCGTGAATTTCACTGCAAACTTGTTTCAAAGAATTACGTTAAACAAAACTACTTGCTTGTTTTTGTCTCTTAAAATCAAACTTATAACATATCACTCTTTCTTTTTCGGCGGGGGAACACATCCCCAAAAATATTTTACATAAAAAACACTTGGATTGCCTTGATATCGCTAGTTTTATCCGACTTCCCGAACATTCGCTATTAGCTTTAGCCCGTTAGCAATAGCGGCGTGGCACACTAGCGTTTGTACTCTTCTCTCACTATATTATTGTTCATCTATTCTAATGGCGAGTGTATCGGATGCTTCTCTACCTTTGTGTGCAGGTGAGGACACGTTTGAGCTGCATGCGGTGCAGTTGGAACTGGAGGACGTGGAGCGACAGATCCGGACCCTTCTCGAGAAGCAGGCCGAGCTACGTGAGCGGCAGACAGTGCTGGAAACTTCCCGTGCTGACGCTCACCGCTCCTCGGTAAGTTTACAGCGCGATATTAACACTCCTGCTTCCTCTACGCCGTGTGTTTCTCTGCACAGGGCCCGAGCTCCCAGAACGCGTTCATCCCAGCCCTCGTTCACTCCGGCGCCGTCTCACCAGGGACCTTGGGTGCTTCAGCAGCGGAAGACGCGAGCCAGGCCTCGGACCAGGACCTCTCCTCCTCTGCCGCCCCCGATCTTCGAGGTCCCGACACGGAACCGCTTCTCCCCTCTTCGCGAGGCGGAACGCGACGCCGTGGTCATCGGAGACTCCATCGTCCGCCACGTCCACGCTACCACAGCCAAAGGTAAGGTGCACAGTCACTGTTTTCCTGGTGCTCGTGTTCTCGATGTCGCTGCACAGGTTCCCGCGATCCTCAACGGTGCTGAGACCATCGGAGCTGTAGTGCTGCACGCAGGGGTGAACGACACCAGGCTGCGGCAGACGGAGGTGCTGAAGCAGGACTTCAGGAGCCTGATCGAGACGGTACGAGCCACATCGCCTGCGACGAGGATCATCGTGTCCGGACCGCTTCCGACGTACCGACAAGGACATGAAAGGTTCAGTAGATTATCTGCTTTAAATGAATGGTTGATGTCTTGGTGTAATGAACAGAAGCTGCTCTTTATAAATAATTGGAATCTTTTCTGGGAGCGACCTAGGCTCTTCCGTGCTGATGGCCTGCACCCCAGCAGAATCGGAGCTGAACTTCTGTCGTAGAACATCTCCAAGATGCTTCGCACCGTATGACTAGTAAGTCAAACCTCAAATCACAGTCTGTGTTCTGCCCACTTAATTGATAGAAATGTGAGTGTAGTACAGTCTATAGAAACTGTGTCTATTCCCCGAATAGTGAGGTCTAACAATAAAAATAAAGGATCTAGAAAAAATCTGATCGTGATCAAACCAGAAATTCGCAAAATTACTGAACAAAAACAATTTCTAAAGCTAGGGCTACTAAACATTAGATCACTGACACCTAAGGCGGTTATTATAAATGAAATGATCACAGATAATAGTCTTGATTTAATTTGCCTTACTGAAACATGGCTTAAACCAAATGATTATTTCGGTCTTAATGAGTCTTGTCCACCTGGCTACTGTTATAAAAATAAATACTGTCTGATTGGCCGTGGCGGTGGTGTAGCAATAATCTATAGAGATAATCTTAATGTTACTCAGAAAACAAACTATAGGTTTAATTCATTTGAAATTCTTATGCTAAATATTACACTCTCAGATATAAGTAAAAAGTCGCTACTATCTCTTGCTTTAGCTACCGTTCATAGACCTCCAGGGCCTTATGCTGATTTCCTAAAAGAGTTTTCAGACTTTCTCTCAGACCTATTGGTCAACGTCGATAAAGCGCTGATTGTTGGAGATTTTAACATTCATGTTGACAATACAAATGATGCGTTAGGGGCTGCGTTTACTGATTTACTAAACTCATTTGGGGTCAAACAAAACGTCACTGGACCCACTCACCGTTTTAATCATACACTAGATTTAATTATATCACATGGAATCAATCCAACCGATATAGAAATTCTACCGCAAAGTGATGATGTCACTGATCACTACCTTGTAACATGTGTACTGCATACTGATGATATTTGTCAAATTGCTCCGCAATATCGACTAGGCAGAACAATTCTCCCGACAACTATAGATAAATTCACAAATAACCTGCCTGATCTGTCTCAGCTGCTCATCGTACCTAAACACACAAATGATCTTGAGAAAATGACTAGCAGCATGTGCACCATTTTCACTAGTACATTAGATACTGTTGCACCGATGAGATTAAAAAAGGTTAGAGAGAAAAATACTGTACCTTGGTACAACAGTATTACTCGCGCTATCAAAAAAGAAACTCGCAATCTAGAACGCAAATGGAGACAAACTCGTTTAGAGGTCTTCAGAATCGCGTGGAAAGAAAGTTCGTCCTGTTATAGAAAGACACTAAAAGCAGCCAGGGCCGAGCATCTCCGCAAACTCATAGAAAATAACCAAAACAATCCATGGTTCTTGTTTAGTACAGTAGCTAGATTAACAAATAAACACACATCACCAGAACAAAACATTTCATTAAAGTTTAATAGTGATGACTTTATGAATTTCTTTACTGAGAAAATCGAAAGTATCAAGTAACAATTGTAAATGTACAACCTTTAACAGAGTTTTATGATTCAGCCTCAATTATCGCCCCTCAAGAACAGCTGCAGTGCTTTACAACTATAGGACAGGAAGAGCTAAATAAACTTATCACTGCGTCTAAACCAACAACATGTTTACTAGATCCAATACCCACTAAACTACTGAAGGAATTGTTACCTGTAGCAGAAGAGCCTCTTCTCAATATTATCAACTCGTCTTTATCTCTAGGTCATGTCCCACGACCGTTCAAGCTAGCAGTTATTAAGCCTCTCATTACGAAACCACAATTAGATCCAAACGTATTAGCAAATTACAGACCCATCTCAAATCTTCCATTTATGTCTAAAATACTAGAAAAAGTAGTGTCGGTCCAATTATGCTCCTTCTTGCAAAAAAACGCTATCTATGAAAAATTTCAGTCAGGATTCAGATCTCATCATAGCACAGAAACTGCGCTCGTTAAAATTACAAACGACTTACTTCTAGCTTCTGACCAAGGCTGTGTCTCAATACTAGTGTTACTTGATCTCAGTGCTGCGTTTGACACTATAGATCATAAAATACTCCTAGATCGACTACAAAATTACACTGGTATTCAGGGCCAGGCATTGCGGTGGTTTAGATCGTACCTATCAGACCGACACAATTTTGTTTATATAAACGGGGAAAAATCTAAGATCACGATAGTAAACTATGGAGTGCCGCAAGGATCAGTGTTAGGCCCTCTGCTATTTTCAATCTACATGCTGCCACTCGGCAATATTATAAGAAAACATGGAATTAGTTTCCACTGCTATGCCGATGATACTCAGTTATATATTTCAACACAACCAGATGAAATCTCTAAATTTCATCCAATCTGACAGAATGTATTAAAGAAGTAAAACATTGGATGACTAGTAATTTTCTTCTATTAAATTCAGATAAGACTGAAGTATTACTTATTGGGCCAAAAACCTGTACACAGAATCTTTCAGACTACAATCTGCATTTAGAAGGATGTACTGTTACTCCATCCTCGACAGTTAAAGACCTGGGTGTTATATTAGACAGCAACTTGTCCTTTGAAAATCATATTTCATATGTTACAAAAACAGCCTTCTTCCACCTCAGAAACATTGCTAAGATTCGGAATATGTTATCTATTTCTGATGCAGAAAAGTTAGTTCATGCATTCATGACGTCTCGACTAGATTACTGTAATTCATTATCAGCTGGTTGTCCTGCTTCCTCAATAAATAAGCTACAATTAGTACAAAATGCAGCTGCTAGAGTTCTTACCAGGTCAAGAAAATATGATCATATAACACCAATTTTATCATCTCTACACTGGTTACCCATTAAGTTCCGTATTGATTATAAAGTATTGCTAATGACCTATAAGGCTCTAAATGGTTTAGCTCCTGTGTACTTAACCGATCTTCTATCGCCCTACAATCCTTCACGCTCTTTAAGATCACAAAACTCTGGACTTCTGGTTGTACCTAGGATAGCTAAGTCCACTAAAGGAGGGAGAGCGTTTTCACATTTGGCTCCGAAACTCTGGAATAGCCTTCCTGATAATGTTCGGGGCTCAGACTCGCTCACCCAGTTTAAATCTAGATTAAAGACACATCTCTTTAGCTAAGCGTTCACATAATGCATCTCATATCAGATCAATTGCACATGACTATCTTTGCTTAATGTTATGAACAGCAGCTACGCTAATTATTCTCGATTTGCTTTTCTGTTTTGCCTCGGGACACCCGTCCCGAGGTGACTAGAGAGGACTTCAGCTTCAGTTTGGATCCAGCCTCTTAAGAAGACCTCAGATGACCAACACCTATGAAGAGACGGCGCCAACTCCTGCGAGGACTTCAGAAGACGCAATCATCTGGATCAACATGCACATTGCACAATTTCTATATCCTAATTATTGTTAATGTAATTCATTTTTCAGGAGCTCATTGCTTCTACGTTCAGTTAAACTGCTAACAGTGATTGTAAATTAATTGCCTAAATTATTACATTATTTGCTAACTGCATTCTTTAAATTGTAATGTTGACATGCATTCTCTGTAAAGCTGCTTTGAAATTATATGTATCGTGAAAAGCGCTATACAAATAAATGTGAATTGAATTGAATTGAACTTTAAAACCTTAAAATGAATAACATTTCTGTAACCATTTAACCATTATTTATCATGTAATACTTATTTTGTTCACTGTGGGACACAAAAGGCGTTTTCTTAGACAGGACTTTAAAATACACCAAAACGCAACATAAATTCACAAAATACGTCAATTTAATCCGCTGTAATCCACATCTTTTGAATCCACAGCACTGCGAACAACAGATCCAAATTGAATCCTTTATCCAGCGATCTTTATCTCCATCCTCAACAGTGACCACAACCGTTATGAATTCAAAAAGTCTGACACGACACGTTTTACGGCAGTGATCTCAATGCTCACTGGCTGTTTCTCAATATGTGTTCTTCAGCGATCTTACGTCCTTGTGTTCTTGCTCTACGTCATCATCAACCATCGAAGTTCCATAATAAGGTGCTTGAAAAACGACCTGTAGTGTCGTTTTTTTTGGAGGACAGTCTCCGAAGTTCAGTTCCAATTCTCAAGAACACAAGAACAGAGGACACATGAAAGTACCCGGATGTGTTCTTGATATCGAGAACAAAGCCACTGGAAGGCAAGCCTGCAACCTTTAGCCAAAAAAGAATAACTGCTAATGCTAATGCCCTGCCCCTGGCGGTACGCAGGGAAGGAGACCAGAGGCTGTTTTTTGAATGGATGTCAATGGATGAGAGGCTTCACCATGCTGATTAAACAGCTTTTGTGGGGAAATAGCTAATCATTTAATTAATGGACACACTGTTTGCTAATCTTCAGCATGTTTTACACTAAACAATACTTTCGTTGGGAACTATATATAGAATTTAACTTGATAAAAATGTATTTTTTAAGAGAAGGCAGACTAGGGGTGCTTTCACACATGCCTCATTTAGTTCAGTTGAATCGTACTAGAGTTCGTTTCCCCCTTTGGTGCGGTTCGTTTGGGCAGATGTGAAAGCAGCAATCTCACTCGGGTCCGCACCAAAAGTGGACCAAACAAGCGTACCGAGACCTCCTTGAAGAGGTGGTCTCAGTACGCTTTCAAACGAACTCTGGAGCAGTTCGCTTGAGATGTGAAAGCAATCCGACCCAGTTAACGGACCAACGAACCAAATGATTTCATAATTCATAACGGGAAATGTGATATAAAAAGCAGTAGTGTCTGAGTCTGTGCGAGAGCACATTATTTACCATAGCTGAAAACCAACGAGCGCCTCTTCATCTTAAATGTTATGTAATTGCACTTCTCTGTGCGAGAATGCTGTCCGACGAAGCCTTTTTCCCGCTCTGCTTCATTATAGCATTCATATATGGTCTGGGACATCCAGAGAGAGCGCGTGCGTTTGTATTTGCCACAGCATTAATATGAATGTAGTATGTAATTTAACAGTGTAAATGACGGCTACATTCGTATAGTGTTTGCGTGTGTCTCGACATTTACAAATACAGACACAATAAGCTCATGGAGCCAACTTGTCAATCATTATGGATGACCCTGAGAAAACTCTGACCAATAAGAGAACAGCTGTACTCGCATGTGACTTCCATAAACACATTTTGGTACGTTTTGAGCAAACCAAACCAATAAGATAATGCAACATTGTAACAAATTTAGTCCCTGTTTCGGAAGAAAACAAATTATCTATAGGTGTGAAAACACCCTAGGGAATGTTGCGACTGATGTCACTACCATCACATGATAGGCTGAGAGGTGCCACACATGATTAAGTTAGCCGTTGCGCTTTTTACAATGATAAGAGATACAGACCCTCCTATCTCCCTATTATACACAATCTCTGATCGAGAATGCATCAAATGCAGACTTGAAAGAATCGAGCCGTTAAAAATCCCAGAAGATGCCGCGGGCGGTCGACATACGGAAGCCTGCAAGCTTTAAAGTTCTCGTTCTCACTTATGAGATTCCCGCTTGCATATACGTGACGGCTTGTGAAAGTAAACATTTGTCTGTTTGTTTTGCTTAATTTTAATAAAGTGATAACTTAAAGAAAGGCTGCAGTATTTTTATTGGAATATAAAAAAGAATCTTAATATTGACAAAGCATGTAACACAAAGGCTACTCATTTTCATAAATACACACGGTAAAACAATGTCTAAAATTATATGAAAGAAATCTTTTAATAAGTTATGACTTTTGTTTGTGATGTTATGTTGTATTTATTGTGCATTAGCCACTTATAAGATGCTGGGACGGTCAGTTGAGCAACAAGATCGCAGCACATCTCAATTCTCAAATGATGCGTTCTGTGTCCTCGCGTCCTTTCCGAGTTTGTTCTTTCAAGGTCGCCTGGCAAGACCGGACTCCATGAGAAAGCAAGTCCGTTCTCTGCATTCTTGGAATTGAGAAACAGCCTGTACCTCTGCAGTGCTTTTTTGGGGGGGGTTGGGAACTAATAAAACTAGTTTTTCAAGATACAATACAGCTACATGGAAATGAAACTATGTGGAGATTCACCATCTGTCATCAAAATACCTAACTTATTCATCATGTTGTTCAGTAGATTGATTGTGAGATTACAGGTAAAAAGAAACAAACAACACTGAAAAGATAAACAGAGTCAGACAGACTAACAGACAGACAGACAGCACTAAAATATATATTTAAGAGACAAACAGATAGACAGACAGGTAAATAAACAGACAGTACTGAAGAAAGCATTTATTAAGTAAATGATTAATAAATTATTTAAATGTACATTTATACATATTATTTAGACATATAGTGATAGTTACTCAGTGAGTTAATAAATGCTTAATTAACATGTTTTCCTACTAGAATTTATGATTAATTCAGGTAGTTTACATAAATATTTAGTAGTTGTCAGTCAACATTCTTGTGAGCTCATATAAAGTGAGCACTATTTATGCCTCATAAAGCTTTTACAAAGGAGATTTAAAGGCTCAGTTATCTTCTAAACAAACACAACACAGAGTGATACAGAACATATATTTATTTCAAGATGCAAAAAATGAAATTGTACAACTGTACTGTACACAAAAACTTCTGCAATGTCATTCAAATTTCTGTATGCCTCCAGAAAACATAACTGCAGTAATGAAACTAAGCCTTTGCAATCTGATATAAAATTAAATTTCTGTAATGTGGAAACATTGATGAATTAAAAATTACCAGTGCCAACACTGGATTACAGGAGTGCCAAAATACAACAAATAAAATGGGACTGAGAGTTTGCTTTCTGAGCACCTTGCAGTGATGGAGTGGAAAGAATGGCTGGCAAAGAAACACTATGCTGGTGCATTTGACAGACTGATTCATGACATTTCAAGAAAGTACAAGTAGTCATATTCAGTCTCTATAACCAGTGTAAGAGCACTGAGATGGTAAGCATTTATATCAAATGTAAATTTCATATATTGTTTGATCATTTGTTGAGAATATTTGAACCAATGTGACATTTTATTTGGACTTTAAGATTAAGATTTTATGTGGAATTTTGGCACTTCTTTTTGTGACTCACTGTTTGCACTGAATTTTCACTCAGCCATGAAACTGAAACAAGGAGCGGTGTCACGTGACCGAGACTCAAATAATGTACACCTTTTTTCCTTCGAATTCTCATTTTATTTCTTTGAACAGACTTATAACTATTTCATTTTAATAATTTTTATCTTAATGGTCTCATTTATTACTGTTATATGTTTATATTATAGACATTAGTGGAGTGGGTTGTGACGGGGTTGTATAACTTGTTGGTATTACATGTTATCAGCTGTTTCAAGGATTCTTGTCTTATTTTGTGAATTTTTGATATCATCTGTGCCTCATCATGTGGGGATAGATCCTTGGGGGAAGGGTTTTCAGGTTAGTTTTGTGTTTTACTTGTGGTACTCTTCTGTTCGTATTTGGTATCTCATTCTGACATAATTTGTTATTGGTATATTGTTGCATGCTATCATACCTATGACTCTATTTTTTGGTTTTTCTGTATGCAGAATGCTCTTAAATTAATAACTTGGAACGTAAAGGGCATAGGCCATGTAATTTAGAGGAAGAAAATTTGATAACACTTTATTTTAAGTGTCCATAATAATGCATTAGTTAAGCATTAATTAATGATTAACTTGTTCACAATTAAGTTAAGAATGAACACACTAGTAATTAATGATAAACTTTACATTTTAAAGGTCCTGAATTATGCATTAGTTAAGCATAAATAAACTAGTAATTAATGATTTACTTGTTCACAATTATGCATTAGTTATCCCTCTGGAGTCTGAGGCTGATTTGGGGCCCTGGAGAAGTTTTGACATTTGTGCTTTTTTCAGTTGTTCATAAACATATTAATGGAAAAAAGTGTCATTACACTGTATTCAGCACAATCTAGGCTACCATAATATGTGAGCAAAATGTATGTACGTGTTTGTATTTTTGAGGGAATAATGTTTATGTGTGGTTATTGAAAAAACAAAAAACTTAGTCACTGAAATAAGGCCAAAAAAAGTACATTATATATGTGTTCACAAGACTTCTGGGTATTGGAGGTTGTAGACTAGAGTTTTTGCTTCAAAATGATGTAAAAATTATCCTGCCTGCTCATTCATATAAAACAATATAGATATTTACATTTTGTAAGACACTTTTTGTCAAGAAACACAGTATGCAAGGAGGCGTGAATCTTCATGAATAATGCTGTGATTCACACCTGAGAAGACAAAGACCCACATAATGACCTGCATAATGAGCCCTTTCAGTCAGGTAGGCTATGTGAAAAAATCCTCTGTGAACATATGAACATGTATATCAAACATACAGAAAAAAAACAGCAATACTGTGAAATATTATTACAATTTAAAATAATGGTTTTCTATTTTAATATACTTTAAAATATTATGCATTTCTGTGATGCAAAGTGTCTGAACGTTCATGTTACCTCTATGGCATTTCATATAGGCTTTTAGCTTAAAAGCATGCACATTTGGAGAAATATTGATGGTGTCACGAATACGACCTCTGTGGCTCCCTCCGATCGCCACCTGAGGGCACCATCACCTGAGTATTAAACCATTCCCGGACTACATTTCCCACACTCCATTTCTAGTCTGATGAACTCACCACCTGTTCCATATCATCCTGGACTATAAAAGATCCACGCACCCACAGTCAGTCGCGAAGTCTTGTTTTGCCCCGGCTAACATTTCCGAGCGTTTATCCCTGTGTTTAGTTTTCCTGTGTATGACCCTGGACTGTCTTGACTACTCTGATTCTGTTCGCCGCCTGCCTTGTGATCTGTTTGCCTGTTCTCTGATTTATCCTGCCTTGTCTGCCGCCAGCCCTGATTGTTTGCCTGTCCCCGATACTGAGTTTGTCTTGTCTCTGATATTGCTTCTGCTGTTATCTGACCCCAGCCTGTACGACTACGATCTTCTAATAAAGCTGCACATGGATTTCACTGAGTCTGCTTCATTACAGATGGATTCTCATATGTTTATGTCAATTTTATATACAGAGGAGTAACATTTATTCAATATTTATTGTCATCACTATGAGCGCTGGATACTGTGTTTTCAATTCATGCTTGCAGCCGGAGGGCGCTCTGTGCACATTTAGTCCACAAATGTCTCAGTGAAGAACAGACATACCATGTGACATTCCAGGAACTAACAGAGGCTTCCAGAGATCGCTAACCATGGCTATAACACTTAGATAGACACATTTGAAGATAATACACAATTGCAACAATGTATACATGTATTGCCTCA